>SJXQ01010839.1:0-115711 GCA_006408695.1 Aepyceros melampus | reverse complement strand
CTTTCGCCTCTCTTCTTTTCACAGCTATTGTAAGTCCTCCTCAGACAGCCATTTTGCCTTTTGGCATTTCTTTTTCTTGAGTATGCTCTTGATCCCTGCCTCCTGTACAATGTCACGAATCTCTGTCCATAGTTCATCAGGCACTCTATCTATCAGATCTAGGCCCTTAGATCTGTTGCTCACTTCCACTGTATAATCATAAGGGATTTGATTTTGGTCATACCTGAATGGTCTAGTGGTTTTCCCTACTTTCTTCAATTTCAGTCTGAATTTGGAAATAAGGAGTTCATGATCTGAGCCACAGTTATCTCCTGGTCTTGGTTTTGCTGGCTGTATAGAGCTTCTCCATCTTTGGCTGCAAAGAATATAATCAATCTGATTTCAGTGTTGACCATCTGGTGATGTCCATGTGTAGAGTCTTCTCTTGTGTTTTTGGAAGAGGGTGTTTCCTATGACCAGTGCATTTTCTTGGCAAAACTCTATTAGTCTTTGCCCTGCTTCATTCTGCATTCCAAGGCCAAATTTGCCTGTTACTCCAGGTGTTGGCCAAACAACAGGGAGGGAACACAGCCCTGCCCATCAACAAAAAAAATTGGATTAAAGATTTACTGAGCATAGCCCCAACCATCAGAACAAGACCCAGTTTCCCCCTCAGGCAGTCTCTCCCTCAGGAAGCTTCCCTAAGTCTCTTATCCTTATCCATCAGAGGGCAGACAAAATGAAAACCACAATCACAGAAAACTAATCAAACTGATCACATGGATGACAGCTTTGTCTAACTCAGTGAAACTATCAGCCATGCCATGTAGGGCCACCCAAGATGGATGGGCTATGGTGGAGAGTTCTAACAAAACATGGTCTATTGGAGAAGGAAATGGCAAACCACTTCAATATTCTTGCCTTGAAAACTTCATGAACAGTATGAAAAGGCAAAAAGATAGACCACTGAAGATGAACTCCCCAGGCTGATAGGTGCCCAATATGCTACTGGAGAACAGTGGAGAAATAACTCCAGGAAGAATGAAGAGACAGAGTCAAAGCAAACAAACGCCTAGTTATGGATGTGACTGGTGATGGAAATAAAGTTCTGATGCTGTAAAGAACAATATTGCATAGGAAACTGGAATGTTAGGACCATGAATCAAGATAAGTTGAAAGTGGTCAAACAGGAGATGGCAAGAAAGACCATTGACATTTTAGAAATCAGTGAACTAAAATAGACTGGAATGGGTGAATTTAACTCAGATGACCATTATCTACTACTGTGGGCAAGAAGCCCTTAAAAGAAATGCATAGTTTCTCATAGTTAACCAGAGTCCGAAATGCAGTACTTGGATGCAATCTCAAAAATGACAGAATGATTTCTGTTCATTTTCAAGGCAAGCCATTCAATATCACAGTAATACAAGACTAGGCCCCAACCAGTAATGCTGAAAAAGCTGAAGTTGAATGGTTCTTTGAAGACCTACAAGACCTTCTAGAATTAACATCCCCAAAAGATGTACTTTTCATTATAGGGGACTGGAATGCAAAAGTGGGAAGTCAAGAAACACCTGGAATAACAGGCAAATTGGCCTTGGAGTACAAAATGAAACAGGGCAAAGGCTAACAGAGTTTTGCCAAGAAAATGCACTGGTCATAGGAAACACCCTCTTCCAAAAACACAAGAGAAGACTCTACACATGGACANAGGAAATTGGGGGCAGGAGGAGAAGGGGACGACCGAGGATGAGATGGCTGGATGGTGTCACTGACTCCATGGGCGTGGGTCTGGGTGAACTCCGGGAGTTAGTGATGCACAGGGAGGCCTGGCATGCTACAATTCATGGGGTTGCAAAGAGTCGGACACGACTGAGCAACTGAACTGAACTGAAGAGTCTTAAAGACTAATAACAATTGTTTATCATGACCCCAAGGCACATATCTTATTAAATGTTCTTAATTAAAGGAACTTCCAAGTATTTACAGAATTGAAAAGGAATTATGGTAGAAAATACCTGGCAGGACAGAAAATTTGTTTATTCTAATACTTAGACATTGAATATCAAAACACAATATAGGTATACCATGTTTTTCTTCTGAAGGCTATGAATCATTTTTTCTTAATAGTTCATTTGTAGATTTTTTGTCAACTTGGAAAGTGGAAATACAAAACTGAAAAGAATGCATTGAATTATCAGATGTTAGAGTTAGGGTCACCTAATCCCATCCATTTTTTTAGGGTTCTATAGAAAACAGGTGTCTGATTCAATGCTATATGACAACTTAATAGTAGTAATGGAGAATGCAAAGAATGGAGGAAAAAAATAGAATGGAAAAGGCTAGAGATCTCTTCAAGAAAATGAGAGATACCAAGGGAACATTTCATGCAATGATGGGCACAATAAAGGACAGAAATGGTATGGATCTAACAGAAGATATTAACAAGAAGTGGCAAGAATACACAGAAAAACTATTCAATAAAGATCTTAATGACCTAAATAACCACGATGGTTATCTAGAGCCAAACATCCTGGAGTGCTAGGTCAAGTAGGCCTTAGGAAGTATCACTATGAAAAAAGCTAGTGGAGGTGATGGAATTCCAGTTGAGCTATTTCAAATCCTAAAAGATGCTGCTGCAAAAGTGCTGCACTCAATATGCCAGCAAATTTGCAAAGCTCGGCAGTGGTCACAGAACAGAAAAAGGTACATTTTCGTTCCAATCCCAAAGAATGGCAATGCCAAAAAATGTTCAAACTACTGCACAGTTGCACTCATCTCATATGCTAGCAAAATTATTCTCTAAATTCTCCAAACTAGGCTTCAACAGTACAAGCTGGATATAGGAAAGGCAGAGGAACCAGAGATCAAATTGCCAATATCTGTTGAATTACAGAAAAAGCAGAGAGTTCCAGAAAAACATCTACTTTATTGACTATGCCAACCTTTGACTGTGTGGATCACAACAAACTGGAAAATCCTTAAAGAGATGAGACCACCTTCTATGCCTCCTGAGAAATCTGTGTGCATGTCAAGAAGCAACAGTTAGAACTGGACATAGAACAAAAGAATGGTTCCAAATTGAGAAAGGAAAGGAGTATGTCAAGACTGTATATTGTCATCCTGCTTATATAACTTCTATGCAGAGTACATTATGTGAAGTGCCAGGCTGGATGAAGCACAAGCTGGAATTAAGATTGCCAGGAGAAATATCAATAATCTCAGATACACAGAAGACACTGACCCTTATCACAGAAAGTAAAGAGGAATTAAAGAGCTTCTTGATGAAAGTGAAAGGAGAGTGAAAAAGCTGCTTAAACTCAACATTCAAGAAACTAAGATCAGGGCATCTGGTCCCATCACTTCATGGCAAATAGATGGGGAAACAGTGAGAGACTTTTATTTTCTTGGGCTCCAAAATCACTTCAAATGTTGACTGCAGCCATGAACTTAAATGATGTTTGCTCCTTGGAAGAAAAGCTATGACAAACATAGGTAGCATATTAAGAAGCAGAGACATTACTTTGGCAACAAAAGTCCATCTAGTCAAAACTATGGTTTTTCCAATAGTCGTGTATGGATGTGAGAGTTGGACCATAAAGAAGTTTGAATGCCAAAGAACTGATGCTTTTGAACTATGGTATTAGAGAAGATTCTTGAGAGTCCCTTGGACCTCAAGGACATCAAATCAGTCCATCCTAAAAGAAATCAATCCTGAATATTCATTCGAAGGACTGATGCTGAAGCTCCAGTACTTTGGCCATTGTTGTGAAGAACTGACTCCTTGGAAAAGACCCTGATGCTGGGAATGAATGAAGGCATGAGGAGAAGGGGACAACAGAGGACAAGATGGTTGGAGGGCATCACTGCCTCAATGGACGTGAGTCTGAGCAAGCTCCGGGAGTTGGTGATGAACAGGGAAGGCTGGAGTGCTGCAGTCAATGAGGTCCCAAAGGGTAAGACACAACTGAGCAACTGAACTGAACAGAGAATCAGAGCTTTCACTCCAGTGCCGTGTTGTTCCCACCAGTAAACTTTGACTACTATTATTATACAAATTCTATCCACCCTTTAGAGGGGAGACTTCTGGTCTTATTTACTTTCTTAGATTGCTTTAACTACTTTGTTCTTAGCATTACTGTATAAACCAATTATATGGCAATAACTCATGTAAAATTATAAGTTCTTTTCTTGCTGTTTTATCATTTTTATGTTTATTCTCCATCCAGGGAGAATAGAAAGCAGAAATATACTGAAAATACTTTTCATCTCCTCTCCTCAGTACCAAAATATTCTGTTTGCAATCAGTTGCAAGCAGTTTCTGTGTTCAGAAAATTTTCTATATGTGTATGCATTATGAACATGTATGTGTGTACATGCTGAGAGAAAGAAATCTTTAATTCATTTCTTTGTGTTCTGTAGTTAATATCATAGGGAAATTAAAAAATTATGTAAAATTGCTTTTGCTATACAATAATCTCTAAACATTTATTAAATGATATGAACAATGTCAAGGTAATGAATTATCCTTCATAAAAACTGGCAAAACTTTGTCCTTTTTCTAAAGTCCTTTGGCAGTTTCTGCTTTCCACATTCATGGCAACTCATACCGTTGACTTTTAGTTTATCTAGCAAGATTGTATAAGCCTGCTGTCTTATAAATTTGCTAGGAATCATAGTCTAAAATATTGTTAGGAAAAAGTATCTACCATGCAGTCCTTAAAAACCTGCTTAGAAATAAAGTAAATATATATTTATGTATGTGTTTTTATATATAAATTAATCAATTGTTTTAGGCCATTTCCAATGCTAGAGTTAGGGTATCATCTTTTAGAATTGAAAGGAATCATAGAGTCCCAGATCTATACTTTAAAAGTTAGGAAACATCATGAGATGATATTCTGATCTGTTAAAATTAGGCACTTTAATTCTACTTCCTTTTTGTAAAATGGTGTTTGTATGTAGATAATAACTTTCCCAATTTGGTATTAGTCCATTTAATGAAGCTAGCAATGGTAATGATTTTAATGGTAAACAAAAACTGACCAGTACTAAAACTTGTATATGTTTGTAAAATAAACAGCATTAAACTAAGTGCTCTTGAGGTAGAGGTAAGGCACTTGGCTCACTGTGGTGGTGATGGTTTAGTTGCTAAGTCATGTCCAACTCTTGTGACCCCATGAGATCTGGGCCAGACTCCATGGGCCAGACTCCTCTGTCCATGGGATTTCCCAGGCAAGAATACTGAAGAAAGTAGCCATTTCCTTCTTCAGGGATCTTCCTGACCCAGGGATCAAACCCATATCTCTAGAATTACAGGCGGATTCTTTACTGCTGGGTTTACATATAATTCGGAAATGCTCTCTTACTGTTGGCCAATTTCTCTGACCTTTTGTTTCTGCATTCAAACTCGCTAGAAAGCAAACCTGCTGTCCAGTTTTATATGTAATCTCTATAGTAATGATAAAATCTGTCTGAGCACCAACCTTTGAAATACATACTGATGTCATATCAAATTACTTGTAAAACCTCTGTCTTTTATTCTTCCAGGGAATATATTTTCTTCAGTAACTCAACTGGATATCTTACTGTTTGCAATTTTTACTTCTCCCTCTCCCTATTTAACCCTTTTATCCCAGTGCATCCCATCACCCATCAGTTCTGTGTATTCTACCACACTAGACCAGAGGGCCTTTGTTAGTGCAGACTAAGCAGTAATCTTTCTAAAAGGGAGTCTTAAATGGCATGAAAAGAGCCACAAAAGCAAGCCAAGTAGAGGCTAAATAGTATGCTTCTTAACGACTAATGGCTCTCTGAGGAAATATAAAGTCACCTGAAGACAAATGAAAGCAAGACAATTCAAAACTTAAGGGATGCAGCAAAGTAGTTCTAACAAAAATTTTATAGCTATACAGGTTTCAGGTTTACATCAGGAAACAAGCAAAAAAATCTCAGTTAAACAACCTAACCAGACACCTAAAGGAATCAGAAAGAGAGGAATAAATGTTTACCCAAAGATAGGAGAAGGAAAGAAATCATAAAGAGCAGAAATAAATAGATACTAAAAAAAAAAAAACCCAATGAAACTAAAAACTAGCTCTTGAAAACGATAATCAAAAATGATAAGCCTTTAGCTAGACTCATCAGAAAAAAAGAGAAATGGCCCAAATTAATAAAATCAGAAATGAAAAGTTACAACCAACACCACAGAAATACCTAAAATCATAAGAGACTACTATGAACAACTGTATACCAATAAAATGGATAATCTAGACTAAACAATGGAAAAATTCTTAGAAAGATACATTCTCCCAAGACTGAGCCAGGAAGAAATAGGAAATATGAACAGAGCAATTACCAATAATGAAATTAAATTAGTAATTTAAAAACTCGCAACAAAATTTGAGGATCAGATGGCTTTACAGGTGAACTCTACTAAGTTAGTTAAGTTCTACTAAACATTTAGAAAATAATTGAAACCTATCCTTCTCATACTATTCCACAAAATTGCAGAGGAAAGAGTATTTCCAAACTCATTCTGTGAGGCCAGCATCACCCTGATACCAGAACCAGACAAATATATTACAGAAAAAGAAAATTGAATGCCAGTATCTCTGATGAACACAAATAATAAATTTTGGTGAGGATGCAGAGAAAAGGGAATCCTCATACATTGTTGGTGAGAATGTAAATTGATTCAGCAAGGGTGGAGGTGTCCACAAAATCTAAATAAAGAACTCTATATGACCCAGCATTTCCATCCCTGGATATGTATTCAACAAAAACACTAATTTGAAAAGATGCATGCTCCCAAAAAGCCATAGTTGCATTATTTACAGTTGCCAAAGTATGGAATCAAGCTACATATCCACCAGTAGATGAATGGATAAAGAAGATTTGGTATCTATATGCAGTGGAATATTACTCAGACATAGAGAAATAATGAAATTTTGCCAATTGAAGCAACATGGATGAATGTGGATGCCATTATGCTAAGTGAAATTAATCAGAGAAAAACAAATACTATATGATATTAGGAAAAGTAAAAGCGTTAGTCATGAGTCATGTCGACTCTTTGCAACTCCATGGACTGTCACCCACAAGTCTCCTCTATCCTTAGAATTCTCCAGGCAAGAATACTGGAGTGGGTTTCCATTTCCGTCTCCAGGGTCTTCCCAACCCAGGGATCAAACCCTGGTCTCCTACATTGCAGGCAAATTCTTTACCATCTGAGCCAGCAGGGAAGCTCATGATATTACTTATAGTGGAATCTAAAAAAATACAGCAAACTAGTGAGTAAAAAAAGAAACAGATTCGTGGATATAGATATAATGAAATTTTGCCAATTGAAGCAACATGGATGAATGTGGATGCCATTATGCTAAGTGAAATTAATCAGAGAAAAACAAATACTATATGATATTAGGAAAAGTAAAAGCGTTAGTCATGAGTCATGTCGACTCTTTGCAACTCCATGGACTGTCACCCACAAGTCTCCTCTATCCTTAGAATTCTCCAGGCAAGAATACTGGAGTGGGTTTCCATTTCCGTCTCCAGGGTCTTCCCAACCCAGGGATCAAACCCTGGTCTCCTACATTGCAGGCAAATTCTTTACCATCTGAGCCAGCAGGGAAGCTCATGATATTACTTATAGTGGAATCTAAAAAAATACAGCAAACTAGTGAGTAAAAAAAGAAACAGATTCGTGGATATAGAGAACAAAGTGGTTGCCAGTGAGAAGTTGGGGCAACATAAAAATAGGAGAAAATGTTTATTATGGAATTATATAAAATCATGGGTGTTCTTTGGAAGGACTGATGCTAAAGCTGAAACTCTAATACTTTGGCCACCTCATGCGAAGAGTTGACTCATTGGAAAAGACTCTGATGCTGGGAGGGATTGGGGGCAGGAGGAGAAGGGGATGACAGAGGATGAGATGGCTGGATGCATCACCGACTCGATGGACATGAGTTTGAGTGAACTCTGGGAGTTGGTGATGGACAGGGAGGTCTGGCGTACTGCAGCTCATGGGCTCGCAAAGAGTCGGACACAACTGAGCGACTGAATTGAACTGATAAAATCATGTATGTGAAACTTTAGAACATTTTGAACTACTGAAGAATTTAAATACTTCTTTCAATAAAAATGGTATATATGTGTACAAAAAAGCATATCAACATAATCTTTGAACATAATTAACAGCCACTACTTCTACTTACCTGCATACCTATAAGTTTTTTAATCAAAAATTGGATATTTAGATTTAAGATGACAGTGCATTAGTATAGAATACAAATCATACTATGACCATTTCTCTATAATAGAGCGTTTCAGTGGTTTATTATGTTGGAGACCAAAAATTGCCAGTTAAAGTGAAATACAAAAGAGGCACCCTAAGTAAAATGGGGATAAAAATGGAATGAATCAAAATGACAAGAAATATTCTTGATAGTACTTGTACCTTTTTAATTGTCTGCTCAATAAGCATGTCTCCAACTGGCATTAGAATCCCTCCAAACAGAGCCACTGCTGCACCAATGACAGCACCAGTGATGAGCCCACAGTTTCGATCGCAGCCCATTCTTCTTGCAGGGAAATTCTAAGTAGAATGAGTAGATCCTATTGTAACAAAGAATATATTATTCTAATATTTGAAAACATGTTCATCTGAGATCCTTTGGTTGCAACAGCATTTTTCAAAATGGGGTTGACCTAACATTGATAAATGGAATGTGTTTTGTAACTTACAAACAAAATTTCCCTACTTCAAAATGCCCTGACAAAGGAAAATAAAAATGCCAACAGAATGGATGCTCCAGACAAAAAAGCATTTTTTCAATCTCGTGAAGATAATAAAAATTATAATTTGTTATGATCTCAGGTTTTCCTTCCCTAGCTTTGTTGTGGTAGAAATACCACTATGATGATTTTATGACTATTTCTGTCCACTTGAAGAACCATTTAGTTTTTGAAAGAATTAATTGCATAGGTAAGGAAATAAGAAAAATTAGATTTTCCCCAGAATGTAGAAGGACAGAATTATAAGCAATTTTTCGTGGCAATTTATTCATTTTTTTATCCATTATGATTTCCCTCACCTGTGACTAATACCGAAGATTCTTCCACTGTATATTAGGATGAACAAATAGATTCACATTGAGGTCCTGATGCAATGTATATCATCATTAGTGTCACACGATTTTTCCAACGTAAACAAACACCACACAAGGTGAAACAAACGATTCATTTTTCCTGTGGAATTTTTGAGATGGCTGGATGGCATCACTGACTCGATGGACGTGAACTCCGGGAGTTGGTGATGGACAGGGAGGCCTGGCATGCTGCGATTCATGGGGTTGCAAGAGTCAGACACGACTGAGTGGCTGAACTGACTGAACTGAACTGAAGCAATTAGAGTGGGGTTTTTAATTAATTTGGGGGGATACCTTTTATGGCTTTGGCCAGGGTGGTCATAATGCGATGAAACAAGTTATGTAAACCTGATAATAATGACTAGATAATTCTCAGGTAGAATCCCCTTTGCTAAGTATAATTGTACATACCCTTACAGTTTTCATGGAACCATAAAATTAGTCAATATTAATGTCCTTTGCAATTCTGACAGATGGAATGGGAATTGTTCTAAACATTACTGAACTACTGTTTCTAAAATTGTATATATGTGACTATTTGCCTGTTTTTGGATTATATGCTGTCATAGCCAAGAATATACCAGACCTATCCCTGAATCATTTCCTTTTATTCAAGCAACCCCATGGACTACAGGGAAGGGTCCTAAGAACGTCCACTTTATGATCCAGGGAACAACAGGCTCTTCAGTGTCTTCCTCTCAAAACCTGAGAACTGATTTTTATGACATTCAAGGACCCTGAGCCCAGAGATCTCAAGTCATGGGCAGACTAGGTACTGCCTAGGTTCTGTCTGCTTTGACCTAAAATTGTAGTGAAATAGTTCACACAGCACACTGATATAAGTCAAGTGCAAGAAAACAGTAATTTATTCTGTTGAATTGCATGGTTAGACAGTTACTAGTCTAACACTGGTCTAGATCATATAAACAAAGAAAGAAGTTTTGCTGTAACATTCCTGCATACATATACTGAAAGGTGAGATTGAATTTATCTACTTTTTCAAATTTTGAACTCCCTGACTCACTTTGTTACCTTGATATAACTTTACTTCTTTTTTTTTTAAGAATAGACAAGATATTTCTTGAGTTTTTGTCCTGCTCTATCAGCAGCTTTGCTCTCTATGGTTTCATTTCCCATGGTCAAATAAGGTCAACTGAGTATAACTGAAACCATAGAATAAGGGGGAGTTCTGCTTATGACTTGGTGCTATCTGTGATTTCAGCCACACGAAGGTTTTAGAAGGTATCTGCCCACACCTGTGGAAAAAAGAGGGACTGCTGTACTTGTGTTCATTATTATGCTTCAGTATCTTGTCACCATGAGTGAATGTTGCCATTCTAATCGTACTTTAACCTTATACTTCATACTACAAAATTCCAAATAGAGTTGACCCTTGAACAACACAGAAGTGTTACAGACATGGACCCTGTACACAGTGGAAAATCCCGGTATAACAGTGTAGCACCTCTTATCTGTGGTTCCGCGTCCATGGATCCAGCCAGCTACATATTGTGGATCAGGTTCTACTGTGATATTTACTGAAAAAATTCCGTGTAAAAGTACACCCACAAGTTTAAACCTATTATGTTCAAGGGTTACCTGTAGTTTTATTCACCTGCAGCAAAAGAGGGACAAGCACATTATGCAAGACGTACACTGAGTACATAAGAGAAAAGTTCAAGTTACTCAGCACATTCTACTCAGCTGCTTTTCTACTAATGTTTTATATTCAAAAACCAGTGTTCTTTGTATCCACTTTTCTTTCAAATGCAACTATGTATAGCATATAATATTTCTGCCTTACATGTTTGGTTGTCTTACTAATGTAGCTTCTTACATACTGAAATTTATTTTACCTGCTACTTTAAGTTTTGTTCATTGTTATTTCTTTGTCATAAGAAACAGTAAGATATAGATATCTGTAGCAATTTATTGCTTGCTTAAAGTGCTTAAATTTAGGAAACGAAGAATAATCACAGGTTTAGGAAATAAAACTAATTATTTGGACTTAGGTCAGGAAGGAAATGACAACACACTCCAGTATTCTCCCTTGGAGAATCCATGGACAATGGAGCCTGGCGGGCTACAGCCCATGGGGTCACAAAAGTCGGACACGACTTAGTGACTAAACCACCACCCCCAGGTCAAGAAAAGAAAATTAACAGGCAGATTTGATTTATAAGGTATAACTATCTTATACCTTTCTTGAGTCTGTAGGGAGATTAGCTCTACCATTTCAGAGATTATACATTTTATTCCTTTTGTAGAATTCACAAATATATCTACATGTGAGATATCTTTGAAAGAACTAAGAGTTTTCTGGTTTTTTCTTTTCTGTCAAGTCAATGGAGTGTTTCTGGAATGAACTTACAAGCATTATGACTTTCCACTGTGTTAGAAATCTGGTGGCAGAAACTGAGACTGACCTATAAGAAGCTTCTCCAATGAATAGGTCAGAATATTAGAGAAAGTTGCCTGAAAATCTGTAATAACTCAGATATGTGGATAGTGCTATGTTCCCTGGGAAATGCCAACAAGGAAAAGCTTGGAGTGTTAGTCGCTCAGTCATGTCCAGCTCTTTGCGTGACCCCATGGTCGGTTTATGGGCTTCTCCAGGTAAAGATACTAGAAGATCCCTTTCTCCAGGGCATCTTTCCAACCCAGGGATCAAACCCGGGTCTCCTGCATTGCAGGCAGATTCTTTACCATCTGAGCCACCAGGGAAGCCCAAGGAAAGTCTTGGCCAGAGGTAAAATTTCCTGGGTTGTGAACTACAATACTTTAAAACAATTTTGGGTTGAAAAAGTACATGCTTGTGCCATCAATGAATGCCAGGACCTAGATGACCCAGTTTTAGAGATTTGGTTATGATTACTGCAACAACAGGTAAAATACGAATGATGAAAGTTCCTTTTCACACTCTTACATGATTTCTAGGTGTGTTTACAAAGCTATGATTCCCTAGCCATAAGATGTAGATTCACATCCAGCTAGTTAAATCAGTCATTTAAATCTTGTGTAAGGAAACATAACGTCATTAGACTAATACTTATTTTACACACAATCCCAGTATATAAAGATAATTAAAAGAAAAGCTATTCTGGTCAAAGTATGGACTCTGAGTCATCCCCAAAGAACTCAAGGGCTCTGTGGAAAATGTTTAAATAATTAGGTTAGGGGATCTCCAACACCCTTTCTCATTGAAATTACCACAAATTTTCCAATTTACTTGTGCATTCCCATCCTGTCAGAATATATGGAGCTAATATATAATAGAAAAAAATAGACATAATATACTTCACTAAATAATACCTCTCACATATTAGAACTTACAACTGTTTTGGTGACAGTCTTAAAAAATTAATAAATGCATTGGACTTAATGTAGTATACTAAAGATTCTTCTAGAGACAATCTTATCTTTTAGAGTACTTTTGGAATACTTGATTACTGGGACTGCTATAAGCTTGAAGTGATTCCCTGAGAGTCATATTGGTTTAAATAGAACTATCTGAAGCCATTTTTGATCTATCCAAGATGGAAATACTATTATCTTTTTGTTTTCCTACCTCAAGTTTTTTTTTTACCTCAAGTTGTAAGATACTATGCAGTCTGCAGGAATTATACTGATTCTGGGCTTTGAAGTCAGGTCAGTCAGTTCAGTCACTCAGTGGTGTCCGACTCTTTGCAACCCCATGAATTGCAGCACACCAGGCCTCCCTGTCCATCACCATCTCCCGGAGTTCACCCAGACCAACACCCATCAAGTCAGTGATGCCATCCAGCCATCTCATCCTCGGTCGTCCCCTTCTCCTCCTGCCCCCTAATTCCTCCCAGCATCAGAGTCTTTTCCAGTGAGTCAACTCTTCACATGAGGTGGCCAAAGTACTGGAGCTTCAGCTTCAGCATCATTCCTTCCAAAGAAATCCCAGGGCTGATTTCTTTCAGAATGGACTGGTTGGATCTCCTGGCACTCTAAGGGACTCTCAAGAGTCTTCTCCAATACCACAGTTCAAAAGCATCAATTCTTCACTGCTCAGCCTCCTTCACAGTCCAACTCTCACATCCATACATGACTACTGGAAAAACCATAGCCTTGACTAGACGGACCTTAGTGGATAAAGTAATATCTCTGCTTTTGAATATGCTATCTAGGTTGGTCATAACTTTTCTTCTAAGTAGTGTCTTTTAATTTCATGGCTGCAGTCACCATCTGCAGTGATTTTGGAGCCCAGAAAAATAAAGTCTGACACTGTTTCCATTGTTTCCCCATCTATTTCCCATGAAGTGATGGGACCAGATGCCATGATCTTCATTTACTGAATGTTGAGCTTTAAGCCAACTTTTTCACTCTCCTCTTTCATCTTCATCAAGAGCCTTTTTAGTTCTTCACTTTCTGCCATAAGGGTGGTGTCATCTGCATATCTGAGGTTATTGATATTTCTCCCAGCAATCTTGATTCCAGCTTGTGTTTCTTCCAGTCCAGCATTTCTCATGATGTATTCTGCATAGAAGTTAAATAAGCAGGGTGAGAATATACAGCCTTGACATACTCCTTTTCCTATTTGGAACCAGTCTGTTGTTCCATGTCCAGTTCTAACTGTTGCTTCCTGACCTGCATACAGATTTCTCAAGAGGCAGGTCAAGTGGTTCCTCCCAGCATCAGAGTCTTTTCCAGTGAGTCAACTCTTCACATGAGGTGGCCAAAGTACTGGAGCTTCAGCTTCAGCATCATTCCTTCCAAAGAAATCCCAGGGCTGATTTCTTTCAGAATGGACTGGTTGGATCTCCTGGCACTCTAAGGGACTCTCAAGAGTCTTCTCCAATACCACAGTTCAAAAGCATCAATTCTTCACTGCTCAGCCTCCTTCACAGTCCAACTCTCACATCCATACATGACTACTGGAAAAACCATAGCCTTGACTAGACGGACCTTAGTGGATAAAGTAATATCTCTGCTTTTGAATATGCTATCTAGGTTGGTCATAACTTTTCTTCTAAGTAGTGTCTTTTAATTTCATGGCTGCAGTCACCATCTGCAGTGATTTTGGAGCCCAGAAAAATAAAGTCTGACACTGTTTCCATTGTTTCCCCATCTATTTCCCATGAAGTGATGGGACCAGATGCCATGATCTTCATTTACTGAATGTTGAGCTTTAAGCCAACTTTTTCACTCTCCTCTTTCATCTTCATCAAGAGCCTTTTTAGTTCTTCACTTTCTGCCATAAGGGTGGTGTCATCTGCATATCTGAGGTTATTGATATTTCTCCCAGCAATCTTGATTCCAGCTTGTGTTTCTTCCAGTCCAGCATTTCTCATGATGTATTCTGCATATAAGTTAAATAAGCAGGGTGAGAATATACAGCCTTGACATACTCCTTTTCCTATTTGGAACCAGTCTGTTGTTCCATGTCCAGTTCTAACTGTTGCTTCCTGACCTGCATACAGATTTCTCAAGAGGCAGGTCAAGTGGTCTGGTATTCCCATCTCTCTCAGAATTTTCCACAGTTTATTGTGATCCACACAGTCAAAGGCTTTGGCATAGTCAATAAAGCAGAAATTGATGTTTTTTCTGGAACTGTCTTGCTTTTACCATGATCCAGCAGATGTTGGCAATTTGATCTCTGATTCCTCTGCCTTTTCTAAAACCAGCTGGAACATCTGGAAGTTTATGGTTCACATATTGCTGAAGCCCAGCTTGGAGAATTTTGAGCATTACTTGACTAGCGTGTGAGATGAGTGCAATTGTGCGGTAGGTGAATATTCTTTGGCATTGCCTTTCTTTGGGATTGGAATGAAAACTGACCTTTTCCACTCCTGTGGCCACTGCTGAGTTTTCCAAATGTGCTGGCATATTGAGTGCAGCACTTTCACAGCATCATCCTTCAGGATTTGGAATAGCTCAACTGGAATTCCATCACCTCCACTCGCTTTGTTCGTAGTGATGCTTTCTAAGGTCCACTTGACTTCACATTCAAATTTAGGTCAATTCTGGGTCTTAATATTATATAGTTTCTCTGTGGCTCAATTTTCTCTAACTGGATATGATGTATATCATGTAAGCTTTCAAATGTCCATTCAGCTCAGTCATGTCCGACTCTTTGTGACCCCATGGACTACAGCACGCCAGGCTTCCCTGTCTATCACCAACTTCCAGAGCTTACTCAAACTCATGTCCATTGAGTCGGTGATGCCATCCAACCATCCCATCCTCTGTCATCCCCTTTTCCTCCCACCTTCAACCTTTCCCAGCATCAAGGTCTTTTCAAATTTCAAATGTCAAATCAGATTAGATGAGATAAAAATTCCTATCATACCACATTCTTTTTATTTCAAATGTTACTATGACATATTATTTTAAGCAATCATAACAGTAAAATATTATTGCATCTTGACCAAGTATTATTTTTTAAAATCTAATAAACATGTTTTACACAAATAGGAATGATTATTTGCAAAATGCTTGAGACTACCATAAAATCTGATGAGATGATTTGTCCTTTATATATACAGAACTAAGACTATCATGCAAATAAAATTGCAGCTTCTAGCTTAGAACAGTGCTCTTTGAAACTTTCAGCTATGACTTGGGCCAGTGAGCCAAAAAAAAGAAAAAGAAAAACACCTTGTGATTAAATCAGAAAATAGAGAACTAATTCTTCACGACCGAAGAATCCATGATTCAAATGTATTTGAATAAACTTTGCCAAATATTTTCATGAAATACATAGGTAGCAACTATAACTTCCAAGGTAAATTACAAATTTTTTAGTACACTCTGTCCTAATACCTCTCTGGTTATAATTTTGAGATCCTCCCAGGCTAATCTGCTCTCTGGTGATTATATACTGGATTTATCTTTCTGTTCTTATAATGATTCTGGTAAATGAAAAAAAATTATATGTATTTTTCTTCTCAAAATCCAGTTGACCACTGGACCTTCTAGATGACAAAATTTTTTGATCATTTTCGAACCGATATTAAAAGCAATGTTTCTTTTACTATTTTAATACCACATAGTGAAGAAAAGACTGAAAAGTACTTGCAAAGATTTTTGAAAATACCTTTCAATATATAACTTTATAATCCCAGAAACTGAGATACAGAAAATTTATGTCATTACAGTTATGTATGAATTCCATTACTAATTAAATTATAACTTTAAATTTCTTCAAAATGATTTATTCTTATTTAAACTTGGTATCATCACTCAGGAAAATAATGCACTGATATTTGTCATAAGCTTCCCAAATAGCTAAAATCATTCATTCTGATTTGCTTTTATTATGTTACCAAGTTTTATATATTTTATACAAAATTATTAAATTTAGAATCATTATTTGAAATTAATATAATTTACCATTCCCAGTACAATTATAATAGCTTTGTTCACTTAGAAATAACATATTCAAGAACACATTGCATTTTGCCATGTAGACAAATGTCAGATTCACCAAAAATTGGATAATTCAGATAGAAAGTAAACTAATAACTCTAAAATAATAAATAGTTATGTTGCTATAAGAGTAACAAATCATTATAAGAAATAATTCTGTATTTATTTTTATTAATGCTGATTTTCATTCATAATTTAAATGAAAAATAATGTATAAAGAGCCTAATTAGACAATGAAAGTTCTGCAGTTAATCACATTGGATAGTACATTATTTTAAATATTCACAAATATGTACAGATAAACACAAGATTTTAAACAAGAAGCAATATGCCATAGACTAGTGGGCATGGTTTTAATATTTTTTTTACAAATAAAAGTTAAGATTGATAAGTTATAAAACAATACAAACCTAATTTTTTTTAAAAAGCCTGATGACCTCAAGAAAATTCCTGCTTGCTATTCTTGTTCTGTAACTTCTTAAGAGTTTTTATATAGTAGTGCCATCTCCTACCATTTGGAAGATAGAAATCTTTTATTAAAAAATGAAAGAAACATTGACTCACCTTTAAAAAAGTTTATAAAGGATTTTTCAGTCACGTGCTCCAACATCTGAACAGTTAATTCTTAGTAGGATCAAATGATAGTCCCTAGAAAACCCTACGCTGAAATCCTGATTTCAGTTTATGATTACATAAAGTTTGAAAGTTTAAATATGCTTTAAGGGAAAAAAAAGAGACAGAAAATGGCACATCTCAGTGAGTATTTCGTTGCAAGAGAAATTTAAAGAAAAAGAAAGAAACCCACTTTCATCTCAGTACTGATATGGATCCCTAGAGTCTGCTTTTTGTCTTCTGGTGAAGATCCATTGCCCATATCTGAGATCCTCTGCAGCTCTTTGTGTGCGTGCATCACACACCATTTTCCGTCCAAGCATATCAGATACCAGAGAGACAAAAGGAACTAACTTGCTGAGTGGCCTTTAATACACTTTTACTACACAAACATTATTTCAAATGATAAACTAAGACCTGGGGATGGATAGGAAGTGCAGATGAAAGAATTATCAGTCTGACTTTCCTGCATGATATAACTTGAAAAACTCATTTCATGACGTTTAAATAAAGTACACTTTCCCATACAGCATTAATTGAAAGGGTGTTGAGCTAATAACTGCAAAACAAAACTGAAGACTGTCACTCGACAAGGATGACAAACAAACTTTAAAAAAGGAAATAGCCTATTGTTTTAACTGGAAGTTCTTCACTATCATTTTCTGTTAGTTTTACAGAAGCTTCATGACCACAGAAAAATTCTTCTATGCAAACTAAAAATCATTAAATTTGTCTTCAAGCTCTTCAGATAAAAAGACAACCATCACATAACACTTAAGTAATTCTACTATTTAGGATGAACTTTTAATGTTAAAAAAAAGTGTATACATAAGTTACTTTAAAATAAAGTCATTATTTTAAAATCTGACCAAATAAAAGGCCTTGCACTTTGAGAGAAAGACCCTCCCAGGTGGCGCTAGTGGTAAAGAACCTGCCTGCAAGTACAGGAAACATAAGAGATGAGGGTTCGATCCCCTGTGGGAGGAAATGGCAACCCACTCCAGTATTCTTGCCTGGAGAATCCTATGGATGTAGGAGGTGGCAAGCTACAGTCCGTGGGGTTGCAAAGAGTTTGCTCACAAACTTATATCCATATGTATATGGACTAGTGCATACAGTGAATCATAACTTCTGCTACTTGCCTCTTTTAATATCAGGTACCTTGGAGATATTCTCATATTATGAATAGTGTTAACTGTTTTTTTTAATTATTGAAAAATAGTCTATAACAAAAGTGTATTGTGTTTTAAATAACCCATATCATATTTAATGGAACTTTAAAAACAATGCTAAAAATTCATATGTGTGGTTTTATTTATGTACTTGGGCCTAGTAAACAGCAAAAGTGAAATTTCTGGATCAATAATACATACTTTCTTTTGGTAGAAAGAGTATTAGCAAATTTCTTTTTATACATGTACCCAGCAGTGTTTGCAAATGCCTGTCTCAATATATCACACACACTGGTTCATACCGAACTTTATTTTTTATTGGTAAATAATTTAGTGAAGTTTAACCTATTAATTATATTGGCATTTGTATTTTAAAGTAATTCTGCTAATATACTTGCTCACTTTTTTTTCCTTGGGGTTTATTTGTCCTTATTAATTAATAATGAAATAGCTATTCTTTTAATATTTGACCCTTTAAAAAAGATTTTTTTAATATTTTAAACTTTATTTTTAAGATTATTTAAATTTTAATTTTCATGAAATTTAATAAACTTTCTTCTAGCTTTTGTATGGTTTCAGAAAATCCTTTAGGACAGTATTTCTCAATCAGCTGAATCATGGACTTTATCCCTTGTGAAGTGAAAGAGGAAGAGTAGAGTACATTGTGTAATTGTAAATATTACAACATATTTAGGAAGCAGATGACAGATGCATAATAAAGAGTTCTAGATGGGGGGATCACAGAGTCCAATTTATGACCACAGAGCTATTAATAATAATAGGTTTTGTGAACTAAACTTCATACAGTCATCATAGTCCTGATTTTCTTTCTTGTTAAAGAAACTAACTCTGGAGCCTACCTACAGTCTCAAGCTGAAGATTAAATCATCTGGTAGATTTAAATTTAAGATGTAAAGATGAATGCAGATTTTATACAGTAGACATAAATGTTTAAATGATTCATTCGATTTTTGCTGCTACTGCTGCTAAGTCGCTTCAGTAGTGTCCGGCTCTGTGTGACCCCAGAGATGGCAGCCCACCAGGCTCCCCCGTCCCTGGGATTCTCCAGGCAAGAACACTGGAGTGGGTTGCCATTTCCTTCTATTTTTATAGTCTAATAAATGAAAATAATTTTAATATGCTTTGCAATTCTAGATTGTATGGGCAGTCAAAGACCTATACATTTTAATGATGATACGGTCACAGAGTTAACATGTATTGGGAGCTTACTATCTGTCAGTTATTGAAAAAAGTGTTTCACATATGTTATCTCATTGACCTTGTATGTTCTTTAGACAACTAGTTGAGGTCATACAACTAATATATGCCAAAACAAGGATTAAAACCCCAATCATCTGACTGAAGAGCCCATATACTTTTCTGAAAGAAAATATATAGATACATATATAAATGAGTTCTTGGTAATACCTAACTTTACATATTCTTTTTAAGACATCTGTACAAACTGAATAACAGTTTTAAATAACCTGATGTTAGAAAGTTATATCTAAATTCAACAGACAAGAAATGAAAATGAGTATATTCTGTATGTGGCAAGTAATAAAATTATTTTGAGATTAAATAAAACAAATTTTATCCTAAAGACCTGTAAAGTACACAGCACACATACACTGTAAACTATTTCACAGTATTAGTTACTAGTATAAAACAATAAGGTAAAATCTGTGTCATCACTTTTATCCTTGGGGTAACTAATCATAGATATTTACACACACATATTTGTGCATATGTGTGTATAGCACACATAATTATGTGTGTATGTATCTATATGTACATGAACACCTATATTTTCAATCACTGCCTTGTTCATTTACAGAAGTATTAAGCCAGCGGTAGGCTCTACCTGATTCATATGGTGAGTAGGGGCTTCACATGCAGAAATAAAAATAAAAATATATGAACACAGTTTAAAAAGAGAAGATTAAATACACAAAGCATATTAAGTATACAGTAATGCCAGTGAAAGCTTGAGAGATTAAAATTGAGGTGTCTATGCAACTTTTAAAAGAAAATTTCAAGGACATTGCTAAAGATAAAATACATAATATCATGGTCATTAAAGTTTAGACTTAAGCCATGTAGTCTAATGAATAAAAACACAGGATGAAAGTAAACCTACTTCATCAAAGATATAAAATAAACTTACCTGTATTTTTCATAGAAGCTGTGGTTGGAGCTGTGTGTAAAAGACAGATTGAAGCGAGAGAGCCTCCGTATATGTGGATAGCTCTCATGTGGGCAGAGTTAGATCAATATGTAATTTCAAAGGCTACCTAAAAATCTTGGCAGACATCATCTTTACTTGTTTGCACAGCTGACTCAACTCTCTAAGCAGAGGGGAAAAAATCATTTTTATGTTCTTATCTATATATACATACATATGTATGTGCACACATATATCCACGTGTGCACACATATGCATGCTGTGTGTGTGTATACCTTGTACTTCCCTTTATCCATCTGCCTCAAAATTTTATATGTAACAGAAAATTTTTTTTGTCTTTTAAACTTTTTATTTTGTATTGGGGTATAGACCATAAAGAAAAAATGTTAATTGTTTGATAGTTTCAGGTGAACAGGGATGGAACTCAGCCATACAGGCACATGTATCTATTCTCCCCCAAACTCCCCTCCCATGCAGGCTGTCACATAACACTGAGTGGAGTTTCATGTGCTTTACAGTAGGTCCTTGTTGGTTATCTATTTTAAATATAGCAATGTGTACATGTGTACATGTCCATCCGAAACTCCCTAACTATCCCTTCCCCCATCCTTCCCCCAGTTTCTCTGTTGGTCTCTTTCTGTTTTGTAAGTACATTAATTTGTATAATTTATTTTTATGTTCCACATATAAGGAATGTCATATGATATTTCTCCCTCTCTGACTTACTTCACCTATTATGACAATCTTTAGGTCCATTCATGTTGCTGGAAATGACATTATTTCACACTTTTAATGGCTGAGTAATATTCCACTGCATATATGTACCATTTCTTCTTTGTCCATTCCTCTGGTGATGGACATCTAGGTTACTTCCATGTCTTGGCTCTTGCAAACAGTGCTGCAATGAACATTGAGGTGCCTGTATCCATTCAGATCATATTTTTCTCTGGATATATGCCCAGGAGTGGGATTGCAGGGTTATATGGTACATCTATTGTTTTTAAGGAACCTCCATACTATTCTCCATAGTGCCTGTACCAATTTACACTCCCACCAAAGTATAGGAGGGCTCCCTTGTCTCCACATCCTCTCTGCATTTATGTAACAGAAAAGTTTTGTCAGGACTGAGAAGTTAAGGTTCAAATGCTTTAGGCAGCCCCTTGAGTTTATTTATTTGAATAAATGATTCCAATTTGGAGCTGGAATGCTGCCAGCTGAAGTTGAGGGTTGTCCTTGCTTGTATCCATCCAAGCACTTCATTAGGAGTAAAGAGGCTTCTTTTTGAGCCAACATATAACCTCTTTATCTTCCTTATATTGTGCCCTTTTATCTGAAGCTCTTGAAGTATATGAAATACACATAATCCCTCTATCACTTAGCAGCCCTAATGAAAAGAAGCACTAAACTTTTCCCCAGGTTAGCTTTCCAAAATTACAATTCTTTAAGTTGCTACCCTAAATATTGAATGGAAAAACTGTGTTCCATGCTTATGTTTAGAAAACTGGATTAAAGGAATATTGGTGGAACATATATCATGCTTATATGTTTGGTGACTCCTCAGAAGGGCTATTTAGTTTGCAATATTTCCCAAGTATTTACCCAGAGGACCTAATTTTCCCATATAGTATCTGTTATCATACCCCAGAACTCGTGTTCTAAGTTATGCCATTTAGTATATGTTACTACAGGATATTATATTCCTTAAATATAAGGTTCTTCAAGCTTTCCAGATTATTACACAGGTAATATATAGGCTGTTGATGACTTCAAAGAGAACCCTAAAAACTTTGCCTTTGGGAAGGCCTTTTATTATTTAAAGTTTTTTTTTTTTTAATGATAATATAACTTAGCAAAGTCTCCATGGCTTAACATGACAGTAATTTATTTCTTTCTCGTAACACTTGCTGGTGAGGCAGCGCTCCACACCATCACCTAGGAAGGCATGCTGATGGGAGTCTCTGCATATTGTCAGGTGCAGCAGCAGGTGATAAGACCCTGAGTGTCTGCAGTGCTTCCTAGAGAGCAGTGTGCGGCACTTCCTAGGAAGCATTGCCTGGAATGTCCATCCATAGACTGTCAGCCAGAATTTATTGCATAACTGCTTCTAATTGTAGGGGTCTGAGAGATGCGGGAGAGTGGACAAAATATTTGGGGCCACCTCTGTCTCTGCCCCAGCTGACAATACTCCTTATCTCCTTTTTCTGAAGAAAATTGCCATGGCATTAGCAGATTGATATCTTCTGCATTTCATGGTAATCTAGATATTGTACAATGGTGAATAGAGTTTCCCACAGAATCAGAAAGATTTAGTGTAAAGGAAGATTAAATCATGAGTAAGATATTTCACATGTAAGAAATTTCAGAAAGTTACAGAAGGAAATTGAAGGCATGTTTCAGGTCAGGTTAGTTGCTCAGTTGTGTCCAACTATTTGCGACCCCATGAATCGCAGCACGCCAGGCCTCCTTGTCCATCACCAACTCCCGGAGTTCACTCAGACTCACGTCCAGTGAGTCAGTGATACTATCCAGCCATCTCATTCTCTGTTGTCCCTTTCTTATCCTGTCCCCAATCCCTCCCAGCATCAGAGTCTTTTCCAGTGAGTCAACTCTTCACATGAGGTGGCCAAAGTACTGGAGTTTCAGCTTTAGCATCATTTCTTCCAAAGAAATCCCAGGGCCAATCTCCTTCAGAATGGACTGGTTGGATCTCCTTGCAGTCCAAGGGACTCTCAAGGGTCTTCTCCAACACCACAGTTCAAAAGCATCAATTCTTCGGCGCTCAGCCTTCTTCACAGTCCAACTCTCACATCCATACATGACCACAGGAAAAACCATAGCTTTGACTAGATCCTTAGTCGGTAAAGTAATGTCTCTGCTTTTGAATATGCTATCGAGGCTGGTCATAACTTTTCTTCCAAGGAGTAAGCATCTTTTAATTTCATGGCTGCAGTCACCATCTGCAGTGATTTTGGAGCCCCCAAAATTAAACTCTGACACTGTTTCCACTGTTTCCCCATCTTTTGGCCATGAAGTGATGGGACCGGATGCCATGATCTTCGTTTTCTTAATGTTGACCTTTAAGCCAACTTTTTCACTCTCCTCTTTCACTTTCATCAAGAGGCTTTTTGAGTTCCTCTTCACTTTCTGCAATAAGGGTGGTGTCATCTGCATATCTGAGGTTACTCATATTTCTCCCAGCAATCTTGATCCCAGCTTGTGTTTCTTCCAGTCCAGCGTTTCTCATGATGTACTCTGCATAGAAGTTAAATAAGCAGGGTGACAATATACAGCCTTGACGTACTCCTTTTCCTATTTGGAACCAGTCTGTTGTTCCATGTCCAGTTCTAACTGTCGCTTCCTGACCTGCATACAGATTTCTCAAGAAGCAGGTCAGGTGGTCTGGTATTCCCATCTCTCTCAAAATTTTCCACAGTTTATTGTGATCCACACAGTCAAAGGCTTTGGCATAGTCAATAAAGCACAAATAGTGTTTTTCTGGAACTCTCTTGCTTTTTCCATGATCCAGCAGATGTTGGCAATTTGGTCTCTGGTTCCTCTGCCTTTTGTAAAACCAGCTTGAACATCAGGAAGTTCACAGTTCACATATTGTTGAAGCCTGGCTTGGAGAATTTTGAGCATTACTTGACTGGTGTGTGAAATGAGTGCAATTGTGCGGTAGTTTCACCATGGCATTGCCTTTCTTTGGGGTTGGAATGCAAACTGACCTTTTCCAGTCCTGTGGCCACTGCTGAGTTTTCCAAATTTGCTGGCATATTGAGTGTAGCACTTTCACAGCATCATCTTTTAGGATTTGAAATAGCTCAACTGGAATTCCATCACCTCCACTAGCTTTGTTCGTAGTGATGCTTTCTAAGGCCCACTTGGCTTCACATTCCAGGATGTCTGGCTCTAGATGAGTGATCACATCATCATGATTATCTGGGTCGTGAAGATCTTTTTTGTACAGTTCTTCCGTGTATTCTTTCCACCTCTTAATATCTTCTGCTTCTGTTAGGTCCATACCATTTCTGTCCTTTATCAAGCCCATCTTTGCATGAAATATTGCCTTGATATCTCTAATTTTCTTGAAATCTCTAGTCTTTCCCATTCTGTTGTTTTCCTCTGTTTCTTTGCATTGATCACTAAAGAAGGCTTTCTTATCTCTTCTTGCTATTCTTTGGAACTATGCATTCAGATGCTTATATCTTTCCTTTTCTCCTTTGCTTTTTGCTTCTCTTCTTTTCACAGCTATGATTGAGACCTCCTCAGACAGCCATTTTGCTTTTTTGCATTTCTTTTCCATGGGCATGGTCTTGATCCCTGTCTCCTGTACAATGTCACAAACCTCACTCCATAGTTCATCAGGCACTCTATCAGGTCTAATCCTTTGAATCTGTTTGTCACTTCTACTGTATAAGTAAGGAATCTGATTTAGGTCATGCATGAATGTTCTAGTGGTTTCCCCTAGTTTCTTCTACTTAAGTCTGAATTTTGTGATAGAGAGTTTATGTCGGAGCCACAGTCAGCCCCCAGTCTTGTCTTGCTGACTGTATAGAGCTTCTCCATCTTTGGCTGCAAAGAATATAATCAGTCTGATTATGGTGTTGACCATCTGGTGATGGCCATGTGTGGAGTCATGTCTTGTGTTATTGGAAGAGTGTGTTTGTTATGACTAGTGTGTATTCTTGGCAAAACCACCTAAAGATGTTTCCTTAGATGTCTCCAATAACTAAATTATCTTCCTTAATGCTTAGAAAGTGGGGTTTGTAAAACTATCTTCCACTAATTACCTATCCTGTCATATATACTACCATCTTTCCATAGCAACCATAGTCCTTACCTGTGTAGACTGAATGTAGTGTTAGGGCAGAACAGTAGCTGTAGCTTTGACTTCTGGACCTTCGGTCGTCCAAGTTCAGTTCTCTCCTCCACACTGGCCTCATTTATGCTTCTATTACTGTTTAGACACTCATTTTTTTTCCCAGAAATAAGCCCTTGTCTTTGTATTCCCCTCCCTTGTTCCTGCTTATCCCTCTCAAGACATCCTCCAGGAAAGAAATCTTTACATGCAGCAAATATGAATATTTGTCATGAATACTGTCAAATAGATCAAAGAACTCCTTCCGTAAGACTTAGAGAGTCAAGTTACTATTGCTTCACCCTCTACCCTGCCAAGCTGATTAGCTCTATGACCATCTGAAAATAGCATTTTCAGATTTCACAGAGCAAACGACAAAGCTAACTGAAATGCTGCTGCCACTGCCAAGTTGCTTCAGTCATGTCTGACTCAGTGTGAACCCATAGATGGCAGCCCACCAGGCTCCTCCATCCCTGGGATTTTCCAGGCAAGAATACTGGAGTGGGTTGCCATGTCCTTCTCCAATGCATGCATGCATACCAAGTTGCTTTAGTCATGTCCAACTCTGTGTGACCCTACAGACAGCAGCCCACCAGGCTTCTCTGTCCACAGGATTCTCTAGGCAAGAATACTGGAGTGGGTTGCCATTTCTTTCTGCTAAGTAAAATAGTTATGTAGCAAATTGTCAAGCACGATGAACTTTACTCTCATAGCAGTATGCTTGTATAGCGTCACTCTCTTAAGTGATTCTGGAATAAATCTACCTAATACCAAGAACAAGACAAATAAAACTGTACAAGTAGTCTGATTTCACTGTGATTTAAATGTGGGCATGTTTACTTCCTTGTGACTAGAAAACATTTGGTATCCTACCAAACTACAGGTTCTGATTCAGTAGGTCTAGGATAGAACCTGAGATTCTACATTTTTAAGAAGTTCACAGGTGATGCTGAGGCACCTGACTCAGATTTCACAAAATGAAATAAACAAGAGTTTAATCCGTTTGTCCTTAGCTATGTCACTTATGAAGTGCTAGTTCCTTCATGAGTGTATAGAATGGCACATTTTGGAAATATGTGAACATAAGCTTACTAGTATCTGAGAACAGTTGGGAAAAGAGAATAGGAGTTAATATGTGAAAAAACTCAAATAGGGTCAATAATAGCTAATATATAGTTATAGTAGTAATGTCAAATATTATTCAAATCATATACATTCAAAACTAAATAAATGAAAAGCAAATCATTTTTCTACTAAAGGAAGTTTTTATTTTCACAAATCTTTAATAATGCGGCTACCTTTGGGCCAAGAAAGGGAAAAGCAGAGTATGGCTGTATTTTTTTGATACCAGTATTTGGCACTAATTCATCTTTAGTTCCTTAACTAACTGTAAATAACTCAGAAAAACAAATATAGGTAATTCCATTAGTATACACAGAAAATCATAATGAATAGTGATTAAGTGGAGCAGTTATTTAGAGTTGTAGGTGACCATGAAGAGGCAGACAGAGAGAAAGCAGCCACAGTGTCTCTAATACATTGAACTTCAGTCAGAAACACTGAACTGACAGAAGACACCTGCAACAAACTCCAGCTAGAAAGATACTCTAATTCAGACCAGACATTGATAATGGGTTAATAAGATCAACAGATCATCACACATGTAAAAATCTACATATAGCTATGTTTCCCCTGAATGACACCCCCTTTAATCTCTTTTTCTGAGTACTGAAAGATCTACACATTTTCTTTTCTTCATGTGCTTGTCAGCAACAGTAAGCCTCAACCCATTTTAAGATGCTACAGATTCTCCAGTTTATGTTAACCCCTTTGCAGATGATACAGATTTTCAAACTTTAAGTTTTAAACATCTGGTTTTTTTGGGGTGATTTAACAATGTTGAATACAAACGTGCCTCTTTAAAATATGGGGCAATTTTTCAATGAAAAAAAAGCAGACTAATCCATCCATGTGTACAGTTATCCTTGCTCTGGGGCAATTAAGTCAACAGGAAACATACTCCCTAAAGTGCCGAACTCCCGCCTCAGCACATGCCTGTGGAAGCACACGCACGCACATCCCAACTCACTTGTCATATAAAAATAACTGTCTCCTGTTTTTAAAACAAAGTATTATACTTTCTACTAGGTATTTTTAATGTATTTCATTTATCTTTATGTATGGATTGTTTTTCCTTTTGTAAATTTAAAGAATTTAAAGAAAATATGGTAAGTAATGATAAAAAATAGAATATAGAGAGTACTATGGGCTCATAAGTCAAAACCTTTCTCCCCGCCTCGCAATGCAGAAGACATAAGAGGGGCAAGTTCCATCCCGGGTCAGGAAGACCCTCTGGAGAAGGGCATGGCAACCCACTGCAGTATTCTTGCCTGGAGAATCCCATGGACAGAGCAGCCTGGCGAGCTACAGTCCATAGGGTTCCAGAGTCAGAAATGACTGAAGCAACTTAGCACACAAATAACATGAAGTGCATTTCTGTTTGAAGATTTAAAATCTGAGGCATTGATTGGTTATACAGTTCTATCTATCCTTAGGTGGGTATGTATTTTTTTTTATTTTAATTTTTACTTTGTTTTACTTTACAATACTGTATTGGTTTTGCCATACATTGACATGAAACCGCCATGGGTGTACATGAGTTCACAATCCTGAAACCCCCTCCCACCTCCCACNTCACCCCTACTATTCAACATAGTTCTGAAAGTTTTGGCCACAGCAATCAGAGCAGAAAAAGAAATAAAAGGAATCCAAATTGGAAAAGAAGGGTATGTAATTTTTTATTCAGTTCTTCTGAACTGTTTCTGCTTTGCATCATTCAACCCTATTTCGTTTAAGAGTTAAAGAAATATCCTTTATATTCTTCCTAAATTAACATGTCCACAGGTATCCTAATGTAGTGAAAGTAGACTCAGTGTCAGAAGACAGATGGCTAGGATCTCACATGTTGTTTTGCCAAGTTTTACTTTCCTTTAGGTTTGATGAAGTTGTTAACAAAAGAAACCACTCCTTGCTCACAAATAAACAATTTCCATTTTTATAGATAATTATTTAATTTCAATATACAGTCATTTTAAAAAAAGAAATACAAGCAATGAAGTAGTCACGGCTTATACATCACCAGACTGGGCCTATCTATATCCAGACTTGAGTAGCACTGAGAAGTCCCTCCTTAATCTGGAGCCCCAACAGGTCCTGGAAAGTACATCCACTCCATGGGTGAGACTTCAGATTGACGTTTTGGGGTCTCCCATTTATAATCCCAGGCCGCCGCACACAAACTGATAGCATCATCAGTTTGCTTGCAAAATTGCAGTTTTGGTTTTTAACTTTTACAGTGCTGTTTGTTTCACCTTGTGATTCATCAGTATTTCTTAGAACCCCTAGGGGGCTCGTAAGGCCTTCAGGGATTTAGTAGATTCCAAGATCCATTCTCTTTCTCATATAAAATACTGACTGGCGGGGCTTACAGGCAGGCATGGAATTCATTGCCATTCAGTGTCCAGGCAGGTCAGAAACTTGCTCTCCTGCTCCTGAAGCCTGAACTACACTTTGTTCATTTTAATTTCTCTAACACATCCCCATATTTTAGGAGGATACTTTTCCTATTTCCAGGAAATGAAAGGATATTACATCAGTATGTTTGGAATTATCTTCAAGATTTTTCCAAAGGTCCTTCCAAACTGGTGTTATGTCGGTTTGCAGTTTTTGTATTTATTTACCCTGGCAACTGACATGACAAGATTATTCCTGATTTTAGTACCTAAACAAACCAGTTACTAATAATTTATCCTATAAAACACAAGCCAGAATGTGGTCCATCGTCCCCTTCTATGGGGAGCCTTTTTAGGAGGACTCGTGGTCTCCACTATAAGTGAGCTTCGGCTTAAGAAAGCAGGACTACCTAGCAATACATCTTCTGGTAAAAAGGAAAGATCTTTCATAATCTAGAATTTAAGTTCTGCACCTTTAAAGCATGACCAACTATCTTTTTATTTCCTTATCCCCCAACTGGCTCAAAAATTAGTAAAGGAAAAAGTTGTAAAGATTGAATTTAGAAATAGTATTTCAAAAGGACATATTAGATTCATACAGAAAGAAAAATTCAGATAGAACAATTAGAAAACTACAGTAAATGTTTTGTGACACATCAGGAACTAGACAAAGTACAAGATTTTAAGGAACATCTTTTAATGTTCAAAACCAGTCTTTCTGAGGTGACAATGAAAGCAAGAAATTTTACAACAAATAACTATGAATGCACATTCTACAGCTAGTCATCTTCCACACAATAATTTCTGTATTATCATTTACATCTCTTAGTACTAGCACAGCATTCTGAAGGTGCCAAGCATCAGTTGTATGCAACTGAGTAGAAAGATGAAAATTTGCTCAGATTTCCAGAAGAGCTGTAGAACATGGAAGATAGCAAAGTTCTCAAACATGTCCAAATGCATAACCATTGACAAAAATATAAGCCCATATTGTTATAAACACTATGGTTATAATGCCTTGCTGATGCTGTACAAAGGATTCCATAGAGGAAAAAAAAAAAAAAAACTTGAGAAATGTGTAATAAATGGTTCATAGGCCAGTCATTTAGTTTATGTTTTCAAATATCTTTCAAAATATTTGCTCTTCAGAGGCAATGTACTGATAGTACCTGGTCTGTGTTTTGCAGGGACACTGATGAGGGTAGTGATGTTTTCCTTTCTATGAGGAAGGCTAGTTCGGGTCCAGGATTTGTGTAGAATGACCATATCTCTGCTGAATTTAGCATTGAGAATAAATCGGTGAATCAATACCAAATGAAAATAAGTGGGTCACGCTCAAGCCACATCTGTAGAAACTGAAGTCCATTCCATTGTGAACATGTTGAATTTCTTAAAGTACTGGTTTTTTGTTCGAAGTGTGGATTTTAATGATGTCTTAATAATCCTTTTGAAATGTGCTGCTGCTTATGGGTGGGAGGGAGTGTCACCAGTTCTTGAACTGTAAGATAAGGTGTGTTTTGCAAAAATAAAGCATGAAAATCTTGACTTTTGTAAGGTGATATTAAGAAAGATCCTGACATAGCTGGTGCATAAATGTAGAGACTCTTTTGCTCCCTGGAAAGAAGAAAGATAAGGTACATATCAGAAATTCATGGGAAAATAGTTAAGACTCAAATTCTATATATTAAAGATGTTATATTTTCTAGAAATCAGCCCAATTTCTCCAGCTGTAGAGAAAATTTCTCTGATATACTTCACAGATAAGGCAGTTATTTTCCCATTCCAGGGTTCATGGAAGGCTCCTTCCCAACTCTCAAGAGCTGCACACAGTCAGATGAGGAGGGTCACTCATTAAATCTGCTCTGCATGAGCATTTCCACTCCTTGCTGTCCCTTCAGACCATCCTCCGTTTAGTGGTGTATGTGCTGCTACTTTTGAAAAGACTGTTGGCTCATTCTTTTTGTGATCTGTTGAATAAATCCACACCCTCACTCTCCCATCTTTATTCCCTCTGTACAGCATCTCCTTATTTTTCAGTTGTTTATAAATCTTCCCAAAGGCATAATTAATTACAATATTCAACATGAGGCCTGTTTAAGGAAATCTATATCTGTGATTCTTATAAATCTAGTAAATCAAGTAATCAACCTAGAAAAATTTTCTTCTCTATTTCTAAAGAAAAAAAGGCATACTGTTGTATAAAGAGCAGTTACCTTCCTGTAACAGTCAGAAGTTTTAGCCAAACCAATGTACTTGTTGAAAAGACATTCTGGAAAGTTTTCAGTCTTTCACTTTCAGCTGCATAGCTCTGCTGAATCGCTCAGTTGTGTCCAACTCATTTGTGACCACATAGACTCTAGCCCTCCAGGCTCCTCTATCCATGGGGATTCTCCAGGCAAGAATACTGAAGTGGATTTCCATGTCCTCCTCCAGGGGATCTTCCCAACCCAGGAATCAAACCAGGGTCTCCTGCATTGCAGGCAGATTCTTTACCTGCTGAGCTACCAGGGAAGCCCAAGCTACATAGAGACCCAAGATGTTGGATATTCAGGGCTCATTAAGCGTTGATGAAATAGGTTATATAATTTTAACAGAGAATAATACTCAAAAATTTACAACTACTATAGTTCATTTTGAAAAGCTTATTTTCCCACTAGAACAAGTTTTTGTTTTAACTTGACTTTTCAATAAATGATATTTTGGTCTATTATATAAATGGTCATATGAATTACTGTGTTTAAACATAACTTGTTACTGGATTGATGACAGGTTTTAAAGGTGATGCCATATTTCCTTTATTATAACATGAATTTATTAGCATTTTGAATACATTGTGTCCAAGTAGACTGTAGGCAGAATTGTTCAGTCTCCTTTTAAGGAAATATATATAGGCAGAAAGCGTCAAAACAAAAGATCGAGTTGCCTTCCTCAGTCTAAGCTTTCAATCTCAGGAACACACACGAAAAAATTGGTCCAAAAAGGCCAGTTTGTTTTTTAAATAGTCAATTTAACTGATTCACACTTTGAAAATAGACGGTTTTATACTGTTAAAATTTAGTTTTCTCTAATGTCTTCAAAAAAACAGAATGGATGCTGATAGATCCATGGCTACTGGAAAATCATAAATTTTTTATTAGAGATTAGAGATTAGCTGTGAAATAGCATGATTTGAGCACATTAAGGTCAACAGTTGTCAGTGGCAGCTCCAGAATTTCTATGCAGGGCATTTTACTGTCAGCAGTCTGATTGAAAGTGGAATAAGAAGACTTGTTTTAAAATTGTATTTGTTTTCTTCAGAGCAATTTGCTGCTGTTGTTCACTTGATAAATTATGTCCAACTCTTTGCAACCCCATGAACTGGAGCGTGCCAGGCTACCCAGTGCTTCTCTATCTCCCTGATTTTTGCTCAAACTCATGTCCATTGAATCAGTGATGCCATCTAGCCATCTCCTCCTCTGTCATCCTCTTTTCTTCATTCCCTCAGTCTTTTCCAGTGAGTCAGCTCTTCACATCAGGTGGCTCAAACTATTGGAGCTTCAACATCAGTCCTTGCTTTAATTTAGATTTCATATAAATACACATATATATATATATATATATTTTTTTTTTCCTCTCTTTTTCTTCTTCTGGGCTTCCCTGGTGGCTTAGATGGTAAGGAATATGCCTGCAATGCAGGAGACCTGGGTTCAATCCCTGGGCCAGTAAGGTCCTTTGGAGAAGGGAATGGCAGCCCATTCCAGTATTCTTGCCTGGAGAATTCCATAGACAGAGGAGCCTGGCGAGCTACAGTTCATGAGGTGGAAAACGGTAGGACACTACCAAGTGACTTTCACTTCACTTCATTTTTTTTCTTTGATATCCCAGGGAAGGAATGGCGGATAGAACCTATCCGCCATTAGGTTAGGTTAGTGGGGAATCCACTCCCCTCAGGCCTTACCAGTGCCACCTATGATTATTAAAGAAAGACTTCCATTTAGAGAAAATAGGGTCTGGCATACAGTCCTCTATGTACAAGGAGACACGGATACTAATGTTTAAAACGCAGAGGCCTAAACCACTTCTTCAGTTTTGCTAAAACTCATCTGTCCATATTTATCTGATTTTTCCTTTACACTCTAATTATTTGGTTTTAGTGAGTTCAACATTATCTTTATTCTATTTTTCTTGTTCTCGTTTAATTCTAGCTCCTGAATTATAGTCATTCATCAGGGCTTCCACATGGAACATCTAGGGTACATGTGATGATTTTGGAGAGCATGTCTATATGCAGCAGCTCTGTTTTTATATTAATACACTTAAGTGAGGAAGTTGCTCAGTCGTGTCCGACTCTTTGCAATCCCATGGACTGTAGCCTACCAGGCTCCTCCTTCCATGGGATTCTCCAGGCAAGAATACTGGAATGGGTTGCCATTTCCTTCTCCAGGGGATCTTCCCAACCCAGGGATCGAACCTGGGTCTCCCACATTCCAGGCAGATGCTTTAACCTCTGAGCCACCAGGGAAGCTCATTTAATACACTATTTGCATTTTAAAATAGTATATTTTTATCTGATTTTATCTCTACCATTTATTGACTCTTTAATTCTCATTATTTGATAGCTTATCTAATTTTACTTTTTATTTTCTTTTCCTTTATAAATTTCAGTCTCTCTCTGAGCCACCAGGGAAGCTCATTTAATACACTATTTGCATTTTAAAATAGTATATTTTTATCTGATTTTATCTCTACCATTTATTGACTCTTTAATTCTCATTATTTGATAGCTTATCTAATTTTACTTTTTATTTTCTTTTCCTTTATAAATTTCAGTCTCCCCAAATAGCTGCCATTTTCAGTTTCACATAATATTTCCTAGTCAGATATATTAAATTATTTGTGATTTTAAAAATCGCTATCTAGAAATAAGAAATAAAAATTGAGTACATGTATTGCTTTTGTGCAGCGTTCTAACTTTTCAAAGGTGACACCTTCACAGTTTAGCCCATTTCCTCCCAGAATAAAGATGAAATATAGTGATCTGTTTAATATTCATAAGCCTAAGTACTCATTCAATCTTCATTTTAACTTACGTTAAGTGTCTCAAAGTTTCAAGGATATATTAAAAATGATAGTTGACTAGACATGTTCATTAATATTTGCAGCCTAGTTTATAACTGGTAAAATGAAAACAAGTAATATTTAATGTTACTGAAGTCATACATGGTTTCTATTATATACTTACTTAATTTACTCTCTTTGATCTGCATGCACAGTATGAAATCATGAAAGCAATAAACATCACCACACCAACACTGAGCAAGACGGTTTCTACCAGGCCGAGGAGGTTTATTTTCCCAGTCACTTGATTTCTGAACATTTCCGCCTTCTCATCACCAATGGTACCAGTCTATAATCAAGTTAAATAAATAGTGTTACTTGAGTAGATTTGAGAGCAGAATACTCAAAACTCTCCACTTATGTGTATCACTTTTATTGAAACAGCACACAGATGTCAGTCATCTTTATCTGCAAGACAAGCCTGTTGGAATTCTCTTTGCATGTCAAAGACAGTAAATGCCCAGGTAGAATATTTAGAGAGAGAGAGATAATATTCCTCCGTTTAAACATGTTATCTAGTGCTATTGAATATACTGATTTCATTGATCAGTATAGAATCTTACTGAAATATTCTCCAGTTTCCCAAAGGTTGCTCTTAGTGACAGAGGGAAATGGCAAAGCTCAACTGTTTCTATCTTCTAAAGGCTTATGCACTGCATTTCCTAATTCTGTGGTTTGTCGGTTCCATGATTTATATTAAAAATATCTTGTCAGGCACTAGATAGACTGCCTACATCTACTCTAATTTGCCCATTATAAGCTTGAGTGGTTTTATTAGCACTACAAGGCTCATACTGAGTTATTTGGAATTTAATATTTTCATTACTCTTTCCTAACACATGCACTATGACAAGAAAAATTAATAAATGCATAATGAAGTATTTTTATTTTTATAAAAGTTAGCCTTAAGTCTAACATAATCCTGATACTTCTGTATGACTTGCTTTAAAAAATAATTATATAATTAATAATATATAAACTCACCCATAGATACAATGGAAAGACAAGTTCAAATACTGTGTGTGTGTGTGTGTGTGTGTGTATAATTTTCAAACATCAAAAACTTTTTCTGTATATTAAGAAGCTTACTGTTTTTAGTGACTAACAGATAAAAATACTAACCTCATTAAGCCAAAGAATAGGGACAATATAGTTGTGCTTCAGATTCTTTAATGCTCTGTAATAAACATTGAAAATAAGTATGAAAATATATACTAATATGCTATACACATATGACAGATATTAGTAATTACTAGTGAAAATAAATGTTCAGAAATTAGTTGCTTTTACAACCTGGTTAAGTCACTTGCTTTGTTTTCCCTGTAATGAAGCACTTAAATTTTGATATTGCTGTTTCTCAGATATCTTTCCTACATACACATCTGTTTAATACAGATTTTTAAAAATATTTATTATTTTTGGCTGCACTGGGTCTTCGTTGCCTACATGGGCCTTCCCTAGTTGCAGCAAGCAGGGGGCTACTCTGTAGTTGCTGTGCACGGGCTTCTCATTGGAGTGGCTTCTCCTGCTGTGGAGCGCGGGCTCCAGGAGCGCAGGCTTCAGCAGCTGCTGCATATGGGCCCAGTAGTGGTGAGTCGAGCGCTCCAGAGCACAGGTCCATTGTTGTGCATGGGGTGAGTTTCCCAGAGGCATGTGGGAGCTTCCCATACCAAGTATCAAACCAGCGTCCCTTGCAGTGCAAGGTGGACTCTCAACACTCAGGAAAGCCATCTGATACAGGTGTTTTCATTAGCATGACTTTTTCCAAGTATGTATTTTCCCTTTCAACAAATTATACCCAGAAACTAAAATATGAATGCTGAAACTATTGTCATGAAAATATTTGGACAGTTAGCAAAGAGAGAAATACCAGAAATAGTCATTCCAAAATATGGGTAAGTACCATTTTACTACACATTAGATGTAATTCAAAATTACAAATGACAGTTATAAGCATCTAATAATTATTTAATGACATTAAGCCAAACAAAAGTTGAAATTTTATTTCCATCTCCTTTGATAGATATATCTGCATCTTACAATAACATTTGAAAAATTGAAACTTGTTTAAGAAACTTACTCAATTTTTCTTGCTGGCTTGACCAGTATGTTGACCTGCAGCCGTTTTGCAAACCGTAAAGTAAATCCAGTTATCTAATAAGAGAATAAACTAATTACCAACTTATTTTAAAACATTCTTTTATAATATCCATACCTTATTTTTGTTATGTAGAGCCTAAGTTGAAAGTGTACTACTTGAACCTGTGAAATTTTTTATTTATTAATTGGGCTTAATCAGACACATTGAATATTACATATGTATCTCTCCATAATTACATTTTATGAGTATATACATGTGTGTATACAGATATATCCTTGCCCAACCTAATGTCAAGGTTTAGTTAGATTTGTGATGTTTACTTGAATTGGTTTTGGGGAATTAGTAACAACATCAACAGTAGTGAAATCTAAAACTCATTTGACAAAATATATTCTGGAATTTAAATATGTACTCAGTCAGAATCCATGTATCATCAGTATAATTATAATGTTACTTCTGTCATCATTTAAACTAAAATATGACTACTAAAGTCCTGACATTTCATTTATCTGTTGAAAAGCGGAATATTGATATGAAGAAAAATTGAAACTGTTAAACTATAGGGACTTAATAGATTTTTCTTGACACTAAGAAATATATTTGATCTTGCCTCAAATGTATGTATACCCATAAAAAAATTTTAATCTCTCATAATCTGCAGGGGCCCTTCGTATAAGCAATATTTGCAGTTAAGTATAAAGTACATTTGGAACAGTAACATATAAAATCATTTTAATCCAAATAGAATGATTTTCATTATTCCTGACCTTTGCTGAAAAACTAAAATTATCTTGACATTTCATAAGCAACAACAGGAAGAAATCACTGTAATTTTCCTTGAAGTAAAAATAAGTAATTTATTAAGAATGTAGTACAATAAATGTGACTAAATGTGATTGACAGGAGATAATTTTTCTTCATTTTTAAAAAACAAATCTGATCAATAAAGTATTTGCTTACAGGTTCAACATCTAAGTACGTGCTATGTTCTTCTTCATTTGGACTTAAGCTTTCAATAGGTTCTGCAAGTTCAGGACTTCCATGTAGAAAATGAGGAAGTGAAATGTACACAGGTTTTCCTGAAAGCAAGTTTTAAGAGACAATTGAGATAAATCATTTTCCTCATTTCATGTACCACTTAGGAAAGATTTCCTTGAAAACCAAACTTTTTAATTTAAAAAAAGAAATGCAAATTTGTCTTTGAAATCTAATCAGGGGACAAGAGTGAGGGAAAATTATTGTATCTGATCACTTTTGAACAAAAATAAAATAAACTTCTACATCATCTTACTGACTAGTTAATGGCTGTTGTTTATCCCTTAGGTGTTTATTTTCACCTTAGGTGTTTTCAGTATGTAAAGCTTAGCTACTGAACACAAAGTTACAACCAGATACCTTCATGTTTCAGGCTGTAAAATGTCTTTGGACTGATAATTTATTTAAAGAGGCTTTTCTTTCTTTATTCTGACACATTTGAACATGAAGAAGGTATGCAAAACAAGATAGACTCATGTTTGAATCAATTTTTGTTTCAGAGACATCCTAAAATATACTTATTTATTTACAGATTCTAGGGCTTCCCTGGTGGCTCAGAGGTTAAAGCATCTGCCTGGAATGCAGGAGCCCAGGGTTCGATCCCTGGGTCGGGAAGATCCCCTGGAGAAAGCAGTGGCAACCCACTCCAGTACTCTTGCCTAGAGAATCCCATGAAGGGAGGAGCCTGGTAGGCTACAGTCCATGGGGTCCCAAAGAGTCGGACATGACTGAGCGACTTGACTTGACTTGACTTTAAGGGTAGAAGAAGAAAAATGTCAGATGGACAAGTTGGGATGCTCAAAGTATTCTGCAAACTATTTTCATTTTACCCTACATCTAAAGGGAGCACAGCCATTCTGCACAGCAAAAGAAATGGTCAGAAATGAAAATGTTACCTGTGGGTGGGAGAAAATACTTCCAAAACACATATCCCAAAAGTGATCTCAAAAAAAGAAATAAACCAATTTAAAAATGAGCAAAAGCCCTAAAGAGAAATTTTCCAAGTAGCACGGGAAGTATCAATAAGCATGATTATACCTAATAAAAACTAAGTTTTGCAACACGAAAACAACCGAGACTCTGAAAGCAAGACAAACATCAATACAAAAATATCCTACCATCACTCCTACTTTCTGCCCTTATTGCTTTCTCACTATATTTCTGGTGGAAAGGAATCCTGGGTGAAGTTTACATTTTAAAGGATAATGCAAATTATGCCATGGATTATGACATTGAGAACTTGTACTCACCTTCTTTGCATTTGCTAATGTCTAGCACACCATATAAGGTACAATTTTTTGAGATGATTTTTTCTGTGCAGAAACAGTGGTTGTCTGGATTTTCAGCTGGAGATGCAAAAGCCAAGGATGGAAGAGTAAATCTATACACAGGGATTCCCTTCAGATTCATTTCAGCATCAAACAGAGCATAGATAGACCTGAATACAGATAAGAAGGAGCTTCATTCTGGGAACCTAAACTTCGTTGTGGAGATTCGTTTTTTCTTATATTTAAATTTATGCTATTGCTGCCTTAAATTAGAAAAATAGATATAATCTTATTAGAATCCTTACCTTTTAGGAAAAAAAAAACTTGCAAAATTTTAAGACTCACTAGAACTTAATACTTGAGTATAAGCTATTCTTATCTTTGTTTTCAAATGCTTCTGAGCATAATTTTTGCTTGTGAATTACTGTGGAGTATTTACAATTAAGGCATTCCTCACAGTTACTTTCCTTTATAGATTAAATATTTTCTAATCCCCAGATGACTATTTGAAGAAATGCTGTTCTCTTCAATTATACAGATAAGGAAAAAGATTCAGAGATATTATGCTTGCTTTCCCAAACAGTGTTAAGAAACCAGGGGAGTATTCAAGGATACAGGTATAGGCGCCAACGCTTGTGTGATAGCTACTGGGCCCCCATCAATTTGAAAAGACGCTGTATTGTCAGTGGGGCACATGAACATAGTTTTGTGATAGTGGTATCCTCTTCTTTACAAAGACTGGGCATGCCTTTCTAGACTTGAATGTTATCACTCTTACTGCTAATTTAGTAAAAGAATGAAAAAAGTAGTTCTTACTTAAAAATAACAGAAAGAAACTGATTTGCATTATACACAACATCCTTCTACATCAAATTTTAAAGACTCATAAATACATTGTGTGTGTGTGTGTGTATTGGTGACTCAGTTGTGTCCAACTCTTTGCAACCCCATGGACTGTAGCCCACCATGGTCCTCTATCCATGGGATTCTCTAGGCAAGAATACTGGAGTGGTTTGCCATTACCTTCTCCAGGGCATAAATACATCATGAATTTCACCTTGTATTTATTTTTAATCAGGAAAAAGTCCCCAAGAGTATTTTATTTTTCTCAAATAACATGATTAATAAGCATGAGTTTCTTGGTCTGTGTTTTATCACTTAGAGAAAGAATTCTGACTTGGAGAAATACATCATTGTCTTCCTCTTACCTGCAAATATCAGAGGAGAAAAATTGCAATGTCCTTGTCTTCTCAACAAAAGGTGGAAATGAGGCTGCATCTGTTTAAAAACCAAACCAGTGCAAGGGATCAGATGGAAAGAGTGCATCTTAGACAAATCTAGAAATCTTGATTCCAGCATGGTTAAGAGAAATGTAATGCAAACTGTATATATAAAATTAAAATTCTCCAGTGACTACATTTTAAGGATGAAAAAAATGTATCAAGTATATGTTGTTTAACCCCATATATCAAAAATACCATCATTTTAACATATAAAAATTAACAAAAATCTGAAAATCCAGTGTTTATACTTACAGCATTTCAGTTTGTACTAGCTGCGTTTCAAGTGCTACTGAATTGTGACATGTGGCTAGCAGCTACCATATCTAATAAGTCCGGATACTATACGTAGTCATTGGCATTCTGTTTCATATTAAATTTTCCCATTCCATAAAAATAGATGAAAGTTTTTAAAAATGTCAAAATCACATTGTTAAAACTGTGATTTTATGTTTTTAAATCTTCCATCTATCAGTAGAGTAGCAATTTTTTAATCTTGAGATTCCTTTAAAACTCATTTTTGTAAATGTTATTCGTACTTTTAATAGTGATCCATTCACCTACCCTTATGGCTGATCAATATTTTTCAAATCGCTAGACAATTTCACACAAATGGTTGGAAAGTGTACACATCAAACTAAAAAGGGCATTTTGGGGGCTTAGTAAATCTTTACTATGGTTGTGCTCCATAATATACACTAGATGTAAAAAAAAAATAGCTAGATAATTCCTCCATTTGCTCCACAAATGAATATCACCAAACATGAGCCACCACTGAACGTGTTTGTTCAAAACAGTAAGACCTATCCTTCAGTTCTGAATACCACACTCTTTTTCTGGTACCTGCTCTGACCTTGTGATTTTATTACATTTCACTTATATTCTCGTGATAGGTGAAATATAACAGAGGAGCTCAGTGAACCTGATAGAGACATTGAGAGAATGGGATAATGAAGATTAAATTCCCCAAATAGGTCCCGAATGGGCCTTGCCGACAACTGCTGTCCCAACACCTAAGCCATTAAAGGAAAAGAGTACATTGAAATCTTTAAAAACCATCGGAAATATCATCGAACATTATGTTGTAATGACACCAGTAACCACCAAGGGCCATGACTATAACATAGTTGATACTAGCAGGGCTCTCTTTAAAATACATTCAAATATAAATAAATATTTTCATTTTATGTCCTTAAACTTAATGAAGATGATAGAGGAAGTACTTCTAAATCATGATTTAAAAATCACCTTGGATCCATTTACATTTCATTAGTCTCTTTTTCTCAGAGAAGGCAATGACATCCCACTCCAGTACTCTTGCCTAGAAAATCCCATGGATGGAGGAGCCTGGTAGGCTGCAGTCCATGGGGTCCCTAAGAGTCGGACACAACTGAGCGACTTCACTTTCACTTTTCACTTTCGTGCTTTGGAGAACAAAATGGCAACTCACTCCAGTGTTCTTGCCTGGAGAGTCCCAGGGACGGGGGAGCCGGGTGGGCTGCCATCTATGGGGTTGCACAGAGACAGACATGACTGAAGCAACTTAGCAGCAGCAGCAGCAGCAGCAGTCTCTTTTTCTAGTACTGTGACCAAGAATCTCCCATCAGAGTCCCTAGTCTATCTAATGAACCTTTGCTCCTAGTTTGTTTTACTGTTATTTTCTTCTTAGATACTTTGAATTTCATGCCTGATTCTATGTATGTTACTGTCATTAATGGATCTACTTATTACTGTTTTAAAACTGCTCTATTTTTTGTTTTAGACTAAGATTTAAATATATTTTAAGCCCATAAAATATAGTTTACTACTTAGGAGAAGCACAGTATATTTCTCTAAGGACTGAAATGTATGCTTATGAAATTAAAGTTAGTGGTACTGGGACAGTTGACTATTTGCAGAAATGAACTACTTGGAAAGGATTTCTTTACCCATCACCATGACTCAAAGTGTTGCAAAGCAAATTCAGCGTGGTTTTAAAGTTTTGTTTTTGATGCTGTGAAAGTGCTGCACTTAATTTGCCAGCAAATTTGGAAAACTCAGCAGTGGCCACAGGACTGGAAAAGGTCAGTTTTCATTCCAATCCCAAAGAAAGGCAATGCCAAAGAATGCTCAAACTACCACACAATTGCACTCATCTCACATGCCAATAAAGTAATGCTCAAAATTCTCCAAGCCAGACTTCAGCAGTACATGAACCGTGAACTCCCTGATGTTCAAGCTGGTTTTAGAAAAGGCAGAGGAACCAGAGATCAAATTGCCAACATCTGCTGGATCATGGAAAAAGCAAGAGAGTTCCAGAAAAACATCTATTTCTGCTTTATTGACTATGCCAAAGTCTTTGACTGTGTGGATCACAGTAAACTGTGGAAAATTCTGAAAGAGATGGGAATACCAGACCACCTGACCTGCCTCTAGAGAAATCTGTATGCAGGTCAGGAAGCAACAGTTAGAACTGGACATGGAACAACAGACTGGTTCCAAATAGGAAAAGGAGTACGTCAAGGCTGTCTATTGTCACCCTGCTTATTTAACTTATATGCAGAGTACATCATGAGAAACGCTCGACTGGAAGAAACACAAGCTGGAATCAAGATTGCTGGGAGAAATATCAATAACCACAGATATGCAGATGATACCACCTTTATGGCAGAAAGTGAAGAGGAGCTAAAAAGCCTCCTGTTGAAAGTGAAAGAGGAGAGTGAAAAAGTTGGCTTAAAGCTCAACATTCAGAAAACCAAGATCATGGCATCTGGTCCCATCACTTCATGGGAAATAGATGGGGAAACAGTAGAAACAGTGTCAGACTATATTTTTGGGGGCTCCAAAATCACTGCAGATGGCAACTGCAGCCATGAAATTAAAAGATGCTTACTCCTTGGAAGAAAAGTTATGACTAACCTAGATAGTGTATTCAAAAGCAGAGACATTACTTTGCCGACTAAGGTCCGTCTAGTCAAGGCTATGGTTTTCCCTGTGGTCATGTATGGATGTGAGAGTTGGACTGTGAAGAAGGTTGAGTGCCGAAGAATTGATGCTTTTGAACTGTGGTGTTGGAGAAGACTCTTGAGAGTCCCTTGGACTGCAAGGAGATCCAACCAGTCCATTCTGAAGGAGATCAACCCTGGGATGTCTTTGTAAGGAATGATGCTAAAACTGAAGCTCCAGTACTTTGGCCACCTTATGCGAAGAGTTGACTCATTAGAAAAGACCCTGATGCTGGGAGGGATTGGGGGCAGGAGGAGAAGGGGACGACCGAGGATGAGATGGCTGGATGGCATCACGGACTCAATGGACATGAGTCTGGATGAACTCCGGGAGTTGGTGATGGACAGGGAGGCCTGGCGTACTGCGATTCATGGGGTCACAAAGAGTCGGACACTACTGAGTGGCTGAAATGAACTGAACTGAACTGAAACAAAATTAAATAAACCTGTGAAACTCAGCAGTACCTTTGTGAAAATGAATGTTCTCTGTGTTTCCTTATTTTCTTTTATGCACTTTATGTATAACATTTTTTTCTTCATTGTGTTACATTCTTCTAAAGTGTTGCCTTATCAACTTTATACACATAATATTCTGCTTCTGCTTCTTAGTAGCTGAAAGATCACCTTTGATTTTAAATATTTTATTCCTATTACTTTTTAAAAATTTAATACTTAAACTAAGAGGCATATGTGTACTTTGCTTTCCTTTAAGGAGTATAATAAACTGGATTTATCACTCGGAGAGGAGATGGCACCCCTCCAGTACTCTTGCCTGGAAAATCCCATGGATGGAGGAGCCTGGTAGGCTGCAGTCCATGGGGTCGCACAGAGTCGGACACGACTGAGCAACTTCACTTTTACTTCTCACTTTCATGCATTGGAGAAGGAAATGGCAACCCACTCCAGTGTTCTTGCCTGGAGAATCCCAGGGATGGGGGAGCCTAGTGGGCTGCCGTCTATGGGGTCGCACAGAGTTGGACACTACTGAAGCAACTTAGCAGCATCACTCTCTGAATCTAAAGTCCTAGTACCTTCTTTCTTCCCAGCTCTAATTCACAATGTTATTTTTGCATATACTTCTCATGGTTAGTACAGATGCAACTGTGTTTTATTGTTGTTGTTTTCTTTCTCATTTTAATCATCTCATTCAAAATCTGTGTTCAGCCTTGAACTTCTCTGATTCTGCCTCATATTGAAACCTCCACTTGGACACAAGGTTTACTTTTGTATTTATCTTGATGTTTTAATTCTTTAAGTTTTAAACCATTCATTTCCGTTTTGTCCAACTCTTTGTGATCCCATGGACTGCAGCATGCCATACTTCACTGTCCATCACCAACTCCCAAGCTTGCTCAAATTTGTGTCCATCGAGTTGATGATGCTATCCAACCATACCATCCTCAGCCATCTGCTTCTCCTCCTCCCTTCAAACTTTCCCAGCATCAGATCTTTTCTAAGAAGTCAATTCTTTGCATCAGGTGGTCAAAGTATTGGAGTTTCATCTTCAGCATCAGTCCTTCCAGTGAATATTCAGGACTGATTTCCTTTAGGATTGACTGGTTTGATCTCCTTGCAGTCCATGGGACTCTCAAAAAGAGTCTACTCCAACACCACAGTTCAAAAGTATCAATTCTGCACTCAGCTTTCTTTATGGTCCAACTCTCACACTCATACATGACTGATGGAAAAACCATAGGTTTGACTAGACAGACCTTTGTCAGCAAAGTAATGTCTCTGCTTTTTAATATGCTATCTAGGTTTGTCATAGCTTATATAGTATTTCCAAAACATGCAAACAGTAACTACTACTCTAAAATATTCTACCCTCTTATTTCTGTGGCCAGGAAGGGAGTTCACTTGAGTAAAGCTTTTACAAAGCAAACGTTTCCCAAGGAATGTAGTAAAGGCTTATCTTCAATGGTTAATCTTCAGAAATACCATCACATTAGACTTATATTTAATAAGCCTATATATAAGTATAGTGGAGAGGGTGGTGGCACTCCACTCTGGTGCTCTTGCCTGGAGAATCCCATGGATGGAGGAGCCTGGTGGGCTGCAGTTCCTGGGGTCTCTAAGAGTCAGACACGACTGAATGACTTCACTTTCACTTTTCACTTTCATGCATTGGAGAAGGAAATGGCAACCCACTCCACTGTTCTTGCCTGGAGAATCCCAGGGATGAAGGAGCCTGGTGGGCTGCCATCAATGGGGTCGCACAGAGTTGGACACGATTGAAGCAACTTAGCAGCAGCAGCAACAGCAGCAGCAGCATAAGTATACTCTGAATTATGTTGTAGGGATACAAAGATAAGTAAATGCATATCCTCAACCCCCAGAACATTGTAGATATGATGGAGGATTTGTGGGGAAAGAAGGTGGTATCACTGTGATATTACCACAAAACAGATGTCCTTACCTGTACCATTAATCAGGTCACAGTAACTTGACCAATAGGAGAGATTCCTTAGGAATTAAAAAAAAAGAAAAAGAAAATGATCAGTCTCATTTCAGGAGCACCTTCTCACATTACATTGTCTATTATGAGTCAGTATTTCTGCAGAAATAATAATAGTTGATTAGACTAGATGTGACAGGTGCTAAGTTTAAGAAATGTTCTCAGTCTTTTGGTTTATGTATTGTTTGAAGCCAGCATCCTGTTGAGATAAAGGAAGTGCTTGATAACACTAAGTAGCTGGCTTATAAAATAAAAGCTGCCAAAATTTGGTAGTTAGGAACAACTTAGAAAAGATAAAATTCTGCAAAAAGAAAATTGAAAAACATATCAGACATTTAGATGTCTACTTCAAGAAAGTTGTTTTTTTTTTTGTTCCAGTGGGAGAAGTGGAGTATTTCATATTATGTTGAAGTGTCCAGCTGAGTAGGAGGAAGATACTAAATGGTTAACTGATATAAACTCATTATGAGAGAAAAGAGTAGAATGTGGAAGAGGAAACAGATGTTTGATTAATAGAGATTTAGAAACATGTAGAAAATCAATATACACTTTTCCTCTCAACTCTTGCATGAGGCATTAAAGTAGGATGAAGGTTATTAATTTATATTCTAGTATCTATATAAAATATATATGTGTGTGTATATTTATATATGGAAATAATGAAAACAACAGTAGTGATAGTTTCTCTATATACTCAACCACTTTTTGGTGATGGAAAAATGGGTTTGTCACTCTAACATACCATCCACCAAGTAAGATGTCAAGGCAAGCTATTGCTTCTTTTTTAAACAGAATAAGCTGTCAGTATGCTCAGACAGTTAGGTTAACCTTATCATAATCTTAAATGAAATTCTTATTCCAATTTGGAACATTTAGTAACTCTCCTCAAAAACTCTGGTAATATTGAAATGGAAGAAATTCTCGCTTTCCTCAAATACAGAGATGTGATTTCCCTAAAGTGAACATTTAGAAGTGTTTCTTTTCCTCCATTAGAATTTTCAAAATGATAAAGGACTATGAACTCTATAGATGAAAAGTCTACGTGAATGAGTATTTAACTGTTTTAGGCAAGTTTTAGGGACAAACTCAGTGTGAAGTAATGGTTAATTAATCATAAAAATATTTCATCTCTTTTGATTTTGATCACTTTATTCTTTGTCAGAAACTACTGATCCTAAAACTCTAATTTCAACTTTGAGGAGAAAAGTTTTTTCCCCTCTGATATTTATTGAGCTTCTTTGTATTTTAGATAATATTACAGATTAGGTGTACTGCACATAAACAGGCAGGAACTTGGGAGGAGGAGGAAATCATGGGTATGTGAACATATCTCATTCTACTACTACTTCATAGAAGATGTGCACTTTATTTTCAGGTTTAATATGTCAGTTTTGGAACAGGAAATAATAATTGAATTTTTTGCATTGATAATGGTTTAAAAAGCTGAATTATTAATATAGAAAATTATTTCAGGAAAATTTTTAAGGGACAAGACATAGAAATGTTCACATGGATTCATTGAACATTCATCTTTATAGGTTCATTTAATCATATCCCTGGAATGAATGATGTTTTTTGACATGCTCAGTTAAAAAAGAAACAGTAAGATGTCTGTATTCCTACTTGCTAGATGATGAGCTGATATATTGATTTTCCTCATTTTCATTTGCATTATGTCATTGTTGTGTGTATGATAATACCAGTTATGCAGCAGATATAGAAGTAGTCCCCTTAGATTTCTTTATGTAAGAGAACTTGTTCATGAAGGTGAACCCTCCAGTGGGGCTGATACTCAGCCAAAATGCACTAGTGTGACCAGCCATCACAACTAAAGGATTAATGCCTGGTAGACCTAGGGAGTTTCTAGGGCTGAGATATAAACAGCTCTGTCCCATAGGTTGTGCCTGTGCCTTACCAGCCAGTAAATAAGTTTCTTGCCTGCCTTAGAGTATCCTATGACACACACTTTGCCTGGATACTTACTTTTTGCCTTTGTATGTGTCAATTATGGCGACTTTGCTTATGTCGTCCTTTCCATTGAAAACTTTGTAAATTCCATCCGCAGTATTATTGTACTGAAGAGATACAAGAAAAAATTACTTTTACAACAAACCATACTTTCCAAGTTATTAAATATGTAATCATCTCACATTTCTCAGTGGTTGTTCATAATTATTTTATATGATTTTAATTATACATGCAATAGTTTCAAAATTATTGGTTTTTAATATTTTATAAAGACAGGATACAAAAGGTTACTAAAAATAAGTGCTAGATGCCAAGACAAAGTAAGGTAACAAATACCAAAGCTGTCATGATCAAATTCTAGCACTCTTTGTTTTATTTAATCCAGAAAGGCCATTTTGATCACTACTCCTGATATATTGAGGTGAGGGGAGAGTGAACAAAACCTATGAGAAAAATGACCAATTTCTACACAGTCTCAATGTTATGATCTCTAAGTAGTTACTAAGATGAAGTGCACAAAATTAAAAACAGAATTAGCCAAGGAAAGAAACAAGAATATGTGAATGAAATAATAGTAACTGAATTTATCTCCCTTAAGGCTTTCTGTATTCATATTTGATTGATCTATGAACTTGCAACCCTAAAAACCACCTAAAGTAAAATAACAATGAACTGCAAAATATAATTAATATCTCATATAGTGCCAAATGGAATCACAATAAAATTTTCCATGCAACAGTCACCTTGTCCTATTTGTAATTCAGAACATTCTGCCATAACTAAGTACATCACCAAATTCACTTTTTATCTCCAAACTGCCATTTCATGAGTTTGTAGATAGAAGTTCTTATCAGCTCTGAGCACTGCACTCACTCACAGAAGTTCTTACCAACTAAATCTGAGAGAATACAACATGCTGATGTATCAATCTTGTGTACAATGTAAGGTGACTTTTAAATTTACACTGAAACAGGTTTTTAAGAATGATATGATGAATACAATTAACAAAATAAAATACAGCTTAAACTTGTTTTTTCAGACAGGAAACAGAAACCAAAAACAGTATTCAAACTCTTAGCACCTTATAACCTAATTTTAGACAATTGCATATTTATCTACGAGTGGAAACTTGATTAAATGTCCACTTCTTAATCTTAAACTTAATTGTTAAATTCAGATAAGTAAATTTTCCCAACTAGGAAAGCTAAATCCATGTGGTAGAGATTTTTAAAAACTTAGGGTATGTATTCCGAGATCCAAAATATGGTTTAACACACTGAATGATAAACTTATGAATTGCCAATGTGATTATATATATCCAGTTAAAGTCTAACAGTATCAACATTTATAATTGTTACTCACAGGATAAAACACACCAACTGTAGTAGGAACAGGATATGGAACCAAATTCAAGAATGGATCCGTATAGCCCCACAATAGTTCTTTCAAAGTTCTGTTTTGAAACATGGAAGATTTGGACTTTTTGATAAGTGAATTGAGTATTCCTTGAATAAATGAATTTGGATAGAGATGTGGTACAGCCTACAAAAAAAAAAAAATCATGGTTTAAGACACCAAGTGCAATATAACTTTCTTAACAAATAAATGTAAATACAAGAATTAAACTGAATAAAACAATTTCCAGCTATTTGTAAAATGACTGCCGAATCTAGCCAGGACTAAAAGTATACTTTTTGACAAATTTTACTTATTTATTTCATTATTTTGGTTTATTTTGGCTGTGCTGAGTCTTCACTGCTGGGCACGCTGCTCTCTAGTTGCCTTGAGCGGGGCCAGGCTCTACTTGTGGTGCACGGGCTTCTCGTGGTGGCTTCTCTTGGTGCAGAGCGCGGGCTCTAGGGCGTGCAGACTTCAGTAGCGGAGGCCTGTGGGCTCAGTAGTTGTGGCTCCCCCGCTCTACAGCACATGCTCAATAGCTGCAGTGCGCAGGCTGAGCTGCCCTGAGGCATGTGATGTTTTCCTGGACCAGGGATTGAACTCATGTGTCCTGCACTATCAGGTGGATTCTTCACACTGAGCCATGAGGGAAGCCCCATTAATCCTTTTTAAAATGATACACTCTAAATGGTCTTCTAAACAGTTTTCAGTTGATTATGCTATGATCTTGTCATCGTTCCAAATGATCGTAATTCAAAATAATAGCATAAGAAAGCATTTTATAAAAATGAAAACAAAAAGATATCTAATTGTAGTTTTAATTGTGAGATTATTTACAGTTGGATTCTAGAGGATTTCAAAACCAGTAATTTTGCGGTTTGTCTACTCACTGCTACAGCCAGGTTGAGAATGGTGAACGTGTCATTCTCAGTTCCAACTGATAGCGAGGGTTCAAAGATGGCGCCATTGGGCTGCAGGAAAGAGACCGTGTGGGTCTCAGGGTCCTGGGTTATATTTTCCTTGGCTAGATAACGAACTCTGAAAAACAGGAGGAACTAAAACTCAAAACAGGTGTTTCAAATGAATGTCATTCATTCATGCAACAAATAATTTTAAGTACATAGACTGTGTCAGAAATTATGTTATGTAGACCAAAAGGATAAGCAAGCTGATGCTGTCTGTAGCAAATTAGAGAAGGAAGGTCTTAGATGTACATACCAGGGGAGAAGGAATACATGTTTTTATAGGAGGTTATACAGATTCTGTGAGAAGACAGAATAGGTACAAACCCAGGCTTAGAATGGTTATGGTGGGGATAATGGACAGGATACAATTTCATATAAGTGTTTTGAGTGACAGATAAAAATTTAATTTGGTAAAATGTGGTAGAACATATAGGATAAGTAAGAACATCGTATACTTTTAGAAATAACACGTTTCAATGTGGTTGGTTTACAGTGTCTGAGTAAGGGGAGTGAGAAAACAAAGCCACTGAAATGCGCAAGATTTCAAAGACTAAAGGGTTGCATTCTACATTCAGATGTTCACCTTTTATCTTGAGGGTGAGGGGGAAATACAGAAGTTGAAGCAGGGGAATATTATGAGCCCATTTTCTTGTATTAGAAGGACTGTTCAAAGTAGATAGCCTTTCCATCATGGCTTGGCTATAATTTTCATTATTTTAGTGAAAGTTAAAGATAACTAACAATATATTTCCACAAAACAGATCAGTTCCTCTCCAACCCTACCCCATGTATGGAATAGTTACTAGTTCTGAGCTCCTGAAGTCACATGACTGAAGTGACTTAGCATAGCATTAGCTGAGCTCCTGGCTCTAATCTCTAGGCAGAGTACCAACTACTTTTTAGGAATGTAGTGATGGGTAATATCATGGGAAAAAATATACATACAAGATATTTACTGAGATGGAATAAGGTGTACATTATTCACTGCTCTATCATATATCTAAATGTCTCTATCATGTGAGCTTCTAATAGTTATCTGTTGTTATCTAAGATAAAGATTGAAAAAACATGGGACTGAAATGGAAAAAACAAAACCAACCAGAAAAACCTGACCTGATTTCAATCAAGAATAATAAAAATGTAGGTTCCTATGCCATAGGTTATTATGAGTATTTTATATCCCCAAGCAGTGTCTGGTACATGGGTAAGTTTTTGGTAAATAGTTTTGAATGAAGAAATTATTTTTTACATTCTTTAAAAAGAGAATTCACAAAATATGGAAATCTATATTATTTCTAATACAATTTCATTAAGCTTTTTATTATTTATTCTCCTTGGAGTACTGTAGACATACAAAGAATATAAATATCTGAGACATCATCCTGGAGAATCTATTACCAGTCAGTTACTCTTTTATATCAGATAATTATATGTTAAAATTATATTACATATTCACATTTAAATTAAAATACTTTAATTTTCAGGAACATTTATATTTATATAATTGAAATAATAGTAGTATAAGTGAGTGAAAGTAACTGAAAGTCACTCATTGGTGTCTGACTCTTTGTGACCCCATGGACTATACAGTCCATGGAATTCTCTAGGCCAGAATACTGGAGTGGGTACCCTTTCCCTTTTCCAGGGTATCTTCCCAACCCAGGGATCGAACCCAGGTCTCGCGCATTGCAGGTGGCTTCTTTACTAGCTGAGCATAATTGTCACCCAAATTGTAGTTTACTTAGTTGTACTTACATTATACCAGCAGATGGCACTCACTAACTGAAAATAATCCTTCAAACTGAGGTCTGTGTTTAGAACGTACTTTTAAAAAGAGATTATAAGTACTCAAGGTTTTGTTTAAAAATTAGAATGTATACATGTTTTACAGAGTATTGGTTAATAAGGTCAAAGGGAGGTAATTGCTTCATATCTTGTTTTCCATGTATTCCTGCCAAAGCAAAGTAATTGAAAAATTTATGTTCGACCTGAGAATATTCTGAAGGAGTTACCAGGTCTTCATAGAGATGGTATATATAATTAACATCTCAATCCAGGAAGTTTCATGCTTTGACTCATGTCACACCCTGTCAAAAGTTTCATCAAGCTCACTTCAGCAGCTAAAAGGCAAATAAACCTGTGTGGTTCTGTTGAGGAGGGACATCCTCTTCCATTTCCAATTTCAACTGAATTCAGGGTGTAATTGATAGGAAGTAAATTCACCTCAACACATGGAAGACTCTCAAACTATTAGCTTTTTCTGAAAGGTAACCATTGTTTTTCCCATTATTTAAGGCATGTAGGTAGACAGTAAGGATTCCTTTGTCAACATCATAAAATGGGGTTTCCCTGGTGGCTCAGAGGTTAAAGCATCTGCCTGGAATGCAGGAGACCCGGCTTCGATCCCTGGGTCGGGAAGATCTCCTGGAGAAGGAAATGGCAACCCACTCCAGTACTCTTGCCTGGAGAATCCCATGGAGGGAGGAGCCTGGTAGGCTACAGTCCATGGGGTCGCAAAGAGTCGAACACGACTGAGCGACTTCACACTCACACTAAAACATCATGAGATTCCTTTAGGATTGTTATATAAATTCGAGTTTGTTTACATACTTTAGCTGAAAATCCAATTTCTCCAACCCTCACCTCATTGCTTCTCCAAGTAAATGTCTAATCCACTCCATTTTTATCCCTTAGAGAATGAAGGTTTTAGCCTCCAAGAATAAGATATATATCTTTCACCTATCAGAGAAGGACTGGGACGAGATTCTATATTATGTTTGTTTTTTACATTCCACAATGAATACCCTTAAAAGTAAAAACATACCCCCCCAAACAAGCAAAAAAAATTAAGCAAAACCTGTGATGAGACAGATCTTAAATACCACCTATTTTCTCTTATCACATGTATTCAGTTCTCTCAGGGTATGATTTTTAATCAGTTATGGTTTGGTGGCTTAGTCGCTAAGTCATGTCTGGCTCTTGAGACCTCATGAACTGTAGCCTGCCAGGCTCCTCTGTCCATGGAGTTTCCCAGGCAAGAATACTAGAGTGGGTTGCCATTTCCTTCTCCAGGGGATCTTCCCAACTCAGGAATCAAACCCAGGTCTCCTGCACTGCAGGCGGACTCTGGCACTGCAGGCGGATTCTTTAACAACTGAGCTATGACAGAAGTTCAGTCAGTTATACTTAGATTGTATTAGGTCATACGGGAGTTCTAGATTTTCAAAGTACACATTTTTTGGAATAAGATATTTAGATATCTTATTATATCTGGCTTTTGATAGTGATATAAGAAGTACAAGTCTGAAAAAAATGTTTTTTAATATTTCTGAAAGTAAGATTATTTTCTGTAACAATGAAAACCAAGACTTCTTTGACCGAGTTGTGAATAGTCATAGACATATGTCTGAAGACAGGAGATGGAGATAATTACTAGCATGGAATAGCACCATGGCACTCTGCAGCTTATATATTATGTTACAGCAGCAGGCATCACCCTTCCAACTACTGTTACTTCATTATCTTTGAGCATGAGCTGCTGATATAGAAATAAATTAATGCATGGAAAGGAAAGAAATTACATGATTATAGACTACCTAAAATAAGAAAGTAAAACTATGAATTAGAAATGTTTACAAATATGAAGTTTTGTGATAATACTTGATTATTGTCTATAACTAGTTGTAATTATCCTTGAAAAATCATATTTATATAACAAATGATACAACAGGACTTAATTCTGTTCCCATATGGGGTCATAAATGTCCTAATACCTGGCTAAAGTTAGTGTTTTTAGCACTTCAATCTATAATTTTGATAGGGGGAAAATGTACGCAAATAACTAGGAGTTATCAGTTTCCAGGATTTTGTCACTGTGGACAAACTATTTCACTTACCTGGTGTCAGTCTGATTTTTAAATTTACAAAATGAAAAGTTCTGGCTAATTATTTCCCCCTACATCTGATGGATCTTAGATTCTATTCAAAATGTGTTAAACTGTTAAGGCATGTAGATAAAGGTATTTTTTATTCAGTCTTTGTACTGGAAAAAATATAAGAATGAAGCTACTGCATAAGTACATTCTTAAGACCTGGAAAACAGTTTGAATAGAAATCCTAAGCAGGTATTTTACTTACATAGAAGTTTAATGCTGTGGTTAGCAAAACTGACTATGTATTGCAATCACCCAGAGTATTTGTAAAACTCATTACCAAGCTCAAACCAAGGGTCTCTGATTCACTTGGTCTAGGGTGGGGCCTGAGAATTTGCATTTCTGCCTAGTTCCCAGGTGATGCTGATGTTGCTGGTCCAGGAGCCATACTTTGAGAACTACTCATGTACCTACACTTTTCAATTTTAAGATTTTAAAATACTCATTTTTTAAAATTTTTGATAGATTTTTTTCTATTTAAATGCATATTTCAGAGTTTTTGAAACATATATGCCACAAATGTAAAACACGTGTGACTTGTTAAATGTAGGGTAGTTAACTGATGCTGGTAAATTAATAATAAAACCTGTTTTTTAATAATCATTAAATCCTTCGATTAGGATTTTATGTAGGCAGAAACAAAATATTTCCATATATATTAATGGTAAGAAAATAAAACGTACGTTTCAATACAATGACATTTGCCAAGTGGAAGCATTTTCAGAACTACCTGTGTTCAAAGAAAGAGGGCCACATATTTTGGGGACTCACCTGTACGTGTAAGGACCTCTTTGCTTAACTTTAATTTTGCTGCTATTAACTGCCACTTCATCTGGATTCTGCACATAAATATCCAAAATTGTCTGTAAACATCTGTGCCTGTTTTAACCCAATTTCTAAAAGCAATTGTGCCTTCTTCAAGGACAACTTCCTATGAAAAAGAAAATGTTTGGGTTATTTTTTTGTAGCCAATATGGGCACCTGTTGGGAGTTTAAACTTTTTCGTTGGTCAATGAAAAATCAAGCTCAAGTATCCTGCTCATGAAAACCTTTGCAACCTGCCACATGCTTGCAACAGAAATGTTTTCAACACATTATGGTAGTAATCTCTTTCAGTCAGCCTTTTACAAGGAAAATCAGTGTATAATATTGCAAACATGTCTGGTGATTGTAGCGCCAACCATTGGCAAGCTTTACAGTGACCCTATTTCAATATTGCAACAATTTGTAACAATTTATTAAGCAAGATTAATTAAAGCATTTCAAAAAGTTCTTATCAGGTTGAGTATTAATTTCTAATATACCCTCAATGAGTCAGACTGAAGAGGCAAAACGGAAAAACAAAAAAATCTAGTGGAATTAGAAGTTTTCTCATTTTCTTCAGAATTTGGATACTTCAGGTGAAAATCGGTTAACATTTGTTAGGAAAAACACAGCTTTGATTTCTCCCATTCAAAACCCTGATCAATGAGGCTTTCCTCTCAGTACATTTGCAGAAACCTATTAGTACATGTTTCCAAGATTACAGTAGTCTAATTCATTATTATTAGGTTAATACTTTAAAAATAAAAGATGAAATACAGAAGTTTTCTTTTTTTTGTGAAATCAGAAAATCCAACATTAGAGGTATCTACTAGTTTAGGTATTATTAATATGGATACATAAGTATCTATTAATAGTTTAGGAGCTGAGACAGAATAGAGAGTCACCAAACCCTTTAAGGTCAATTTTATTATCTGTAAAGTGAGGGAGTTATCATAGATGCTCTCCCAGGTTCTTTCCAAGGCTTTTACTCCCTGAGCAAGAAGCCTATGGAGCTCTAGAAGCTAATGGAGACAAAGGTGACTTTGTGGCAAGCACTGTTACCAATAACTACCTTGGAAGGAATTCATACTTAGGTGGAAAGCTCCAGCTTACCCTTTTACTGCTAGAGGAAGAGGAAGGAAAGCATTTCACAGAAAATAAGCCTTAAAAAACCCACAAGAACAATCTCGCCTGTTTGTTTAGTTCAACAGGAAGCATCAATTCATAGAATAATGGATCAGAAAAGGACAGTGAACATTAGCGCATTTTCTAGGAGAGCATGCTGACACTCTGAGAAACCAGGTATCTGGCCCAAGGGTCACTGAGGGAAATGCCTACTGGCAGAATCACGATGAAGATCCTAATCTCTGACCCTTAGGCTAGTCCTCTTTTACACCGTGTTACTAATTTTTGTTCCTGTCACCTCTGCACTTAGTTGGTAGAAGTCAAAGTGAATTAGCAATCTTCAGGATACTTGACTTATTGCTTAATGGAAAGAAAAAGAGAATTCCTTAGAGAAGAACAGGGCATCAACTAAAATGTCATTACAAAATCCTGCGCTGTCACAATCCTTTTATACTGGGTACATCGCAACTGTTAAAGGAGTGTGAGACCTTAGTGTTTTTAACAAGCAATTGTCCTTGAAGATTGTTTTATTACTCCTAAAACGTCTTAATTCCATAACAAACCCAACCCAAGACAAAATTATGTATAGATAAGTATTATGGCTATTCTAAATGTAAAAGTGTTTACTGTAAATGATGAGGGTTTTGAAGCTGAAATCTACATGGAAGCTGCAAACTATTTTCATTTATCCATTTCAAGAGACATTATGAGAGAACACACATGAACATATACACATGAACATTATTACTTTTACACTGTAGAGTCTTAAGGACTAGTATAATATCAATTGTTTATCATTACCTCTCAAGACAAATATTTTATTTCAATAATATACTTGGTGGGACAGAAATCTCCCTGACTCTAATGCTTGTGCATTTTATATAAAAAAACATTGTAACTGTATCATGTCTTTCTTCTAAGGGCCATGAGTTACCTTGTCTTATTTGTCAATCTGGAGATAAATTTTTAAAATGGGGAAGTTGAAACACAAAGAATTGAAATGAGTGCACTGAATTTCTAGCTTTAGAGTTAGGGTCATCTAATACCATCCATTTTTTTTTTCAGTAGTGGAAGTGGGTCCTAGAAAAACATGTCTGATTCAATGTGGCACAATAATTTGGTAGTAGATAATGGTGAATTTGGCATTTCATGCCAATCTTGTTTGGTTTTAATAAAACCACAATTTGTACAGAGACAGAGAAAAATATTGAATCAGTCAGAATAGGAATGAATTTCTTCTGATCTTAAGACTACCTAGGTACTAGAAATTTGTATAGACCTCTTTGACTATCAAGACTAAATATATCATAAGGTCCTCTTAAAAAGGAGCTTAAGTTCTTTGTGACTTTAAAAGGCCTTGATTTTAAATTGACTTTGGACTGTCTGGCCTATTTTGTGGATCTTTCAGTAAATTTGAAATACAAAGGTGAAATTATATGTATAAAAAAAAGTAGTATAATTGAAGATCCTCTCCCTTGGCTGATACATACATCAGTATCTATCCCTGACTTTAAGCATTCAGACTATTTAGCCCTGGATTTCAGCTTGATGACTCTAGTGTGGCATGGTCTTCAGCTGAGTTGAAAGCCATTTACTTTGAAAGTTCTGTTTTGCTACATTAATTTGAAGGCAGATGTCTGGGACTGTAATACCCTCTATCTAGTCCTGTGGTCACTTGATTATTGCTGTTATGGGAAAGCAGTACTCATCATGATGGGCAACTTTAGTCTAACTATGTTCCTGTGAATGAATTATATAGAATACATATGCAGAAAATAATATTGTCCCATTTCTCAAGGTTCTTATAGAGTACTGAAAGATGGAATCATATAAAGCAGATTTTAATCTATGAGTAGATTTCCTTGCTGCTACTGCTAAGTCGCTTCAGTCGTGTCCGACTCTGTGCGACCCCGTGGACTGCAGCCTACCAGGCTCCTCTGTCCATGGGATTCTCCAGGCAAGAGTACTGTAGTGGGGTGCCATTCCTTCTCCTGTAACTGCATAGTGATACACCATTATCAATTGTTTATCATTACCTCTCAAGACAAATATTTTATTTCAATAATATACTTGGTGGGACAGAAATCTCCCTGACTCTAATGCTTGTGCATTTTATATAAAAAAACATTGTAACTGTATCATGTCTTTCTTCTAAGGGCCATGAGTTACCTTGTCTTATTTGTCAATCTGGAGATAACATTTTTAAAATGGGGAAGTTGAAACACAAAGAATTGAAATGAGTGCACTGAATTTCTAGCTTTAGAGTTAGGGTCATCTAATACCATCCATTTTTTTTTTCAGTAGTGGAAGTGGGTCCTAGAAAAACATGTCTGATTCAATGTGGCACAATAATTTGGTAGTAGATAATGGTGAATTTGGCATTTCATGCCAATCTTGTTTGGTTTTAATAAAACCACAATTTGTACAGAGACAGAGAAAAATATTGAATCAGTCAGAATAGGAATGAATTTCTTCTGATCTTAAGACTACCTAGGTACTAGAAATTTGTATAGACCTCTTTGACTATCAAGACTAAATATATCATAAGGTCCTCTTAAAAAGGAGCTTAAGTTCTTTGTGACTTTAAAAGGCCTTGATTTTAAATTGACTTTGGACTGTCTGGCCTATTTTGTGGATCTTTCAGTAAATTTGAAATACAAAGGTGAAATTATATGTATAAAAAAAAGTAGTATAATTGAAGATCCTCTCCCTTGGCTGATACATACATCAGTATCTATCCCTGACTTTAAGCATTCAGACTATTTAGCCCTGGATTTCAGCTTGATGACTCTAGTGTGGCATGGTCTTCAGCTGAGTTGAAAGCCATTTACTTTGAAAGTTCTGTTTTGCTACATTAATTTGAAGGCAGATGTCTGGGACTGTAATACCCTCTATCTAGTCCTGTGGTCACTTGATTATTGCTGTTATGGGAAAGCAGTACTCATCATGATGGGCAACTTTAGTCTAACTATGTTCCTGTGAATGAATTATATAGAATACATATGCAGAAAATAATATTGTCCCATTTCTCAAGGTTCTTATAGAGTACTGAAAGATGGAATCATATAAAGCAGATTTTAATCTATGAGTAGATTTCCTTGCTGCTACTGCTAAGTCGCTTCAGTCGTGTCCGACTCTGTGCGACCCCGTGGACTGCAGCCTACCAGGCTCCTCTGTCCATGGGATTCTCCAGGCAAGAGTACTGTAGTGGGGTGCCATTGGCTTCTCCTGTAACTGCATAGTGATACACCAATTCAACTTACTGCTATGGGGGAAAAACACCATTTAATGAGACATGAAGACAAAGCACAAACCCGACTAAGGGGACACACGCTGTGGACCACAGCACTGCTATGACCAGAGCAAGTGGGGGGACTGGGGAGGGGAGATGGATGGGTAAACTACAGCCTCGGGGGCGGGGGTGGGGTCTGGATTGACGACAACTAAGCAGACAATAGGGTGAGACAGGAAATCAAAACCAATGATGAAGGCAGACACACCATCAGAGAACTCCAACAGCAAGGAAAACATACAGAACTCTTCTTTACAAATATTTGGAAAGAAATCAAGCATGAAACCACAGAGAAATTGTCAAAGAATTTTAAATATCAACTAATTAGCCAATGATGCAAATTATAAAAACAGTGTGGCAAAAGACCACAAAATGGACTAGTTACTTCACAGGCCGCTTCACAGGCTGCTAAAGTGATTCATGGTTAATTTAATTATAAGCTGACTAACCATGCAGCTAACATGAAATGGGCGGTAACAGAAAAAAGAGATAATACAAGTCCAGTTACAAAGCAGAGTGTTGTACATGTGATTTCATGGGGTAAATAGCAATGCACTCACAAAACCTAAGCTAAACATGCAAGAAAGATTTCCTTACCCTACTACCAACCTGACTAAGTATATTGGCTTCTTTACTCAAAGCCTAGAGTGAAAAGTGAAAGTGTTAATCACTCAGTCATGTCTGACTCTGTGACTGGATGGATTGTAGCCCATCAGGATCTTTTGTCTATGGAATTCTCCAGGGAAGAATATAAGAGTGGGTTGCTGTTCCCTTCTCCAGGGAATCTTCCTGATCTAGGGGTCAGGATCCTGATCAGGGTCTGATCAGGGGGTCTTCCTGATCCTGAGTCTTATGCATTGCAGGCAGATTCTGTACTGTTTGAGCCTCCCGGGAAGCCCAGAGTGAAGTGGTTAGCAATGAAATAGATGCTATGAGTTTGATTCCAGTTGGATCATATGCTAACCATTTAAACTTGGGCTGGCTATTTGATTTCTTGTACCTCAGCTTCCTTATTTGTAAAATAGGGATAATAATAATATTGGAAATAATATGAGGTTGAATGATATGAAATTAATATTTCTGAAAGTCAATATAGGTGAAATATGGTATAATTATATTAATTATTTTATTCATAGCATTCCTGTCTGAACCAGTCATGTGGCAATAGCTCATGTAAAATTCTGTGACACTTCTGCTATTTAATCATTTCTGTATTTATTTTACATCCAGTGAAATCAAAACTTTCCTAAAAAGCAGAAACATACTGAAAAGAGTCTTTATCTTCTTCACTCACTACCACAATTTATTCTGTTTAGAACCAGTTACAAGCAGTCTTCCTATGATCAAAACATTTTCTCCTATGTGTATACATGCTGAGAGAAAGAGAGAGGATTAGATTATTAGTGCCAGTTGGGCTAATAGTCAAAAAGCGGTTTTGGTCTCAGGTTATTATCAAGTCATCACTTAAACCTCAGAATAACAATTGGTGGAATTGATTAGATATGTTTCTGAAACTCATGAAATCAGCCTCCAAGTGTTTATGTAAGAACGTAAAATGAGAGTTTTTCTTTGGCATGAAAAGTATACTGTATTGATAGTAAATTGGGCTGGAGGATGAAAATTACACACGCTGACCTGCTGTTTCTTAAAACATTTTTAAGTGATTTTATTATTGGAGTTAATATGCAAATACATGTTTAATCCATGTTTTACTACTATTTAAATTTAGAGTTTATTTTAGATTATTTCATGTTCTCATAATTATTATTAAATTTAAAGCAAGTTCTACTACCTTTAACAACATATATACATCTGGCACTTTTTTGAGCTTTTAGATACTATAAGGTAAAAATTATTTTATCATATCTAGAAATAGTCTAAGCATACATCATGAAGTTAATACATATGTGTATAAATTTTACTATTAAATATTGACTGTTGCTTTGAAATTATAGTCATTTTAATAATCAAAATAATAATTATTTATGTTTATTTTATCCTGAAGCATTTTTTGGCTACGAGAAGATCATTCGTTTCAAGAATAGGGAAAGAAAATGGTGTAATTGAATGATGGTATGATTGAACATTAGTCTTTTAATTGAAAAAGATATCTTGATTTTCTGTCTTGATCTTCCACAGTTAATATCATAGGTGAAGTCAAACAATTTAAAATTGCTTATTATATAATATTCAGCAATATTAATCAAGTGATATTTTATAGTGTCAGGTGATAAATTATCCTTTGTGAATGGTGCCAGAACTTTGACCTTTTTCTGAAGTTCTTTGATAATTTCTGCTTTCCACATTCATGGCAGCTCATGCCATTGACTTTTAGTCTATCTAGCAAGCTTGCATAAATCTGCAGGTCCCACTCAATTCTACTAGGAATCATGATCTGAAACACTGGTATAAAAGCATTCAGCCATAATGCATAAAACCCTACATAATGCATAATTATCTATAATGCATAAAAACCCTACAAAATTTCCTTTGGAAATAGTGAATAAAGAAATATAATGGTAAAATGTATTGACTATTTTACGCCATTTCAGATACTGGTATCAGGTGTCATCTCTGAGAACCAGAAAATATCAGAGTCTCAACTCTAGAGAACACAATGAGATGGTTTTCTTATCTTTTTAAGTTAAGCACTTTAATTTTTTTATGGTGCTTATATATAGGTAATAACTTTGCCAATTTGCTGTTAGTCCATTAAATAATGCAAGTTACATGCAATGAGTTTTAATTGTAGAGAAAAACTGACTGGTAGTACAACATATATATATATATATATATATATATATATATTTGTAAAATAGCAGTATTAACCTAAGTGCTCTTGAGGCAGAGGTGAGACACTTAGCTCTCTGTGCTTACACACAGTTCAAAGATTTGACCTCTACATATATGCCAAACAGATACATATGCTAATATCATATTTAAATAATTTTGTAAACTAAATTTAAAAGAAAGTTTTATTTAAATGAAGAAAAGTTACAACAGCTTTACATAATTAAAATAAGCAAGGTCAACACTGCTATATGAAAATCTGAGTGCAAAAGCAGGCTATCTTAACTATACTACACAGCTCCTGACCATTGAAGGGCTTCTGGTGATGTCTTGAAAAGTGAAAGTGAAGTCGTTTAGTTGTGTCCAACTCTTTGCGATCCATGGATTGTAACCTATCAAGTTCCTCTGACCATGGGATTTTCCAGGCAAGAGTACTGGAGTGGGTTGCCATTTCCTTCTCCAGGGATCTTCCTGACCCAGGGATCGAACCCAGGTCTCCTGCATTGCAGGCAGATGCTTTACCATCTAAGCCACTTAATCTTAGCCAAAAGGCTGAGAAGTGATGTCTTAGAGATGATGTCTTAGTCTGTGAATATTGAGCTTGGTTACAGTGTGACCCAAAGATTGCAGGTAACCCTCATTTCAAAAATAAGAAGGGAAAGCACTCTGTTTCTTTATTTTATCCCACTTTATTACTTGGCACTACTGAAAATATAATTTTAAAGTTATTAGTGACTGTGTTCTAACTACTATTTCCTTAATTTTCATCTGCCTGAGATAATTTTACTTTTTCCTTAAAAATTGGCTTCGTAATAACTTCTAAAAAAAATTAGTCTATTTTCATTGCTTCATATAAAATAACTTTTCTGTTTTCTGTTGTCTTCCTACTTACCTCTGAATGCGCAAATCCCGTAGTAATTTCTCTGCTCTTTTGTCTCTATATTCAAACTCTCCTTAAACATATCTATTGTTTAGTTTTATCTGTATTCTCTATAATAATGAACAAATCTCTGAACCTTCCCTTTGAAATATACGCTGATGTTCTTTTCAGATCACTTATAAAAACTCTGTGCTTTATTCTTCTAAGGTATACATATTTCTATCAAGAACACAACTGGACATCTTGTAGTTTGAAATTTTTACTCCTCTCTCGCCCTATTTATTTAGTTCCTCTATCCATTGCATTCCATCACCCATCAGTTCCACATACTCCATCACACTGACCAGAGAGCCTTTTGTTATGTGCAAACTGTGCAAAGATGTGTTTAAAAGTGAGTGTTAAATTCTCCTTGAAAGTGGTCATGTCCTACATAACATTTCCTGTTTTTGGTCTCCTCACTTTCCAACACTTTCAGGTATAGAATTAGAGAGTGCAAAATGTATAAATCATCTCATCTCTGCCTTCAGATTGCCTAGGTTTAGAAACTAATTCATATTCCTTTTGGCTGGGTAAGTTGTCAGGCTGATTTAAGGTCTTGTGATGGTAGTACCTTCTCATCGATATTTGTGAAGATTAAATGAATTAGAATATATGAAGCTCTTAGTAGGACTAAAAATGCTTTATTAGTATATAGTATAATATATTAGTATGTGTGGGATATAACTTAATAGTATATAGTATTGCCATTTCCTTCTTCAGTATATTTGATACCAGTCTCTAAATGCAGATTTTGTTATATCTAACAACTACAGGTAAAATATACACTGCTATTGCCTGTCATGTCATTAATTAAATAGTCTTCTGCCTGATGCTCAAAAGTTTCCTAAATTTTATCCCATGTTATTATCTTTCCAATCATCTTTGCTGTTATTTCTTTGTTTTGACACATTTTAAAAAATATTTTTCCTTCTCTCATCACAATATTTAGTTGCATTTCTACAGCTTTTTTCCTTGGCATTAAGCAGTCCCTTGACACTTGTATTGGAACTCTCTTTGGACTTTCAAAATTTTATACTTCAAAATCCAACTCAAATCTCACCTTCTTCCTGAAATTATTGAATATCAAAATTCTCTCTCTAAATAGTGTATGCTTTAGAATTCAATTACAGAGTTTCACAAGTCTCTAAGTTTTTTTTACAATGTGCTTTTAACTAGTTAAAATATTTCTTGAGATAAATATTTATTCTCTCTTAGCCTCTATACAAATTTTTGATGTCTCAAAACTATTTCCTCAAGATTAGCCATATGAACTGAGATAAATATTAAAAATTAAAATAGATGTTAGTGCCTCTCATGACACAGAACTCTGTATGTATAATATTGTTGAATAATAAGAAACAATAGATGATCACTGTTCGCTACTGATTATCAAGTATGAATAAAAATAATCTTAGTCTAAGATGCACTGGAAGATTATTGTGGCTTTTCTATTCTTAAGATTAAAAAAAAAGTTATAGTCTATGTGTCAAAATTTATCCTGTTCTCACTCCACAGGTACAGATGGGAAGTGAGTTTATAGAACAGAAAGGATATAGGACAATAGCAGTTCTCTCTAACATGTTAGACACTCCATACCGCACCATCTCCTGTCTGTCTCTATTGAGCTATATTAAAATAATATCAAGAAAACTGGGAATTCCAAGGAAGGAGATGGTATTTAACGTATAATATTTCCAGTTAAATCCATGAAGTTAAAATTTTTGCTGTCAATTAGCAAGAGAAAAGATAGAAATGCCTGTGTGGTTATTAAGCAAATATAGCATACAAGTATAGAAACTGTACCAAAAGTGTCCTGTTTCTTAATCTGTTGTACTAAGACAATAGCTATAATAGTACAGTCAGAAAAAAATTTTAAATTTACAGACTAAGCATTTAGCTGAACAAAAACAAACCAAAAACGCTTTGGAAAATAGTAACTTCTTGTCCTGGGTAACTAGATTTGAAATTAAATCTTCATATTAAGTCAGGCAGTGCTTTAGTGAAAAATAATTGTAATTATTTAAACTCCTAGTAAGAGCAGGATGTCAAACATGGGTGAATGGATGAGACAGATAAAGGTCTTGACAGGAACAGAAACCCCAGTATGAGTTGGTAGTCTAGCCCATTTTATGACTCAGCTCCTGCTGATCTCCTCTGTACATTGTGCTTACTGACATCTAGACCACTGGCATCTGAACCAGGATGACAGCTGAGGCTAGCACTCAGATAAGTTTATTTGGCCAGCATTATATTTTAAAAATAAACATACATGCCTCTCAGCAGGCCACACACTACAGTAGTCATTGTCTTGTTTATATATTGTTCTTGGTAGCCTTTTTTAAGGCTGTCTCCAAACCCTGCAGTTATTTGAATTTGCATCCCTGGTTTAGGACTCCAGCAGATCTACTTCTCCTTATCCTAGTCTTCCTTTTCTTTATCAATTAAAGTTGGTAAGTATAAAGATGAATTAGAAGGAACTAGAATGAGAGACAGATTCTAGTTTGTTGTACAAAGGCTATGTATTAAGTCACTTTATTTTTACTTAAATCTACAGTGAACTTGTTTGTATACATATATATATGCACACACACATATATATACATACATATATATACATATATATACTGGGATATGTTCTGCATAACATTTCTGAAAGTATTTTCTAAAAATCCCTTATCAACCTTCATCAGTAGGAAATGTTTATAAGAATCATATATTATTAATATTACACACATATAGAACAGTTTACCAAACAAAAATAAATTTTACCAGTTTTACCAAATATTCCTAAATCAATATTAAACACAGTATTAAGTTATATATAATTTTACTTTAATCAACTCTAACCAAATTGCAACTACTTTTATAAATGTACCCTCACAAAATAACACTCATTTCTCATTCAAAAGCATATGAAAAGCATATCAGCATACTCTTTGGACATAATTAAATGGAATTATTTCTACTTATCTGCATACCTATAATAGTTCTTACCAGAAATTAAAATATTTAGACTTAAGATGACAGTGCATTCATATAGAAAATACATCATACTTTGATTATTTCTCTATCATGTAGAGTTTCAGTTGTTCAAAATCACCTTTGTGTCAAATTGCTGGTTATAATGAAATATAAAACAGAAACCCTAAGCCAAACACAAATCAAGGTAGACTGAATCAGGATGAAAAGAAATATTCTCGATATCACTTGTACCTTTTTAATTGTCTTCTCAATAAGCATGTCTCCAACTGGCATTAGAATCCCTCCAAACACAGCCAAGACTGCGCCAATGACAGCACCAGCAATGAGCCCACAGTTTCTATTGCACCCCATTTTTCTTGTTCAAGGAAAATCTGAGGTTCAGCACCGCTTCTTTCAAACTCCCAGGTCTGATGAAGGTGGTTGCCAAGAAGTCTGGTTCTATCATTAGAAGGAGATCATAAAACAGAAGCATAAATATCAGCACAAAAAGATCAAAGTACAAGGAAAACACGCAACTGACACAAATCATTTTGTCAGGTATAAACAGACTTTTTTCTTTTTTTTTCTTAGAAAACTTTCTAGGTCTTGTATTTTTTTTTTTTTTTTGACTACCTACCAGTGGTAGAAACAATAAATATCATCACATAGAGCAATTCCTCAAAATTCTCCTGTTTTTTTTCTGTGGATGATTAACATGCTGAAATCTTATCTATGGAGAATATGCATATATACTCTTGCCCTTTGCCTACCTTCTGTCAGCCTGGGGCACTTATGGACATTTTTGCCCTTTATCTGGCTTTTCCACCTAAACACAGCTATTTACACAGTACTACCTGGGGAACAACAGACTGGTTCCAAATAGGAAAAGGAGTACGTCAAGGCTGTATATTGTCACCCTGCTTATGTAACATATATGCAGAGTACATCATGAGAAACACTGGGCTGGAAGAAGCACAAGCTAGAATCAAGATTGCTGGGAGAAATATCAATAACCTCTCAGATATGCAGATGATACCACCCTTATGGCAGAAAGTGAAGGGGAACTAAAAAGCCTCTTGATGAAAGTGAAAGAGGAGAGTGAAAAAGTTGGCTTAAAGCTCAACATTCAGAAAACGAAGATCATGGCATCTGGTCCCATCACTTCATGGCAAATAGATGGAGAAACAGTGGAAACAGTGACTGACTTTAGTTTTTGGGGCTCCAAAATCACTGCAGATGGTGACTGCAGCCATGAAATTAAAAGACACTTACTCCTTGGAAGAAAAGTTATGACCAACCTAGACAGCATATTAAAAAGCAGAGATACTACTTTGTTAACAAAGGTCCATCTAGTCAAGGCTATGGTTTTTCCAGTGGTCATGTATGGATGTAAGAGTTGGACTACAAAGAAAACTGAAGAATTGCTGCTTTGAACTGTGGTGTTGGAGAAGACTCTTTAGAGTCCCTTGGACTGCAAGGAGATCCAACCAGTCTATCCTAAAGGAGATCAGTCCTGGGTGTTCATTGGAAGGACTGATTCTGAAGCTGAAACTCCAATACTTTGGCCACCTGATGTGGAAGAGCTGACTCATTTGAAAAGACCCTGATGCTGGGAAAGATTGAGGGCAGGAGGAAAAGGGGACGTCAGAGGATGAGATGGTTGAATGGCATCACCGATTCAATGGACGTGAGTTTGGGTAGACTCTGGGAGTTGGTGATGGACAGGGAGGCCTGGTGTGCTATGGTTCATGGAGTCACAAAGAGTCGGATGCAACTGAACTGAACTGAACTGAACCTGGTGTTCTCCTGCAAATTGAATGTGGGTTGACTGGAGTCTATTCCATCTAAATTCTAAACAAGAATGGTAACAAATGTCTTCTTTACCTTTTTCACAATTAGAAAGATGCAGTTTTTACAGGAAATGATCTGATGAGTCTTAGAAGGAGTCAGTTCTTCTAATCAGTGGTAACCTATCTGTTAAAACAAAAAACATGAATAAATTAGGGAACTACACTGTCAGAAAATTAACACTACACTACTCTCTAATATCACCAAAATTATAATCACTGTTAAAAGAAAATTCCATTCTCATGGATATTGAGTTCATGCTTAAACTCTTTCTTATCAACTGTGTTGAAAACGTTGAAATATTTTACATAATAGTTTTACTTCTTTTTAATAACTGATTTTTATATCATCTAAAGGTGAACGGGACTTGAAAATCTGTAAGGTAAAGTATATCTAGATTCCGTAATAGGTATTGCTTTCTTACTAGCCTCAAATACATATATTTTAACATATTCAAGAGCAATAGTGTTCCTTTTGTTGTAGGGAGCTGATTCATAGGGCTTCTCTGGTGACTCAGTGGTAAAGAATCTGGCTGCCAATACAGGAGATGTGGGTTGAATCCCTGGGTAGGGATGATCCCCTGGAGAAGCAAGTGGCAATCCATCCAGTATTTTTGCCTGGGAAATCCCATGAACAGAGGAGCCTGGTGGGCTACAGTTCAGGAGGTTGCAAAAGAATCAGACATGCTTAGAGACTAAACAACAATAGACTGACTCATAACAATTCTGTTAAAATCAACTAGATTGTGCCAATATATATTTCACTTAGTCTTATCTTTGGAAAAAAATTCTTAGTGTAATAAGTAGATACTATGGTAACAAGACTTTATTATTCAAATACCTAAAACATACTATTTGAGCAGTTTTGATTGCAGTAAGAATTCTATACTAGAGTTGACCTGACATTGATAAACCGAATGTACTTTGTAGCTTGTAAACAAATATTCCCTAGTTCAGAATGCCCTTGCCCAAGGAAGACAAAACTTGCAACAGATTGGAGGGATACACAATACTTTTGTCAGTCTTGTAAGGATAATAGTAAAAATCATACTTCGTTATGGTTTCAGATTTTTCCCTCCATAGCTTGGTTGTGGTTACAGTACCATTCTGATGTTTTATTAGTATTTCTTTCCACTTGAGTAAGCATTTAATTTTTTAAAATTATTAATTGCATAGCTAAGAAAATGTTAAGAATAATGTTAAGAAAATAAAGGAATAAGACTTTCCCTCAAAATGGAAAAAGGCAAATCTTACAAACTTTTTTCATTCTTCAGGATTTCCATTCTTATACCAAATACCTAGGATGATCCACTGTAAATCAGGATGAACAAACTGATTCACACTGAGGTCCTGGTGGCTAAGAAGTTTGAATAGTCATTAATGTCACATGTTTTTTCCCAATGTAAACAAAACACACAAGCCTAAACAAGTGGTTTACTTTTCCCATGGAATTTTATGTCTCTGAGCAAGTTGAGTTGTTGTTGTTTAGTTGCTGAGTTAGCAACTCTTAGCAACCCATGGGCTGCAGCACGCCAGGCTCCACTGTCCTCCACTATCTCCTGGAATTTGCTCAAATTCATATCCACTGAGTCCATGAAGCTATCGAACTATCTCATCCTCTGCTACCCTTTCTCCTATTGCCTTCAGTCTTTCCCAGCATCAGGGTCTTTTCTAATTAGTCAGCTCTTCACATCAGGTGGCCAAAGTATTGGAGCTTCAGCCGGTCCTTCCAATGAATATTCAGGGTTGATTTCCTTTGGGATTGACTAGTTTGATCTCCTTGTAGTCCAAGAGACTCTCAAGAGTCTTCTCCAGCCAGCCCCTAGTTTGAAAGCATCAATTTGTTGGCATTCGGCCTTCTTTATGGTTCAACTGTCACATCTGTACATGACTACTGTAAAAACCATAGCTTTGGCTATACAGACCTTTTGTAGGAAAAGTGATGTCTTTGCTTTTCAGTACACTAAGTTTGGCATAGCTTTCCTTCCTTTATTAATTGCTTGGGGATAGAACTCGCCTGCCAGTGCAGGAGATGTAAGAGACACAGGTTAGTTTCCTGGGTCAGGAGGATCCCCTAGAAAAGGGAATGGCCACCCACTCCAGTATTCTAGACTGGAGAATTCCATGGACAGAGGAGCCTGGTGGGCTACAGTCCATAGGGTCACATTGGTCATGACTGAAATGATTTAACACAGAGGATGAAGAATAACATGCTCCCTTCTATGGCTTTGGATAGGATCATCATAATACAGTGGAATAAATTATTTAAACTTGATAATAATGACTAGATATTCTCAAGTAGAATCTCTTTTCTACTTGTGAATATCATTCAACTGTGATGTACTGTATGTAAGTGACTATGTTCAGGGGAGCTTATCAAGTACTATTTTACTGAATGCCATCTTACAGACCATTCCCCAGTTCTCATCTGTAAGTTATATTTGAGGTAGACATCAAAATACAGGGTTCCAAACTGCTGTAATTAAGGGTGGAAGACTTGAGATGAAACTAAAGTGTGATTGGCCACTTTCTTGCCAGATGACCGTGGGCAAGCTATTTAATTGCTCTGTTCCTCAATTTCTTCATGTGTAAAGTAAGATTATAAGATGAGACCCCCATTTTTTCATTTAAGCATCTGAACTGGTTCTCACTCAAATCCTTACATGGTAGACCAAGCCAAGTGACTTAGATGACAGCATTTATGGGACCACTGAGACCCTGATTCCTAACTAGGTCTCCTGCGTCCCACCTAGCACTATCTTGTCCCATGTTTAGGATGCTTGAGGAACATCTCTGTAGAAACCTGTGGATTGCAATTTATTAAAAAATTGGACAGGAAATCCCAAGGGTCAAATTCTAGTTTTGTTTATATAAGATCAGGAATACAACTCAAATCATCTCTTTTGGAAAGATATTGTCTACATAAATGCCACAAATTATTCAATATTGATGTCCTTTGCAGTTCTGTCAGATGGAATATAAAATGATTTTAAAATTACAAATCTTTTATTTCTGAAATGGATATAGGTGTGTATTATTTGTCTGTTCCCAGATTCTGTGCCTTCACCTAGTTGAGAATCTGTCTGACCTTTCCCAGAATCATTATCCTTTATTTAAACAGTCCCATGGACTATAGCAAAGAGTCCCAATGGGCAAAAAGTCCCCCAAAATCTGCTGGATGACCCGATGTATGCTTTAGCACCTTCCTCTCTAAACATGAAAGCGCATTATTATGCCATCCAAGGACCCTGCACCCAGAGATGGCAAGTTATTGGCAGACCTGGGTACTGCCTAGACCTTGTCTGCTTTGAACTTAAAACTAAAGAGAGATAGTGTACACAGCCCAGTGCTTTTGAGTCAGGTTCATCAGAAAACAGAAGTGTCAATGATTTATTCTGCTAAATTGCATGCTTAGACAGTTACTAGTCTAACACTGGTCTGGATGATGTCTAAGCAAAGATAGTAGTGTGACTCACATTCCTGAATGCATATACTGATATTTTTAACAGAAAGAGATTGACTTTATGAACTTTTTGGCCAGCTTATTTCATTATCTTGATGCAAGTTTTTTTTTTCTCTAAAAATAGGCAAGATATTTTATATAAATGTAATCCTTCTTTATCAATGGCTTTGCTTTCCATGGTTTCACTTATCCAGAGTCAAAAGTGATAACTGAAGCTAACTGAATCTGTAGAAAGTAAAATCTTGGATGAAGAGGGACTACTTGGGGTTTAGTGCTATCTCTAGGTTCAGGCACCCACTGAGAGTCCTGGGTTTATCACTCTTCAGTACCTTGTTACCATAAGTATAGTTATTATAATAATACTTCAAGCTTATGCTTCATACTACAAAATTACAAATACAAGTTAACCCTTGAGCAACACAGAGGGGTTATGGGCAATGCAGGCTGTGGAAAATCTACATATAACTATACCATCAGCTTACCTGTCAAATCCAACCAACTGCATATATTGGATCAGATTGTACTGTAGTATTTATTGAAAAGATACTCCATAAAAGTGGACTGACAAAGTTCAAACCTGTTGTGTCCAAGGGTCAGCTGTAATTTGTGCTTCCTCAGGAGGCTCAGTAGTAAAGAATCTGCCTGCCAATGCAGGAGGTGTGGGTTTAATCCTAGGGTCATGAAGATCCCATGGAGAAGGAAGCTAGCGGGCTACCGTACATAGGGTTGTTGCAAAGAGTCAGACAGGACTTAGCAACTGAGGATACATGCCACTGTAGTTTTATTCACCTGAAGCAAAGGAGGAACCAACAAATTAAATAGGACATGCACTGAATACATGAGAAAAGTTCAGGTTACTCAGCATGCTGTACTCAACAACAGCTGTATAAAGTCTAGTGTGTCTCCACTATTCTCTCAAATGTAGCTATTTAGAGCAGATAAAATTTGCATTTTGCATTCCAGGAGATGGTGATGGACAGAGAGGCCTGGCATGCTGCGATTCACGGGGTTGCAAGGAGTCAGACATGACTGAGCGACTGAACTGAACTGAATTGAACTGACACTTGGTTTTCTTAGTCATACAGATTCTTTCATAATAAAATTTATTTTATTTGCTAATTTTAGGTTAAATTTTATTCTTTACCCTTATTTCTTCATTAGAAATAATAATTTACTGCTTGCTTCAGTCCAGTTCAGTTCAGTTCAGTCACTCAGTCATGTCCGACTCTTGCAACCCCATGAACCACAGCATGCCAGGCCTCCTTGTCCATCACCAACTCCCGAGTTCACCCAAACCCATGTCCATTGAGTCAGTGATGCCATCCAGCCATCTCATCCTCGGTCGACCCCTTCTCCTCCTGCCCCCAATCCCTCCCAGGTCGACCCCTTCTCCTCCTGCCCCCAATCCCTCCCAGCATCAGAGGCTTTTCCAATGAGTCAACTCTTTGCATGAGGTGGCCAGGACTGGTCTCCTTTAGAATGGACTGGTTGGATCTCCTTGCAGTCCAAGGGACTCTCAAGAGTCTTCTCCAACACCACAGTTCAAAAGCATCAAGTCTTCAGTGCTCAGCTTTCTTCACAGTCCAACTCTCACACTCATACATGACCACAGGAAAAACCGTAGCCTTGACTAGCTGGACCTTTATTGGCAAAGTAATGTCTCTGCTTTTGAATACGCCATCTAGGTTGGTCATAACTTTCCTTCCAAGGAGTAAGCTGCTTGCTTAAAGTACTTCAATTTAGAAAACAAAAAATTCACATATACAGGAAAGAAAACTTATTTTTGAGACTTACAAGAAGAAAGATGAGAAAATAAAGACATTGTAAGATCCCACTAATCCCATACCTTTCTTGATTGTGTCCTGTCAGTTCACAGACCATAAATCCTGCTCTTTTTGTAGAGTCTGTGAATGTAACTACATGTGGGCTGTTTATTTTCTTGCTGTCAAGTCAACAGTGTGTTTCTAGATGAACTTATTAGTGTTATGCCTTTCCATTATGTTGGAAACCTGGTGGTCGGAACTGAGACTAAGCTTTTTTTTTTTTATTAATTGATTTTTATTTTTTAGTTTGTTTTGCTTTACAATACTGTATTCGTTTTGCTATACATTGACATGAATCGCTTTAAGAAGTGTCCCCATAAGTAGGTCAGAATAATAGAGAAACTTCCCAGAGAATTTGTGATTATTTTCATGTGTGTATAGAGCTGTGTTTCCTTGGAAACTCCACCCAGAAAAAGGCATGGCCAAGAGTATGGTTTCCTGGGATGTGAACTATGAAACTTTAAAACAGTTTCACATTACACACTTGTGCTGTGAATGAATGCCAGGACCTGGATGACATTTTCTAACTCATGAGCGAATATCTCAAATTTCCTATTCTATCCATAAGCCTTCCTTCTGCTTTTCCTCAGAATAGGAAACCAGATCACATCTCTGTTTTCTAGTGGACACACAAGTAATTCTTTTAATACACAGCCTTTTCCTCACTGAATACAGTATTTGCCCACAAAACCCAGGTTTGGAGTTTGGGGGCGATTAATTCAACGACAGGTTGAATATGAAAATTATAAGTTCCTTTTCACACTCTTACTTTACACGATATCTAGGTGTGTTTTCAAAGCCATGATTCCCTAGACATGAGTAAAATGCAGATTCAGATCAAGCTGGTTAACTCAGTTATTTAAATCTGGTTGTGTTTCATCAAGTGAATACAGAAGGTCACTAGATTAGTACTTATTTTACATGCAATCCCAACATTTAAAGGTAGTTAAAAGAATATGTATTCTGATCAAAGTGGGCAGGAACTGTGGCCCTTTCCCCTTCTAGTCACATCTCATTTGGGCTCTGAGTCATCCCCACAGAAGCCTAGGGCTCTGTGGTAGATGTGTAAATTAGATTCAGAAATCCTCATCATCTCTTATTGAAGTTACCATAATCTTTTTAATGTATATGGGCATTTCCATCCTATCAGAATATATGGAGGTAAATATATATAATAGGAAATGTATAGGTGTTCTTGCCTGGGGAATCCCATGGACGGGGGAGCCTGTTGGGCTGCCGTCTATGGGGTCGCACAGAGTCGGACACGACTGAAGTGACTTAGCAGCACCAGCAGATATCATAATATAATACACTTCACTAAATTATGCCTTTCAAATATAACAACTTTTATTTTTGTGGTAATCTTAAAATAAAACAATAATTACATTGACTTCATTATCACATTAAATGTTCTTCTAGAAACACACCAGTCTTTTGGAGTAGGTTTTAGGTACTTGATTATAGAGATTACTATAGATTTGAAATGTTTCTCTTAGAATCTTATCAGTTTAAATAGAATTATCTAGAACCATTCTTGATTTTTGAATCCTGATAGAAATGCTATTGTTTCTTTTTCCCCAACCCAACTCTTCCTATGAACGGGAAGATACTATAAGATTTTCAATAGTTATTATTCTGGGCTTTGAATTCAGGTAATTTAGATTTGCTTTGCAGGCTAACATTATAGTTTCTCTGTGGCTCAGTTTTCTCTAAAATGGGTATATATACATCATTCAGTTCAGTTCACTCAGTTGTGTCCAATTCTTTGAGACCCCATGAATCACAGCACGCCAGGCCTCCCTGTCCATCACCAACTCCCAGAGTTCACTCAGACTCACATCCTTCTAGTCAGTGATGCCAACCAGCCATCTCATCCTCTGTCGTCCCCTTTTCCTCCTACCCCCAATCCCTCCTAGCATCAGAGTCTTATATATGGTTATAAATGTCAAGTAAAATTCAGTGAGAATGAATAAAATTTCCTATCATAGCACCTGTTATATTATTTGAAATATTATAAAATATATTGAACTGTAAAATAACAGTAAAATATTATTGTGAATTGGCTATTTTTTAAAATTCTACTAAATGTGTCTTTTTCATAAATAATACATGATCATTTCCAAAACTCTTAGATTACAATAAAATCTGATGAGATAGCTTATTCTTAGGTATACAGGGGTTTAGAATATTATGCAAATGAAAAATCAACTCCTAGGTTAGAATAATTCCTCAAAACTTTCAGCCATGACTTGGGCCACTGAATTAAAAAAATACTTTGTGATTAAATCAGAAAATAGTTACAGAATCAATTCTTTCAGGAAGAAAGAATCCAGAAGATTCTTTGCCTATAGTGTAGCAACTATAACTCCCAAGATAATTTTCAGTGCATTCTGTCCAATACCTCTCTAATTATAGTTTTATTCCTCTCAGTTTAACTTCTGTCTGATGTTTGTGTATTAAATTTATTGTTCTTTCTTGTAATGATTCTGGTAAATGAAACAAATTTCTGTGTATTTTTTTTCTCTCATGAAATCCAGTGGACCACTGGACTCTTCTATATAATAAAATTTTTGAAAAATATTATTTTGGTTATTTTTTGATTGAATATTAAGAGCACTTTTTTAAACTAATTTTTAAGACTACACACTAAAGAACTGAAGTACATGCAAAGATTTTAAAAACATTTTTCAATATGTTACTTGACAATTCTAGAAACTGTTTGAAATTTACTATAGAGAATTTATGCCATTTATAGTTATGTATGAGTTCACTAACTTTATAACTTTTAATTTCTCCAGAATGATTTGTCATTTATTAGTATTATCATTCAAGAAAATAATTTGCTGGTATTTGTAATAAGTTTCCTAAGAACACAAAAACTTCAATTTTTAAAAAACTCTATTACCAAATTTTATATAATTTATAGTTATATAAATCAAAGTCATTTGGAATTAATATAATTTACCATTCCCAGCAGCAAGTAAAATTCAGTGAGAATGAATTTTTTTTTAAATGCTGAAGAGGAATATATCCAAAATATACACTGCTGTTAACCAAAAGTCAGGTTCACCAAAAAATTGTGACATTAAAAAATAGAAGATTAAATAAACCAAAGACTCTCTAAAATAATAAGTACTGAAAAATTTCATATTAGAAAGCAGGTTGGCATGAGTGTCAAGTGACTTTTAAGAACTAATCCTACTAAACTGATTTTTATTTATGTTGATTTTCATTCATAATTTAAAACCATGCATAAATACCCTGAGTAGGCAATAAATGTTCTGAAGTAACAAAATTGGATAGTACATCATTTTAACAAAAACTGTTTATGCATAAACATAAGGTTTTAAACATCAAGAAGCAACATGACACTGATTATTGGACAAAGTTTTAATATTTCTTAAACATAATAGGTAAGGTTGATAACTTTGGAAACAGCACAAACCTAGCCTTTAGGAAAAGCCTAATGATTTCAAAAAACAGTTCCTGCTTACGCTGCTGTTCTATAACTTTAAGGGTGTGTATATAATAGTGTCATCTCCTGTCATTTAGAAGACAGAAATTAAAAAATAAATCAGTATGACTTACCTTTAAAAAGACTAAGAAGTATTTTCCGATCGAATGTTCCAACATTTGAACGGTCAGTTCTTAGTAGGACCAAATGGTATCCTGCAGAAAACCCTACACTAAAATCCTCATTATAAAAAGTGTGTGAGTTTAAATATGCTTTAAGGAAAAAAAAAGAGAGAAAGGCAACGCCAGTCAGATCCCAGTGAGTGTTTGTTCCAAAAGGAGTTTGAAAAAAAAAAAAAGGAAACCCCACACTTCCCACTTAGAGTGTGTGGGAGGGGTGTGATAAGTCTTATGGTCTGTTTTTATATTGCAGTGCAGACCTATTCCCTATATCTGAGATCCTCAGCTGTCTTTTTTTTTTTTTTCCTTCTTCTTCTTTTGGCCATTTTCCCATCCAAGTAAGTCAGAGGCCAGAGAGACAAAAGGAGCTAACTTGCTGAGCAGCCTTTCATATACTCTTCTATTATATTAATACAGTCATTATTCCAGATGATAAACCAGGCCCGGGGGTGGAAAATGTAAATTGGGAAGAATTACCTGCTTCTTTCACTTTACTGCTTGAAACATCTATTTCATGAAGTTTAAATAAAATGTACTTTCTATGCATCATTTATCCAAAGTGTGTCAAGCCTAATGATTTTATAACCAGTTGGACTTTGTCAATCAACAAGGATGACAAACAGACTTTAAAAAAGGAAATAGCCTACTGTTCTAACTGGAAGCTCTTCACTATTTATTATTTTCTGTTAGTCTTACAGCAATTTCATGAGCAGAGCAAAATCCTTCTATGAAAACCAAGAAGTTGTATTTCTCTTAGATCTCTTTAGATAAAAAGACAATTTTAAATAATATTTAAATAAAATTTCATATTAAAAGCCATCCTAACTAGTAAAAGTATATAATGAAGTTACTTTTAAAAGAAAGGCATTATTTTAAAATTTCACAAAAAAGAAGGCCTTAAGCTTTGGGGGAGAAAAGACCCACATGTTAAAATCCTATTCTTAGAAAGAAATTCTCAGAATCCTACAGGGAAAATAAAAATCTTCAGGTTAAACTGTTATCTGTCAGACAGACCAGATGAATAAATGCCTCTAACTCAGCCTTGAAAGACAGCAGCATAACAATAACAGGCAGAAATAGATTTCCTTCATTAGATCATATTTAAACCAGCCCTCACTGGGCTGTTTCTGCTACTGCTTCTAGGCATGTATTATATTCTCTCATTTGCTAGCTGTGCAATACAACTGGAAAAGAACCCAAAGCAATATTTTACCTTGAGCATTGCTTTCTTTTTCCAGGATATTTTTACTGACAAATTTATTTAAAAATTAATAAGTTATAGAAGTCTTTAGTTATATTGGGATTGTTTTTCCAAATATCATTTAATTAGGATAAAGTAGAAATGGCCTTGTGTAAATCTCATTATGATTTATGTTTCTCATTTAAAAAGAATAATTGAAAGATTTTAGATAATTTAAAAAGATGATTCTCTTATCACTGTGACATTTTCTTTGTTATACTAATAAAAAGGTAATATAAAGGCTAGTTTAATAATTATTTTGATTATGAATATCTATTTTATTGTATTTAAGCTGCTTTGATAACATTTCCTTCTCAGCCTTAATTCTCACAAATATACACAAATACACATGTACACAAATACCCTCCAGTGTGACAATTCAGAAATAGCCCACCAACATAGAAGTTCAGATGCTATTTTAAACAGCCTATCTTAAATGCACTGAGGATAATTAAATTATATAAAAAATAAACATTGTTAGAGTAAGATATTTCAGAAAAAATACCTGTAAAATTGATACCTAAGCTGACACTGAATTTACTTGGATTACTATTTAATCAGTAGTCTAATGACATCTAAATTCTTTGTCTTTGGAGAGGAAAATGTCACACTTTCCCATGAACAGCCCAAAGAATCAAATTTGCAGTCCCAGAGGCAGCTGTTAATGTTTTAATACTGTGCACAACAGTTCCTGATACAGGAAGACATAGGAAACCCAGAGCCAAGTAAAATATGCAATCATATGTCTATATTTTGAGCAAAATGTTCACCTTGAACAACAAGGCAGAAAACTGCTGCACCCATTTCTCAGTAATGCATGTTGGGGTTTTCATTTTTAAAAGATTATGTATATGCAGTATTTTTAAGAGATACTTTTATATGAGCGTATACCTCAAACCAGTCCATTCTGAAGGAGATCAGCCCTGGGATTTCTTTGGAAGGAATGATGCTAAAGCTGAACCTCCAGTACTTTGGCCACCTGATGCGAAGAGTTGACTCATTGGAAAAGACTCTGATGCTGGGAGGGATTGGGGGCAGGAGGAGAAGGGGTTGACAGAGGATGAGATGGCTGGATGGCATCACTGACTCGATGGACCTGAATCTGAGTGAACTCCGGGGTTTGGTGGTGGACAGGGAGGCCTGGCGGGCTGCAATTCATGGGGTCGCAAAGAGTCGGATGATACTTTTATATGAGCGTATACCTCAAACCAGTCCATTCTGAAGGAGATCAGCCCTGGGATTTCTTTGGAAGGAATGATGCTAAAGCTGAACCTCCAGTACTTTGGCCACCTGATGCGAAGAGTTGACTCATTGGAAAAGACTCTGATGCTGGGAGGGATTGGGGGCAGGAGGAGAAGGGGTTGACAGAGGATGAGATGGCTGGATGGCATCACTGACTCGATGGACCTGAATCTGAGTGAACTCCGGGGTTTGGTGGTGGACAGGGAGGCCTGGCGGGCTGCAATTCATGGGGTCGCAAAGAGTCGGACATGACTGAGAGACTGAACTGAACTGAACTGATACCTTACTTCTGTAAGTCCACTAGAACAGATGTAGCAGAGTGAAAGCTCAAACTGTCCTTGTGCTAAGTAAGCTTAGGCACAGTGCTTTGCAAACTTTTTACCTGGAAGATCACTTAGAATTTGGAATCAGACAGACTACAGTGACTTGCAGTGTACTACCACTAGCTATATTGACTGGGGATTAGAAGTTAACTAACAATTTATTCTTACTTTCTTAATCAAAAAATGGAGAAAACTAAGAGATCATAATAAGGACTAACTGAGGTGGGTTGTGTGCAGCACTTGACAGTGGCCTGACTGTGAGGCAACGAAGTGCTTCCCTTCCCCTCGAGTCATTGTCCCTTTCTCCCTTCTGCTCTGATTACTGGCAATCACACAGCACCAGCAGACAAGCATTTGACTGCTTTTTTTTTTTTTTTGGTCCTTTCTCTGCATTTGCTAGAATGTTGACTGCATGGAATGAGAGACCCTTGCCTGTTTATTGCACTGCTGAAGCCCCAGGAGCACAGAGCAGGCTCATAGCTGGTAATCAGTTGAATGACTGTATGTACATGATTGTCATAACCACAATAATATTTTTGAAAGAAATGAAAATGGCCAGAAAAAAGAGGTTATTATACTGTTTGTTCATACCACAGATATACAATGCTTTGAGATGAAGGGCATATGCTACGGAAGTAAATGGACCTAACTCAGAATATGGAGTTCATCCCTTCCTACAGTGCGTGGCTTGTTGCTACTACCTTACCTCTCCAAGTCATAGTGGAAGTAGCTCCCTCTCAGAATTGTTGCAAAGGTGAGAGTAGTAATGTGACGAACTCAGTGCAGTTCTTGACATATATAGTATTTGTTTAATGAATAATTGGTATAGTGATCATTTTCTATTAAGCAAATTTTTATTTTAGGAATTCATTAAGGTAATATGGACAAGTAAAAAATATTGAATATTATAAAAAGGTATAAAATGAGAAGTCTCATTCAAGCATCAATTTTATTCCTCAGAAGTGACCAATGTTAGGTATGTCACTACCACCTAGAATTTAATAAATTTAAAACTTACATATATATGTATATATAAACTTATATGTATATACTTCTGTATGTTATAAACTTATAAGTATAAACACACAGCATACATTCATCATTTTACTGATTTCCTTAAAAGTTTATAACATATATATATATACACACACAGACACACACACACACACACGGACTAAACCATATACTGAATCACACTTTCTACAACTTGTATCTTTAATATCAAGGGACTTGAGATATTTTCATATCATTGATAGTGTTCTCTTTTTTTCTTTCTCAATTATTGAAAAAATAGTCCTAAAAATGTTCCATTATCTTTTAAATGACCAATATCATATGTAATAGAACTTTTGATTTTTCTTTTTCCATTCTGTTACACCTTTCTTCCCTGGTGGCTCAGGGTAAAGAATCTGCCTGCCAATGTAGGAGACATAGGAGACACGGATTCAATCCCTGTGTCAGGAAGGTCCCCTGGAGGAGGAAATAGCAACACAATCCAGTGTTCTTGCAAGGAGAATCCCATGGACAGAGGTGCCTGGCAGGCTACATTCCATGGGGTCACAAAGAGTTGGACATGACTGAACATACACACATAATGGAAAAACCTGAACAAACTTTTTGGCTAACCAAATTGTTCTTTGATCTTACAAAAGCAATGCTAAAAATTTAGGTACATATATAATTTTGTTTACTGTGCTAGGACACTAGTAAATGGCAGAAAGTGAAATTTCTGGGTGAAAAGTATGTACTTGTTTTGGCAAGGGGAGATTTACCAAATTTCTGTTCAAACATGCATACAACAATATGTGAAAAGGCCCATCTTCATACATCGGTCACACTGGTTCATACTAAACTTTGTTTATAATAAGTACTTATTTTTTTATTAATTTTTANATCCCATTTGTTTATTTTTGCTTTTATTTCCAGTATTATTATATTGCTAAATATTTGAGTGAGTTTTCACCAGTTGTCTAAAGCATATTAGCATTTATATTTTTAAACATTTGTGATATCTTTTCCTTATTAGCTAGTAAGGAATTAACCAGTCTTTTGACATTAGACAATTTTTTAAAAAAGTTTTTTGACTAAACTTTTTTGAATTTTTAAATTACTGAAAATTTTCATTTTTATGCCGTTAACTTTCACAGTAATTTCCTTTTAAGTATTATGTCATGCTTTGAAATGCTTTCTCCAAAAATAGGAAAAATAATAAACTTTACTCTAGCATTTCTATGGTTTCAAAAATCCTTTAGAATATATTTCTAGATTAGCTGATTCATGGCATATAACACTTGTGAAATAAAAGAGGAAGAGTGAAGTACATTGAGTAATTATAAATATTGCAACATATCTGAGAAGCATACAATGGAAGCATAGTAGAAGAGGAATTGCATGGCATCGCCCAAGTTCTGACCACAGCCCTATTAATAATAATAACCTAATATGTTTTGTGAATGAGCAGCCCACAGTCATATTCCTCATTTCCTTTCTTGCCAAAGAGAGTAATACAGAACCTACCTACAGCCTCAAGCTGACAAGTCATACGACAGATTTGTAAAGCTTTATACAGATTCTATGTAGTAGATAAAAACTTTTAATTGACCCTCCTTTTTTTTTTAACACTTCAGCAAATGAAAAGAATTTTAGTATCATGTGCATTAAAACTCTAGATTGTATGGTTAAGCAAAGACCTATAAATTGTGAGGATGATGCATGCAATAACAGAGTTAACATGTCTTGAGGGCTTATCTGCCAGTTGTTGAAATAAATGTCTCATATAAGTGATCTTATTGACCTATCATACAACCTTGCTATGTTTTTAGACAACTAGTTGAGGTCACACAGCTACTATGTGCCATAATAATTAAAACCCATATAGACTGACTAAAGAGCCTATAGTCTTTTCTGAAAGAAAAGTGTGTATGTGTGTATATATATATATATATATATATATATGAGTTCTTGATCAATACCTAATTTGCATATTCTTTTCAGCACATTTGTTCAAGCTGAATAATAATTTGAAATAGCCTAATATAAGAAAATAATATCTAAGTACAATAAACAAGGAATTAACAGTGAAAGTATTCTGTAATTAACAGTTAACAGAATTATTTTGAAATTAACTCAAAAAATAAAATTCATTCTGAAGAACTATAACACATAATACTGCACAGATACACTGTAAAGTATCTGCAAACTTTAGTTACCAGTGTAAAACCATAAGGCAAGATTTGATTTATCACTTTAATCCTTGGGATAACTAACCATGGAGATTTACACACGCACATATTTATGTACATGTATACCACACATGATTATGTGTGCTACATAAATAGATATCTATTTTTCCAATTGCTGCCCTGGTCATTATGGAAGTATTAAACCAATGACAGGTTCTATCTGTTTTATATGAGGAGGTGGGGCTTCACATACCGGAATGAAACACATATATACATAATTTAAAGAGACTATTACATGCATAAGACATAGATATGATAATGCCAGTGAAAGCTTAAGAGATTAAAGTGTCTCTTTTGCTGTCTCGCATACAGGGTTATCATTACCATGTTTCTAAATTCCATATATATGTGTTAGTATACTGTATTGGTGTTTTTCTTTCTGGCTTACTTCACTTTGTATGATTGGCTCCAGTTGTATAGAACGGACTTTTGGACTCTGAGGGAGAGGGAGAGGGTGGCATGCTTTGGGAGAATGGCACTGAAACATGTAATACATAATTTAAAGAGACTATTACATGCATAAGACATAGATATGATAATGCCAGTGAAAGCTTAAGAGATTAAAGTGTCTCTTTTGCTGTCTCGCATACAGGGTTATCATTACCATGTTTCTAAATTCCATATATATGTGTTAGTATACTGTATTGGTGTTTTTCTTTCTGGCTTACTTCACTTTGTATGATTGGCTCCAGTTGTATAGAACGGACTTTTGGACTCTGAGGGAGAGGGAGAGGGTGGCATGCTTTGGGAGAATGGCACTGAAACATGTATACTATCATGTAAGAAACGAATCACCAGTCTATGTTTGATACAGGATACAGGATGCTTGGGACTCGTGCACAGGGATGATCCAGAGAGTTAATATGGGGTGGGAGGTGGGGGGCGCGGTTCAGGATTGGGAACACATTACACCTGAGACAGATTCATGTCAATGTATGGCAAAACCAATACAGTAATGTAAAGTAAAATAAAGTAAAAATAAAAGTTAAAAAAAATAAAAAAGATTAAAGTGGAAGTTTTTAATACCACTTTTAAAGGAAAATTTCAAAGGACAACATTAAGGATAATGCAGAATATCTGGGTCATTAAAGTTTAGATTTAAGCTACATCATCTAATGAATCAAAGCACACGATCAAAGTATTGACAAACCTACTGCATTCATGATGGAAACTTTTCCCTATGTTTCCTAGAAGCCATGGTAGGAGCCGTGTATAAAGAAAGAACACCTCTCTATATCTGGATAGTTCTTATATGGGCAGGGCCATATAAATATATAAATTCCACAGGCCTAAAAATGTTGGCAGATCTAATCTTTATTTGAACTGTTTGCAAAGCTGACTTAACTCTCTGAGGAGATGGAGAAATGTCAACATTTAAACAATACTAAGAAACTTAAGAAAGTGTTAAGATTTGCATAGTTGTCAGTACAATTTGTGTTTATGCAGTGGAAGGGAAATAATTAGGATGGAACAACAGAAATCTTCAAGTAAGAGGATAGCTTGGCCTCAAAGCTTGGTGTTATGAAATAGTAGGGGGAAAATCAATAATCAATAACAAAATATAGATTTTAGTTAAACAGTGTCAAAAAAAGATTGAAAAAATTATGTGAGCAATTAATTTGTAATTTCAAGTGGCAGAAATACTAAATTCTTTGAATTGAGGGTACAACAAAGTTTTCTTTTGAGAAATGTCATCTATGTTATAAATAGTCCCTGTAGGGTCTTAAAAAGGAAATAAAATAATTTTAAGAAGAGTTAGAGAATCAATTTGCATATTGACATTGGCTGATGGCTTGATCAAAATGATATGCTTTAAAATGCTAAAGGGTTTTTTTTCACTCTTTTTAACTACCAGCAGAAAAAAAAAAAAGTTGAAGAGCATGATCAATGTTTAAAACCAGGAATGAAATCAGATGGATAATGAGAACATAATTCTGTTCCATTTACTAAAAATGAGACTACCATACTCTAGTCCGTCTTTTTAACAATTTTGTTGTCTGTGCCAACTGATAATCTGTTAAATTTGGAGATATACAACACTTGGGTGTCAGATTCCTGAAAGAGTTAAACTCATATACATGCATACACACGTGTGTGCACATGCACACACACATTTTCCAGGGACAGGGAAGCATAATCAAATTCCTTTTAAAGCTGAGAAAATACTTTTGAAGAAGCATGTCATATAATAATAATTTTAGAAATTACCACATAGAGAATAGTACATTCTTACTGCCTTTCTTTTTCTATTTGCTTGAAATGGCAAACTTTGATCCTTCTGCCTTGACACTTCTAAAAAACATTTGGTACAAGCCTTGCATTCGAGTGGCACAGCAGTATTAAACAGTCTATCAAATCCTAAAGTGAAAGTGTTAGTCGCTCAGTCATGTCTAAATCTTTGTGACCCTTAGACTGTAGCCTGCCAGACTCCTCCACCGTGGGATTCTCCAGGCAAGAATACTGAAGTGGGGGGCCATTCCCTTCTCCAGGGGATCTTCCCAACCCAGGTCTCCAGAATTGTAGGCAGATTCTTTACCATCTGAGCCACCAGAGAAGCCCATCATAGTCAAATCAAATCATCATTTTCCCAGATGTGTTCTCAGAGACTTAAGGAGAAGATCTGCTTGTGGTAAAGCCTGAGTTTTCTGTCTTTCAAGAGGCCAAAGAGTTTGGATTAGAGTTCTACTTCTCAAATAAACTTCTTTGGAGAACTTGACATGTATTAAGATTTCAAAGAATCCATAAGTATTTAAATTTGGAACATGCTACCCTAATTGTATTTTTCATTTTGAAGAAAGCCTCATATAATAGTTTGTAAAAACAAACCAGTTCTTGTAACATACATGCACACCCAAATATAGAGTGTATATCTTTGTAATATATGTAATAAAACTTCTGAAAGCAAATATTTTCCTGGAAATGTTATAAATCATTTAAAATTCTTTCTATATTCTTATTTTCATGACTGTATTCTGTAAATCATAAACATGAAAACCTAAAAGGAATAAAAATGGAAGACTAGTACTGTTTAATGCATAAGGTAGATTTCATAAAAATTCAGAATTCTAAATTAGCAGAACTCTGCAATTGTCCTGTGTGTTTCTCTGTGACACATTTGGTTAGCTGCTTAAATGAAGCAAATGACAATTACTCAGGGGTACAGTAACACTTTCCCTTTAGTATCTGCACAAAATTTAGTAAATTTTGAGTAAAAGTGAAGTTCAACTTACCTATTAAACTTCATTTTAGCACTCATGTGTTAGTAACCACATTAAAGTTTGCTTCACATTAGGGGCCGTTGACAATGGCTTGGATAAAGGAATTTACCTTAGTTTAAGTAGAAAGAAATCTTCCAGTTCTTAAGTAGGTTTAGGTAACATCAGCCTTGTCTTTATGAAAGTGTCTGTCGTCCTCGGTGTTCTCCAAAAAGCACCAAGGACTCAAATCGTGCATCCTCTTAACAGATTCCCGAACTTGACTGTGTTAGGAGGTTGTGATTTAAGTAAACAGCAAGTTACGGAGTCTGAATTGCTGTGGAATGTCACCCTCAAATGACTCTACTGGCCCTGCTAGTTCTGCACTGCTTGGTACATGTAGCCTCAGAGATTGTTCTAACAAGTGTTTTCCTGGCTTTCAGGGCATTCAGCCGTGGTATTTAGTAAGCAAACTGCTATTCCACAATGCCTCCTGTTCACGGATAAAGATAAAAATGTTAATCAAGATCCTATGGTATCCCAGTATGTTTCATTGTATTCTGTAATATTCCTTTTGTTAATGACACGAGAGTGACTACACTGGGATTATCATTGTTTTCCAGTCTGTGTATACAAGGTTTGGAGCACCATCCTTCAAGTAGTCCAAGGACTAAAAACATTTTCTGGACAGGTTCCAAGACTGCTGCAGGCCTGTTTTTCCTCTCATTTTCTGCAACCCCTCAGGGAAAACTGGATAATCACAGTAGGTTGTAGAAAAGGGACTACATTAAAAGTAATATTTGGAGGTGAAATAAGCCCATGGAAACCATACCATTTCATGCAACTCAAAATTAAAAACCACTGAACATTTCCCATGTTATAAAGAAGCCTGTCCCCAAATACTATCTTTATGTTTCAGGATAGACTTCTCTCCTCCGCAAGCTTCCCAGATTTCATTGTTTTCCTTTTCTTCTTCCTTGGTTACCTTGTGTTTATCTATCCTAATTGATTTTTATTTGACATCTCATTTTTAATCTAATAGACTTTCAAAATTCAGTGTGGCTTTAGGTATGTAAATTTGGAATTACGTGCAAATTAACTTACTACAATTAAAAAATCACAGCTATTCCTAAATTACCAGAAACCATAAATTCATTTGGCCCTCACACCTTTTATTGATATGTTCACATTACCCACTTAACTGGTAGTTTTGTTGTGAAAAACATCCACTCTCCAGTGGTAGTTCAGTACACAATCACAGATCTCCATATATTACCAAAAATATTTTGGTTATGACTGAACCATATTCTGAACTGAACCATATTCTGCCATTTATTCTTTTAATCTCATATTACCATCCTGTTGGAGTAGGAAATGGCAACCCACTCCAGTTTTACTGCCTTGGAAATTCCATGGACAGAGGAGCCTGGCAGGCTACAGTCCATGGGGTCGCAAAGAGTCAGACACGATTGTGCACACACGCCTTACCATCCTGTATAGTAGAAAACATTTAAATTCTTTAAGCTATGGAACTAAAACAAAATAAAGATTAAACTAAATTTGTGCTATTTACTGAAATTTCTCTGGCTCATTTGCCATGTCACGTAGGTTAGGGAAAAAAATACTGTAGTGATTTTCTTTGTAAGTCTTTTGGTGCAAACTAATTACAGGGAAAGCTTTTCTTTTTGTGATAAACTATTCCACCATTGAAAATGTCATCCTTTCAGACAATCTTCATCCAATATTAAGTTCAGTTCAGTTCAATCGTGTCTGACTTTTTGTGACCCCATGAATCGCAGCAGCCAGGCCTCCCTGTCCATCACCAACTCCCGGAGTTCACCTAGACTCACATCCATCGAGTCAGTGATGCCATCCAGCCATCTCATCCTCTGTCATCCCCTTCTCCTCCTGCCCCCAATCCCTGCCAGCATCAGAGTCTTTTCCAATGAGTCAACTCTTCCAATATTAGGTGACTAAAATTGAAAATAGACAACATAGTTTTTTTTTAAAATTCCAATGCATATGTGTTGAGATATGTTTTAGGGAACTGGCTTCAGTTTTTAAAGATGAAACATAATGAATAAATATAACTAAATTCAGCCTTTTGATTAAATCATAACCTTTAAGGGATATTTCCACATGTTTCCCAGAGGAAAGAATTTCCCAGAGGAAAGGAAGATCATAATGTTTCTTCAAGAACTTATCCTAGCCTAACAGATCATTAGTATATCCTATGTAGTTAGAAGTAACTTGTGTTCCAGAAACCATGAGCAACTGATTTTGCTTTCAGAGATGACTCACAACACTGAGTACAGAAGAAAAGATTCAAAAGTATCCTGTATTCAAAAAATACATAGTACCATGTATTATCATGGTACTAACATGATATTTCCATGGGGTCGCAAAGAGTTGGACATGACTGAGCGACTGAACTGAACATGATATTGCCTCTAAAAATGTCAATGTTCTATTTAATTTTTTTTTATTAAATCCCTATTGTTGTAAGTTAAAGCATTATAAGAACTTCAGTGTTATAAAAACATACATCTCCTAGGACTCACAAAAGCTTTGCTCTTTTGTTCAGTATGGGTGGGAATGATCTTTTCACTATTATCTCTCCCCATCTTCATATTTATTTGTAATAAGGAAACATGTACAAATGCTGCCAGGAACCATCTTAGAACTTCAAGGAAACTAGGGTGAAAGCCAACAACCAAATAACAGGCAAGAGCAAGTAAGTTCAGAAGAACAGTTTGATCTTACTGTGCCTACAGAGTGCTAACTCTGAAGTTTTTCAGTTAAGCTGGACCCCAAATCCCTGAATGATACAACGGTTTGAGTAGAAAACACTCAAACTCGTATCCTGAGATTATATGTAAAATGTGAACTGTAGATCACAAACATTTTAAATAACATCTAACCAAATTTCTCGCTCTCTATCATCAAGAAATGTGATTTAATCAATAGGTCCCTAAAAAAAAAGGAAATAAACAGTCCCTACAACATGGTTTTGTATACCATGTGCAACAAGCAGATATCTTAATATTAAGCACATACAAAAAGCCAAGTGACTATATTTATTCATCTTGATATCTCCAGAATGCTTTAGTGTCCTACTCATACAAAGTATAACAAAAAAGCTCAGTTCATTATATACTCATTTATGACTTCCAAGGGAGAGGTCACAGTGGAACTCTCTATAATATATTCACTGAGCACTTTGTTGGGAACATTTACTTTTATATGCCAGATTTTAAAATAGTTCCTTACACATAATAGGTATTCAGATACTCATCAAATAAACACTGAAAAACCTATACTTACAAGTATCACAACATACATTAGAGAGACATGGGTATGTTAAATACTTTGGCAGAAGAATATATTTACTTTTCCAAGATATCCAACATAGAATTTAAAAGGACTGGTTATCTGAATTATTAAACAGTCTGGTCTTCCACATTGAAAAATATTTATTTTCAAGGAGGGCTTACTTCTATTGTTCCACAGATATGTACTGAGTAACTGCAGTGCAAGGACAAATGACATACCACTACACAATAAGCTTTTCTCAAGTATTTTAAATGGTCAAATGTGCCAATTATGTTTATATCTTCATTGCCAGGAATAGACATATTGATTAAAGTGAAGATTTAAAAAATTTATGAAAATAATCATAGGCCAAAAATAATGATTAAATATAGATCATTCCTTGTATTGGGTTTTTTGCCCATCAAAAATTCTAAGTCTCCTGAGTATTATACTCTACCATCTAATTTTACATGCCAATCTACTATCTATTTATAAGCTAACATGTGATCCCTTGCTAATAGTTTGATCCCTTTGGTTATTTAGTCCATTTCTACTGGACTGCTCACTTATTTTGTTGAAAAACAGGCCTTTATCCGATTGCACAAATGCACCTCTGTTGAGGGTGCCAGGGTAGCCCAGTCATTGGACCCTTAAACAAGGACCCCTGAGAACTGGCTTTTCTGTTCTGATGACAATTAATTTAACTAAAATAGCCCAATTTTTGTCTTCCTACTTGTTTCCATCTGTGAGATGAGATATATCATCATTAACATGGGCACTACCCAGTTAAACTGACATACTAGAGGGGTCAAAAATTTTATCAATTGCACAATTCTGTAGAAATGAAGTGTAAACAAAAATTGAAAATAGCAGCAAATGCATCCTTATCCCATAAAAACCTAAGTCACACTGACTCTTTTATTCTCAAGAGAATTTTTAATATGACAAACTCTTATTAAATATCAACAAAATGCATAAATGCCAAAACCCAGGAGAAAAGGACAGTAACTTAAACCTTATAGGACTCTAGTCTCAGGAGAGGCCGCTGGGTCTACCTGTGCTATTGGCTGTGATAAACATGAGAGTTGAAATCAATAGGAGATAAGAAAAATATAATTCCTACATATGAAGAGGTACAGAGAAGATTGCTGTTGTTGAACAACAATGTAAAAAACTGATAAACTGAAGATACTATTAAAATCTCAAAACATGGCTTAAATCAAAGGGGGCAAATAGTTAAAAATATACTACAAAGAGCAAATACTTAGACTGACGATGAGATTACAGTCCCCAGTCTTTTCCATTATTGGAAAAATGTGTTTTTCAAATAAATTAATTTTCTAATACATTTGTATATACAAATTACACAGCATATTACTTAAGGCTTAAGATTTTAAAGAGAAATAATGTGAAATAATTTTAAAGAAATATATTTATATGTGAAAAGGGGGTTTATAATGTAAAATAAGAATATCATTAAAGTACACTTCATATACATGTATGGGTAAATTTATGGATTTATAAATATTAAAGAAGTCATTTATAGAGCCTTTTTTTATCACATAGATTATACACTGTACTAGCCTAACTTTCCCATGCTTCTAATTTAGTACAAATCTTACATATATGTAATCAAATGTAGGCAATGGGATAATAACTAGGTGACATAACAAATTTCAAGTAACTAAAATTACATAGTGAGCTTAAGCTTAATTTTTTTGTATTTGCTAGCTATTATAAGTTATTCTTTTCAAAATTTGGTAAACTGTAGTATTATTTAGCTTGATTGTGTGAATAATAAACAGCCATGTGATCAGAATATTTATACTAGAAAAATATGGAGATTTGGCAAAATGCCAGGTAAGTTAGTCTTGCGTTCACTGATAAGTTGGGTTGCTATAGCAAGCCCATAGTCACCGGGTTTCTAAGCAACCTAAGACTCCACAGACGAGATACTTAGGAGTCCACTGATCTTTCATCATCCTTAAGGGAAAAATCTGAGAAACTGTGGTACTAATATCAGTGAAAGTTTCCTCAATTATCCAGTAGAGCAGTGACCATTATACAACATCCCCTGTATTGATAGATTTAATTTATTAAATAATGATGTTCATACTAGAGAATTAATTGATTACCCAAAGTGTTAAGTGGATGAAATTAGGAACGGGAAATGATCAATACCTAGTTTGTTGTGGGCAGACAAATGTGTCTTGAATGAATAAACAAGATTCAACACATAATCCAACCCCCCAAAGTGATTTACATAATGCTGGCATTCATAAAGTCCTTAACTTTATATATATATATAAATATATCTGTTTAGTAAAGCATGCATCTCAGTTTTTTTTATTTTGTAATCATTTACATTTAGGTAACATACATAATTGTAAGTCTGCAATTATTTGTGAGTTTAATTCAAAATATTTAATTATGGATTGTCTGGAATACTTATGTAACAATATTAACTACCAAAATGTCAATTAGAATTGTATCTATCTAAGATGCAAGCCAAGTTGTGAATTGTCCCTTGAATAATCTTTTATTAACATTTCCTGTCCTTTTCTATGTTAAACACTTCTTTAGTCTGCTGTCTTGACACAGTACTCACTGAGGCAAACCATTGCATCAAATTTTAATTTACAGTTTCCAGCTATTTAAGATAATCACAATGAAATAAAATTAAGGTAGGCCAATGCTCTCTGTCCTTACAAAACACTGTATCATAATATGGGCTGAAATAAAATGCCAGTAATAGAAATGATTATATGTGACCAATAAAATGATTAAGTCTGGAATCTATAAAATTTTACCTAATTCTTATACCTGGTTTTCTCTGCCTCCCATTGTCATTTTATGTAGCTTGTTCTTGCCATGAAAAACCTCATGACAATGATTTGCAAAGAGAAAATTGGCTTTAACTTAATGGCAAATTTTATAATGTTACTGCTTATATCCTGTTAGCTATTGCATTAAAGATTCAGTAGCCCAAGTCAGGTATACAGTATGATGACTGAGTTTCCCTAACTTGAGTATAAAATAAAATTCCAAAGTCACCTGTCTAGCAAGTCACAGTAACCCCTGGTGGAGTAGATCCATTCCAGGAATGTCCCAGTACAAAGTGCCTGTGACCTCTACTGGCTGGTGGTGTTCAGTGTCCAAGTCATGTCCAACTCTTTGCTACCCCATGGACTGCAGCACACCAGGCTTCCCTGTCCACGGGGGAGGATAGATTCTTCTTTCTCCAAGACTGGAAAGAACAACTGCTCTGCTTTACAATCTTAATATGAGAGTCCCAAACCTATACAATAATACTCATTATAATTGCCTCTTCAGGTAAAAGTGGCCATCTATAATTTAAGTCTTCCTGGGCATGTATTTTCTTTAGAATAAAAGATAGCTTTTGATCTTTTAATATATTGCTCTACTAAGATATTCCTCCATTGTAGCATGTATACAAGCATAGGTGTGTTGCAAGGTTTAGACAATTTCAAATATTTTTGAATGTCCTCTTATCATTTAATATTTAGTTATTACTGATAACATCATAGCAAAATTACAAAACCTGACCAACTCCTTCTGTTTTCTTTTAGACACAATTTTTATCTAAAAGCTTGGGACAGGCTTCCTTAATATCTATACTATCTGGTATACTCTATTCATTAGGACAAGAGAAAAAATGCACATACAACTTAAACTGGACAAGAACAATGCAAAAATCAGATCAAAGTAAGAAACTTTAGTATTACAGGCACTGATTTTGAGTCCTACTTTGTTAGGCTAGATAACTTCACAGTGATAATATAGGTGTAATTACCAGTTGGAAGTCCGATGAAAAAGTGCAAGGCCACCAGTGTCAACGCACTTTCAGAATGCTGGTTGGAGGACAACGAAATTAACACTGATGACTCTTGTTGTGTCTGCCTCAAGTGCTGGGTCAAATCACCGCTGTACATCAGTCAGCCCCACCTCCAAGTATCCAAGAATGGCTGTGGAATTTTGATTGACACTCCAGTGGGGCAGTGGGATTCCTAAACAAAAGTAAACCCTGCAGCTTGTGTTTGCCAAGCTCTCTAACTTAAAAATGAGCTTCTCTTCTCCTGGTTCTTTCCTTAAAAAAGAAACAATTACTCTGTGATGCTTAAAGGAACACAGAAGCAACTCCCTCTCCAGAGATATCCCTACTTATTTTCTTATAGCAATTCCCTTGACTGTTTTCATCCTTTGTCTTTGTGTAGGACTTTATAGTCTTCCTAGGAACCACATAACAACATTGCACACTGGCCTTCAGGATAAGAAACAAGGCATCAGTGAATATTCTAGTTTGTGGAAAGCTGGAGATGACAGCAGCATTGAGCAGGGCTTTGCAAAATGGACAAGCTCAAGTTTATGCTAGTTATAACATTCTTTTGCCATGTAAGATTAACAGTGTTTGGTGACTATGCTATTATATATGCAACTCATAAGAATGAGAAACTAAGATAAATATATTCTAAAAGCAAATCAAGCCATTACAGTATATGCTAAATTAGATAAAATATATGATTTTCTTGATAGTATTTAAGGCATTAATTCTCTAAGGATTAAAGTTGATGACATGTATCCTCATACACACACCCATACAATACTTAATGAAAACCTGTTATGTGTCCACTGTGTTCTTAGAATCCTGTCATCAAGAAGAAGAAAGCCTGATCCTTCCAGTGAGATTTTTTGTAATGTACTTTAAAATCTTGCAAATAAAATGCAATGATGAAGTATTGAATACTTTTAATCTAAGTGGACAGCTAACCTAGTTGAGAACATTCATTCTAGAACTGTTTACTTAGCATATAATCAAAATATGTATTTTAGTTGTCTTTTCTCTTAAACTCTGGAAATTTTCACAATAAATATAACAGAGAGGTTTTCACTGGTGAAATTAGTGGCTTCAAAGATTTATGAACTGACCAGAAAAATTACTGGCTAACTATCCTTATATCACAGGCTATAAAAACCCACCAAGTTCACTGTCTAGCTCTTGATTTCAGGGCATTCCTGGCTGCCTGACTGGGATTGGATAGTTAGCTGAGTTCTATAGTTAGCATGTTGTGTGTGCCCCTGATGAAACTTCCAGGCCAGAACTATCGGGACACTTAGAAGGACAGAGAGTAGGTACTTCACAAATCCCATGGAGCAGGTTGGGGCACCTTGCTACTTAACTGCTACTTCACTGCCTCTGTTAGAAGCCAGTACTGAGAGGGCTTTCTTTGTACCTGTTTTGAGAAAGCTCTGTAGCTCTCCCCACTGTTATTTATTGAAAGCTACCAACATTTACCAAGATAACCCAGTAACAGTGTGTGCCCAAATTGGCTTGGATAGTTTAGCAACACTTACCTTAAGGAGCTCATCTTCTAGAGATGTAGCTTAGACACAGGGGACAGCTACACATAAAGATTCTAGAGTAGACAACCACCAGGCTCTGGGCTCACGGGACATCCACATTTACTCAGTTATAAATAGCTGTGACTCTTAGTTCAAAGACCTTTCACCCACTTCCATGTATGACACATTTTTTCTCTCTTGCTCGTGACTTTATATTACAAAATGTGAAGAAATTTTAAGAATCATCTAATCTTGATCATTGAACAGATAAAGTTTCAGGGACTGAGGAAATGCTCATCTTACATTGCCCTAAGAGTAGTTTAAAAAAACAAAACCCCTCAGCTAAAATATTGCTCTCTTTTTCTCCTGATGTTTCTTTTTGTTTATTTTTATTTTGTGTATTTCACCTCTTCACATATCTTCTCCCAGGATCTGACCTGATATTTGCTAGTGTATTACTTTAATATTTTTTGTATGTCATTATACTTTCAGAAGTGCTAGTCAATTTAATATTAATTTCCTGGGTAATTGGAACAGTTTACACCTCTTTGATTCCCATATACTGCACCCTGTTACTAGAGTGAGGTTAATTTTTTCTAAATTATTCTGGTTCCAGTGCTCTTGCCTTTTTAAATTCTATTTTATTTTAAATATGCTTTTCAAATTATCTAAATAAAATTATTAAATATAAAAACAGAATACTATTTATTCCTCCTTATAAGGACAACTTGAAAAGTTCTAGGAAAGGATAAGGAGGAGGACAAGTATTTGTTGACATATTATTATGGATCAGTTGTCAGGCTAAATACTTCCATGTTATGCAGGATGCAGGATGCTAGGGACTGATGCATGGGGATAATCCAGAGAGAGGGTGTGGGGCGGGAGGGTGGAGGAGGGGGTCGGGATTGGGAGTTCATGTACACTCATGGCTAATTCATGTCAATGTGTAACAAAACGAATACAGTATTGTAAAGCAAAACAAACTAAAAAATAAAAATTAATTAAAAAAAAAAAAATAAATCTATAGAAAATTCTGTAATTAGGTATGGTCAGCCTACATTCCTACAGAGGAGACAACTGACAGAGAAAATTAGAAAAATTAGATAAATGCTAAGATTTCCAGCATTTGTATGAAATGCATCACCTTAGGTCTATGCATCCAGGTGACAAGTAATATTAAAGATTAGTCAGAAGACATAAGGATGCATGATCATGAAAGGCATTTTTTGCCCTTATCTAAATCCTTAGCTGTGTCAGTACAAATCCCTCAGCAGATGCATTGTGCTATGCTACTTTGATGTTTCGAATTATTTATTATTTTCATATAGAAATTATAGTTAAAAACTCATTGGTTCACAGAATTGAGAAATGATTCCTCCTTGGCACCAGATATTCCTGGGTCCAGAAATTATGGAAATAAAACTCTAGCTTCATGGAGTGGCAGACACATAGAAAAATTATTATGAAATCGTACAATAGATGGTCTAATGGAAGGTTTATGGTACCATGGGAAACCTACAGAGAGGGTAGCTTTTAGAATGGGAAGCTTCACAGAGAACCTGACATTGTAGCTTCTTCCCCAAGCCTGAGTCAGAGACCAGTTACCAAGTACTGACTAACCCAAAGAACACACTGTCTGACATAAAGGCAGAGACTATTTCTCCATCTTTCATAAGAAATGGCAGTTTCTGCCAGAAGATAGTGACTTCAAGGAAGAAAATATGAAAAGCTACTGTGGCAAAAAACATATAAGATTAAAGAAATAATTTCAAATTAATTGAGTGTCCACTTTTTCTAGGCACTGTTAGGGAACAATATGTAGTTTCACCTTAGAATTTAAAATAAATTTTTATTTAAACTGCCAAAAGTTACAACTTCTATTGCATAAGAACTAAAAATTCTGCTTCAAAGCACAAAAATTTTTACTTAATATTGAGAAAAGAAAACCATACTGGATGCCTTTTACAAGTATTTTGTTATGTTAATATTTGGTACCTGTATAGATTTTAGAAAGCTCATTTAAATTTATTTAAATTTATAAGATATATATGTGTGTGTGTATATATATCTTTGGAAGGATTTCAATGATTTTTAAAATGAATATTAGACTAAGTATCAAGGGGCAAGTGTTTAAGATACAAATTTCTTGCTGCATAAGGAATATAAATTTAAAAATATATATTAGTATATTTCTGTGTCTCTTACCAGATCCAAGGGAACATTTCATGAACAGATGGGCACAATAAAGGAAAGAAACAGCAAGGACCTAACAGAAGCAGAAGAGATTAAGAAGAGGTGGCAAGAATACACAGAAGAACTGTACAAAACATTTCTAATGACCCAGATAATCACAATGGTGTGGTCACTCACCTAGAGCCAGACATCCTAGAGTGTGAAGTTGAGCGGGCCTTAAGAAGAATCACTACAAACAAAGCTAGAGAAGGTGATAGCATTCCAGCTGAACTATTTCAAATCCTAAAGGATGATGCTATTAAAGTGCTGCACTCAATACATCAGCAAATCTACAGAACTCAGCAGTGGCCACAGGACTGGAAAAGTTCAGTTTTTATTCCAGTTCCAAAGAAAGGCAAAGCCAAAGAATGTTCAAATTACCGTATAATTGCATCTTTTCACATGCTAGCAAGATTATGTTCAAAATCCTTCAAGCTAGGCTTCAGCAGTACGAAAAAAGAACTTCCAGATGTACAAGCTGGGTTTAGAAGAGGCAGAGGAACCAGAGATCAAATTGCAAACATCTGCTGAATCACAGAAAAAGTAAGGGAATTCCAAAAAAACATCTGCTTCATTGTGACTAAAGTCTTTGACTGTGTGGATGACAACAAAGTGTGGAAAATTCTTAAAGGGATGGGAATACCTGACCACCTTACCTGCCTCCTGAGAAACCTGTATGCAGGACAAGAAACAACAGTTAGTACTGGACACGGAACAATGAACTGGTTCAAAATTGGGAAAGAAGTACGTCAAGGCTGTATATTGTCATCCTGCTTATTTAACGTATATGCACAGCACATCATGAGAAACGCTGGGCTGGATAAATCACAAGCTCGAATCAAGACTGCCAGGAGAATATAAACAACCTCAGATATGCAGATGATACCACTCTAATGGCAGAAAGTGAAGAGGAACTAAAGAGCCTCTTGATGAATGTGGAAAAGGTGAGTGAAAAAGCTGGCTTAAAACTCAACTTTTTAAAAACTAAGATCATGGCATTTGGTCACATCATGTCAAATCGATGAGGAAAAACTGGAAACAGTGATAGATTTTATTTTCTTGGACTCCAAAATCACTCCAGACAGTGACTGCAGCCATGAAATTAAAAGATGCTTGCCTTGGATTAAAAACCTGTGACAAACCTAGACAGTGTATTAAAATGCAAGAATATCACTTTATCAACATAGGTCTGTGTAGTCAAAGCTATGGTTTTTTTCAGTAGTCAGGTATGGATGTGAGAGTTGGACAATAAAGAAGGCTGAGTGCCAACGAATTGATGCTTTCAAACTTTGGTGTTAGAGAAGACTCTTGAGAGTCCCTTGGACAGCAAAGAGATCAACCTAGTCAATCCTAAAGGGTATCAACCCTGAATATTAATTGGAAGGACTGATGCTAAAGCTGAAGCTCCAGTACTTTGGCCACCGGATACAAAGAGCCAATTCACTGGAAAAACCCCTGATTCTGGGAAAGATTGAGGGCAGGAGGAGAAGGGGATGAGAGAGAATAAGATGGTTGGATGGCATCACTGATTCAATGGACGAGTTTGGGCAAAGTCAGGTAGATAGTGAAGGACAGGAAAGCCTGGCATGCTGCAGTTCATGGGGTCACAGAGTCAGACACGACTTAGCAACTGAACAACAATAAACGTCTCTTACTACAGGTAAAGCATATCATCTTACTGGGAATGTTAGGAGTTAGAGAAAGCAAACACTTATATTCAAGGCTAAGGAAATAAAAAACCTGAGGTTGTATAAATGCTAACTCATAAGACAGAAATAATAATGCAATTGTATTTTTAAAAAGTAATAAACATGGGGAGAATTTATTTCCATTTATTTCCAGAGGAAAAATATTTTGGAATAAAACTTTCTTGGTTCAATTATTTTTACCATAAAACATTCTTAAAATATGAATAGTCTATATTGTAGCACTAGGTCATAGAAGTTGACTTTTTAGAAATATGGATTTTCCTCTAATCTCTTTTGTTCCTCTCACTTTAAAAGATTTTTCATACTCCAATACAAAAAACAAACAAACAAAAAAACCAAAAAACTGAGCCTAGTACAAAAGAAGACCCAGAATATTTAAATTAAAAGTCATATTCAACAGTTTCCTTACTTCATGATTTCTCAGTCTTATATTCTCATGACACAGCTCCAAGAAGAGGTCCTTGTATGCCTTATTTCCCAAACTTATTTGACCATGTGTCACCCTAGGATATCTTTATTAACCTCTACTGGAACAGTGTTTCATAAAGACAGTTGGGGAAGTACTGAATTAAATTAGAAGGACAAGTAACAATTTCTAAGAAAAGGCAAAAGGGAGTATATAGGTGGTATATCTGATGTGAAAGGTTAAGTCTACAACTTAAATTATCTTACAGTCTTTGGTAGGGCTTCCCAAGTGGCACTGGTGGTAAAGAACCTGCCTGCCAATGCAGGAGACATAAGAGACCGGGGTTCAATTCCTGGGTTGGAAAGATTCCCTGGAGTAGGAAATGGCAACCCACTCCAGTACTCTTGCTTGGAGAATCCCACGGATAGAGGAGCCTGGCAGGCTACAGTTCATGGGGCCGCTCAGAGTCAGAAACTAGTGAAGCGACTTAGCACACACACATAACCTTTTGTGACCTGTATTTTTTATCTTTGTAAACAGGAAGAATGAAGGAGAGAGTACAGGAAAGAAAGAGAGACAGAGAGACTGGAGATGGGGAAAAGGGTAGTCTTTTGAGCTGCAGGAAAAAAGGGAATTCAGGCTGCTCTGGGTCTGGCAAGCAAATAAATTGATAACTATTGACTTCTTGTGAAGCCCAAATATAGCAATGGTCCACAAAGGGGGTTTATCTTGTAAAAGCTTGCTTGGCTTGATGTCTGTTGATCAATTGGCTCTGGCCAGACAGGACAGGATCCTTGATGGTTGGTTGGGTCTTTTCTATTTTCATGTGCTCTGGGACACACATTGATAGTCTGGGTTCTGCCAAGGAACTTTGGGACAGAGAGTGAGTGGGTAAGATTGCAGATTGTGGAGACAAGTTGTTGGGTTGATAGTGAGTATCCCGAATGGTCTTGGACCTGTTGCTTGACTTCTCTATTTTTCAGTTTCCTCCTCAAAAAGATGAGGATGATAACCATATTTATCTTGTAATGCCATGGGGATCAAAAAGATGGAATATATACACTTATTAAAACAACTAGTTGTAATTACTGGTATCATTGATAATGGTAATAAAGATGCTATCTCTGTGAAAAAAGATTTTCTTCTTCACAATCTCAAGTCATTCATTTAAAAATCTACTCTACTGGTGCCAGCCAGTTATAATGCTTTCTGATCATATTCAATTCTAAGCTGTACTAACCTTACCAGACCCAGAGGCAGTATGAGGGCAGCACGTTCTTTCTCTGTGTAACCCTCCCTCTGGCCTCTGTCCAGCAGTGTGTCCTGGACTCCTTCCCTCTTTTCTGTTGCTCAACTGAATTTAGGTAATAAGCAGATTCTTCACAGACTTAGAAAATGAATTCGTGGTTGCTAGGGGGAAGGGATAGTTAAGGACTTTGGGAAGGTCATGTACACACTGCTGTATTTAAAATGGATAACCAACAAAAACCTATTGCATAGCACATGAAACTTGTGTTCAGTGTTATGGGCTAGTTTGGGGAGAATGGATGTGCTCACTCAGTCGTGTCTGACTCTTTGTGACCCCACAGACTGTAGCCTGTCAGGCTCCTCTATCCATGGGATTCTCCAGGCAAAAACACTGGAGTGGGTTGCCATTTCCTTCTCCAGGGAGAATGGATACATGTATATACATGGCCGAGTCCCTTCACTGCTCACCTGAAATTTCACAACATTGTTAATTGGCTATACCCCATTACAAGATGTTTTTGGTGTTGGGGAAAAAAAAAAAAAGGCAGAGTCTGTCTTGCTCTCCCCTATCAGATAGATAACTCCCAAAGTCCTTGGAGACAGGCACTGGACTCTTGTTGCCCTGAAATTCACAGAGCTTCCAGGTTTAAAACCACAAATAAACATTCAGGTATGTGGGAAACCTTGTTAAATGAGATTATTTAATAAAATAATTATTTAGGTCTAATTGAAAATACCACCTAAATGGTGTCTAATGTCCTGTCCTCCTTTAGACTATATGCAACCAAAGCTATTTCTGATGAGTACTTTTATATTTTTAAATATTGAGCTTATTTGAGCAAATATCATTTTTAATCTGGTAGCATCCAATCTAGCAGATAGAAAGGAGCTCCAAATATTATGTATAAAATAGATAAGTAATGAGACCCTACTGTACAGCACAGGGAACTCTATACTCAGTTTTCTGTGGTGACCTAAATGGGAAGGATATCAAAAAAAGAGGGGGTATATGTGTACATATGGTGAGTGCTTTTAAAAGTCATTGAACTTATCTCTAGAATCTTATGGAGGGGAGCGGACAAATTCTTGTGTGTTGACTAACTTTTAAAATAATCACATCACCATATTTTATTCCTTGGAAAACCACTTGGTTTTTAATATGTGAAATGATAAAACTTATCAGAAGCACATTTTTTTGAAAAGCCCAAAGTGTGTCTTGTAATACAAATGGCTAACATTGAGGGCACTTAGTACAGGCAAACACCTTTCTAAGGACTCTATATGTATTATCTAAATTAATCTTCATAAACATAATGGTTTTAGAAAAGGTAGAGGAACCAGAGATCAAATTGCCAACATCCGCTGGATCATGCAAAAAGCAAGTGTTCCAGAAAAACATCTATTTTTGCTTTATTGGCTATGCCAAAGCCTTTGACTGTGTGGATCATAGTAAACTGTGGAAAATTCTGAAAGAGATGAGCATACCAGATCACCTGACCTGCCTCTTGAGAAATCTGTATGCAGGCCAAGAAGCAACAGTTAGAACGGGACATGGAACAACAGATTGGTTCCAATTAGGAAAAGGAGTACGTCAAGGCTGTATATTGTCACCCTGCTTATTTAAGTTCTATGCAGAGTACATCATGAGAAATGTGGGACTGGACGAAACACAAGCTGCAATCAAGATTGCCAGGAGAAATATCAACAACCTCAGATATGCAGATGACACCACCCTTATGGCAGAAAGTGAAGAGGAACTCAAAAGCCTCTTGATGAAAGTGAAAGAGGAGAGTGAAAAAGTTGGCTTAAAGCTCAACATTCAGAAAACGAAGATCATGGCATCTGGTCCCATCACTTCATGGGAAATAGATGGGGAAACAACAGATATGAGATGACACCACCCTTATGGCAGAAAGTGAAGAGGAACTCAAAAGCCTCTTGATGAAAGTGAAAGAGGAGAGTGAAAAAGTTGGCTTAAAGCTCAACATTCAGAAAACGAAGATCATGGCATCTGGCCCCATCACTTCATGGCAAATAGATGGGGAAACAGTGGAAACAGTGTTAGACTTTATTTTTCTGGGCTCCAAAATCACTGCAGATGGTGACTGCAGCCATGAAATTAAAAGACGCTTACTCCTTGGAAGGAAAGTTATGACCAACCTAGACAGCATATTCAAAAGCAGAGATATTACTTTGCCAACTAAGGTCCGTCTAGTCGGGGCTATGGTTTTTCCTGTAGTCATGTATGGATGTGAGAGCTGGACTGTAAAGAAGGCTGAGCGCCGAAGAATTGATGCTTTTGAACTGTGGTGTTGATGGAGACTCTTGAGAGTCCCTTGGACTGCAAGGAGATCCAACCAGTCCATTCTAAAGGAGATCAGCCCTGGGATTTCTTTGGAAGGAATGATGCTGAAGCTGAAGCTCCAGTACTTTGGCCACCTCATGCGAAGAGTTGACTCATTGGAAAAGACTCTGATGCTGGGAGGGATTGGGGGCAGGAGGAGAAGGGGACGACAGAGGATGAGATGGCTGGATGGCGTAACTGACTCCATGGGCGTGGGTCGGGGTGAACTCCGGGAGTTGGTGATGGACAGGTAGGCCTGGCATGCTGCAATTCATGGGGTTGCAAAGAGTTGGACATGATTCAGTGACTAAACTGACTGGTCAGAAATGAAGGAACTGCCTGGTGGCTCAGATTTTTTTTTTTTTTTTAACATTGTAAACTTTGTAATAGTGTCTGATTTTAAATTTATGTTTAAGCATATCATTCTAAATTAAAAAATGAAATTGCAAACAAAAGCTTGTAGCATGGAGAATGGAACTAAATGGCAGATTCTAAAACTCCAAGTCCTCATTCTCCCATGGACACATTGAGTAAACAACAATAAGCTGTCAGCACCAACTTTGTAGGACTCTGAAAGTGAACGTGAAAGTGTTAGTCACTCAGTTGTGTCTGACTCTGTGACTCCATGGACTGTAGCCCAACAGGCTTCTCTAGTCCATGGAATTCTCCAGGCAAGAATGCTGGTGCGGCGTGCCATTTCCTACTATAGGGGATCTTCCCGACCCAGGGATCAAACCTAGATCTCTTGCATTGCAGGCAGATTCTTTACCAATAAGCTGCCAACACCAACTTTGTAAGCACTCTAGAAAACAATAAAATGTTAATAATAAGCAAATGCGCAGTCAAGAAATAGTTCTCTTCAAAATGGTGTAAGAGTTTTGTGGCAATTTTATTCACCTTCCCTACTCCTTCCCTGGTACAGTGGCTATTTTGATCTTGATCAGTGGTCCTGTTGCAAGTTCTCCTTGATTTCAGAAGAATCAGTGTAGATCTTACTTACGAATTATTATGTACATCTCTTTAAACCTGTTTGGATGAACATTAGAATGCTCAAAAATAGGTGTATACAAGTGAATTTAAAAAGCCACACATATGCCAGGGCCAGAAGTATGCTAGAAAAGTCCTGAGACCTTTAACTTTTACCTTGGGTAGATATCTAGGCTCAGAGCAAGGCTATCTAAATGGTGAAAGAATGCCCCAGCAAGTAACCATTCTTCAGTGATTGAGAGAAGCACTGTTCTGCCTGTCTGTCTTCTATCTCTCTCTGTTTATTTCTTTTGGAGATGATTTTATATTTGTTCAACTTCTGGAAAACAAGGAAATCTCTATCAAAAATTAGCTGACTATGAGCTAATGAAACAGCAATTCCAGTGATTACAGACAGCAAGGAATATTATTTGCAAAAGTAGTTTGGAAAAGTTTCAATATAAACTGCTACATACTTCTACAATAACAGAAACACACATCCCAATAGCCAATGGGAAATTCTGACTTCTAGAGTAACCACATTATAGTTTAAAAACAATTTCCAACAAAACATACAAGGAAATAGAACATTGCTCATTCAAAAGATGTAAATAAATTTACAGAGCCATTCCCATGGATACCAAGGCTCCAGACTTTCTAGACAGAAACTTGAAGAAGCTCAGAGTCAAAGGAAAATATGGACAAATAAACAAAATCAGGAAAACAGTATATGAGAAAAATGGTAATATCAACAAGGGACAAATTATTAAAAAAGCAAACAAATTCTGCGGCTGAAAAGTTCCATATTTAAACTGAAAAATTCTTTAGAGTGGTTCAGTATCAGATGTTAGCAGACAACACAAAGAACCAACAAAGCTGAGGACAGGACAATGGAAATTATTGAGTTTCAGGAGTAGAAAGAAAAAGAGTGAAGCGAAGTGATCAGTGACCTGGCAGTGGAGTACTTCTAAAAAGTTTGATTTGGTTTCCTCAGTGTGTATGCCCAGCAGTGGGATTGAGACACAGATGTACAGAATGGACTTTTAGACTATGTGGGAGAAGGAGAGGGTGGGATGATTTGGGAGAATGGCATTGAAACATGTATACTATCAGGTAAGAAACGAATCGCCAGGCTATGTTCGATACAGGATACAGGATGCTTAGGGCTGGTGCACGGGGATGATCCAGAGAGATGATATGGGGTGGAAGGTGGGAGCGGGGTTCAGGATTGGGAACTCATGTACACTTGTGGCTGATTCATGTCAATGTATGGCAAAACCAATACAGTATTCTAAAGCAAAATAAAGTAAAAATAAAAATTAAAAAAAAGAAAAAAATTTCGATTTGGCATTTCCTAATTCAACTCCATGTATGCTCAGATAAATTCTTAAAAATTAAATTGTGCCTCAATTTACCATTTAATATCAGAAATAGCAACTGAGCCCCTCTCCTTAGAGCACCCGGGGTGACACTGCCCAGAACCCTCCTGTCTCCGATGTGGGTGGATCCTGAAGTCCTGCTTCCCTCCTCTACACCAATCCCTCTCTTCCTCCGCCTGTAAATCTCATGTGGATGCTCCTCTGGGGCCCGAGTCCCTATTTTCTCATTGCACACACCTGCCCCCAGGCTCTTGTCTGTCTTCTCCAACCTCTCACTGGGCCTCCTTGAACAATTTTTCTCTTTTCACTCTGCCTGCTCCTTCCATCTATCCTCCCCTGATCAATCCTACCCAAGAAGAAAAGGGAACATTGCTTCTAGTCCTTCTCTGGCCCTGAGCAGCCTCCTCACCTCATCTGTAAAACAGGGGTAATAACACTGATTCACATTAATAACAGTGATGAATAACTTTTCTCCTCTATCCTTATCCTCAGTGTAGGGACACAGATGGCTTCCGCCGATCAGTTCTGCCTGGAACTCTGTTGCCTCTGCCTTCAAAAGAGCTCCAGAATCTGGCCCTCATCATCACCACCCACGCCCTACCGGACCATAGTACCGTTATCTTCTCCCTGGATCCCTGCCCCAGGCCCCTGACTGGCCTCCTAGCAGGCTCTACACTTGGTAACCATCAGCTGTGTCTCTTTTAGATCACAATCCAATTGTACAAGTTCTCTGTACAAATAACATGCAGCTTCTCCCACTTCTCACCTTCCAGTCTGTGAGCTTGGCCTTCCCGACCAGCTCCTTAGTATACTCTCTAGTTTTGGTCTCTGGGTGGGGAAGATCCCCCTGCAGGAGGAAGTGGCAACCCACTCCAGTATTCTTGCTGGAAAAACCCCATGGACAGAGGAGCCTGGTGGGCTACAGTCCAAATGGTTGCAAGGAATTGGACACGGTTGAGTGACTAAGCACACGCATACACGCATGCGCACGCGTGCACACACACACACACACACACACACACACACAGCACTTTCCATTCTCCTGCCTGGAAATCCTCCAGTATGCTTATTCCCATGTAAAATATTGTTTATTCTCCTCTTTATTTATCACTGTCTCTCTTCTAAAATGGAAGCTCCAGGAGGACAAAGACTGCTGAATTTGTTTTCTGCCTTATCCGCACTTTCCCAAACAGTGGCTAAAGTATAGCATTGCTCAGTAATTATTTGTAAATGAATGAATTAATAAGAGAATGAATGAACAAACAGGACTGCTAATATCATGAGTGGATGTCCCAGATGAGTTCAAAAACACTAACTGGTAGCCCACCTCCCCACAAAGGGCAGTGAGGGCTGGATCACGGTCCTCTGGAATGCAGAGGAGCGTCCAGACAGTGGGGCTCTGCCTTTCTCAGTGGTTCCTCCCTTAGTGAAAGTGAAGTCGCTCAGTCTTGTCCTATTCTTTTAGACCCCATGGACTGTAGCCTACCAGACTCCTCCCTCCATGGGATTCTCCAGACAAGAGTACTGGAGTGGGATGCCATTTCCTTCTCCAGGGGATCTTTCCAACCCAGAGATCGAATCTGTGTCTCCCGCATCCCAGGCAGATGCTTTAGCCTCTGAGCCACCAACTCAAGTTCCTCCCATACTTGTACTCCATCATTGCATCTGATGCTGTCGCAGGAAAACCACCTACGAATTGCCCTTCCTCATCACAGCCTGGTGAAGTGGATATGAAGACCATCATTGTGCAGATGGGGTCACTTGTGGCAGAGAGAAGTGGGTGACTTGCCCAAGTGTCTGGTAAGAGCCAATACATTGGAAAAGACTGTGATGCTGGAAAAGATTGAGGGCAGAAGGTGAAGGGGGGCAACAGAGGATGAGGTGGTTGGATGGCATCACTGACTCAACGGACATGAGTTTGAGCAAACTCTGGGAGATAGTGAAGGACAGGAAAGCCTGGGGTCCCAAAGAGTCAGACATAACTTAGCAACTGAACAACAACAACATCCCACTGTAGCCACAATCTAGGCTTACTCCTGATGACCTGGGGCTGGGAAATTAGTGTGTAGGACCCTTTCTTGGCAACGCTCGGCTCCCTTTCCCATTTGTAGAATCCAGGATTCAGTCCTGTTACTCTCACCAGCCTCTGAGTTACTTCATCCAATGTCTAGGAACCTTCCCTCTTTCCAGTTGATTATATATGCAAATACTTTCCCTACTCTACTTCCATAACTGTTTTCATAATGACAGATGTACAGTAAAGGGATTTGGGGACTGGAAAGTGCTTCAGTGATATTGAGAGTCATATCATGCTACTACTGAATAAGTAAAATGTATCCTCAGCCCTACAGAGGAGTTGACAATGGAACCAAGGCAATGTCTGCAGTGTGAAGACCTGTCCTTCCCTTTCTCTCCTTGAGGACCAGAAGGTACTTAGTGAGAGGCCCAGGTTCTCCGAGGCCATATGCAAACAGAGCAAACTGTTCAGAAAGTGAACACAAGCATTCACATGGGTGTCCAAGTTGTCAAAGAAAGCAGCAAAACATTTAGAACCTGCAAATCAAAGGAGTTGTAAGCAGTGACACCATGAGAATGTTTAACAGATGACATGTCAGTGCCTCTGGAGGCAGGGGAAAAAGAAGTCACCAGGGTAAATAACAAAACAGAAACCAAACAAACCCAGAAATCACAATGAGCTTCTCCCAAGTACTGAGAAGACAGCACTTGGCAATCAGCTGCCCCTCCAGCTGATTAAAGGACAAGCAGGTCACAGATCCAGGTCAAGCTGATGGAGAGACTGACAGCCATCCAGAAACCCTATGGTGTTTTGTTTACTTTCCAAAATATAAATGTCCCAGGGGACAAAGGCCCAGGACACTCCTAACTCAGGAACAAGGAGGACACAAAGGTCTGCTCCTTGGGTCTAATCAAGACTTCCTGTCTCCTCAGCGGCCCTGCCACCGCCATGAAGTGGTGCTGTAGACAGAGGTTCCCTGAAGAGCCAGGGAGGAGAGCCACTCACGCGTCCACTATGAAGTACAGGTCAAAGGCACCCTTGCAGGATTTCAGCTTCTCCCAGCTGCTTTTGTGATGTCTGGTGCCCAGGTGGAAGCTTCTTGAGTTTGGAGGTTTGTGCAGGAATCTCCCTTGGCTAAGCGGTAGAGGCTGCAGCCCAAGCAACAGAAAGAGCATGGAGCCCAGCATCCCAGGCCCGACATTCCCCATCTTCTTTGGCACCCGCCGTGGTCCCACTGGCCCCGGGCCATCAGGCCATTGCAGGCCGTGGCATCTGCTACCTCCGCCGGTTCCCAGGGACCCCATGCCTCCAGCCCTTCACCGAGGTGTGCTGGAGCTGCAGGCCCCCCTGATGTCTGCCCTGAGTGCAGAAGAGGCAAGAGGCTGGCCCTGCGGGATGGTCCCACTCTCTGCACAGTCCTCCTCTGCCCCAAGGAGGCAGAGTTTGCTGTGATGCCCCTTATGAGGGGCAGGATGGTTGGCATGGTGACTTTGTGACCCGCAGGCCTGCTCAGTGTCCGGCCTACTGACAATCCCCATAGGGAGGCATGGGGTGGGGGAGATGAAGCTTCCATTTGTTCTTTATCCCAAACATCCTCAGGAGGCCATAATTCCTTCAGAGAGCCTGCCTTTTTGTCAACTGAAAGAAGGCAGCTGAGGTGATTTATATAAGGACATCACTGATGGGTCAAAAATTGGCAGCCGGGAGTGCTGCGGTGGTTACTTGTGTGACCCAGTGTGGATGGATGGAAGGGTCTAGAAGGGAAAGAAGGCCTGCAAGGATGTCAAAGTTCTTTGTGAATGAGGGACATTTCAGTTACCTTCTTCTGCATAGCAAATCACCCCAAACTGAGTCACATAAACGAGAACTATTTTATTATGCTGCTAGGTTCTGTGACCAGAAATCACAGAAGGTTGAGTGGCCATCAATGGCTTCTCTCTGTGCTACATGGGCATACACAAGTCTAAGTCAAAAGTAATTAAAAAGCTAAGAATCTGAGTGTAAAAGTTTTAATAAATACCTTAACCAATTTATTTTAATTTCTTCATTTTTATGTGCATAAAGAAAGAATGATATATGTAAAAATCCTTCTCTAATAAGTCTAGATCTTTCAATATATAAAATATACATTAGAAGTGATCAGAAGCATTTTGGGGGTGGTATTTGAAATAACAGAATGTCTTAAATAAATGGTGTTTTGAAATTGAGGAAATCTGAGGTACTTCTCCCAATAGCCTATTAGGTTTTCCTGGCTTCACATTCCTCATGACACTTGGTATTGTAATATTTTTATATATTTTCCTATTGACTCAGTATCTCTTTGTAGTGTTGATTTGCTGCTTCTCATTACTTATGGGATTGATTTTAGGTCCTTTCTGAAGGAGGCAACAGGTGATAAGACGTTTTCAAATTAATTCTTGGACATTTATATGCTTGGTAAGCCTGGAATGTGAATGTACATGTGGTCAGCAGCCTTTTACAGAGAATGTTCGTGGGTAGGAACCCCATATCTTAGTACCCAGAGTTGGAAGTCCCAGCCATTGTTTTTCTTACACCTCTGTCCTCATCAGACACTTCCTGATGTTTCTAAGCTTATCTTGCTATCTTCTCCTGGGGCACAGAGAAGACATTAGTCACTGAGTTCCCATGTCTTCACCAGAGGCCTGGTTTTGTGCTGAGTACTTTGCTGCCCTACTGCCATCTTCATGGCCAGCCTGCAGAGGAGACAATATTATCCCCACCTTTTTAGCGAGGAAATTAAAGCACAGAGAGATTAAATCACTTGCCCCAGAGATTAAGTAACAGGCAGTAATTTGGGACAATGGATCATATTCCTATTTCAAAGACATTCTGGGCTCTTTTCAAAGAGCAGAATTATGCTAAAATCCCTTGTGTCCCAGCCCTTGGTGACAGATGAAGACAGGGAGTGAGACTCATCCATGTGTATGTCTATAGTAACCAGGATGCTTTGTCCTGGCAGAAGCAGTATAGATATGTCTCACACAGTAGAGCAAAGCTCTCCAGGTAACACACACTCTTGCTGATCAGCAACAGATCCCAACTCCTTTTGACCGTAACCAGGACTCTCTATATGCCTAATTCAGTACACAAAGGGCTCTTAAAATTTTTATGGGCTTGGTGCTTTGGGGTGTTAGGCTATGGGGGCGGAAGTGATGAAGAGCGTCTGTAGAACTCCCTGGCAGTGGGAGGAACCAGCGGCAGCATACTGGCGGGTGCCTGGGAGCATACGGGTGCAGGGTGGTGGCACCGTGAGCAGCAGTTGTTTAGAGGGAAGGTCTCCTGGCTGGGTTGAAAGCAGATCTTTAAACCATAGGGCGTCTGTTCACAGAGAGGCGCTGTAGGCTAAGACTGCGGCACCTATGCTATACAAAAGAGAAGGGAATAGGAAGTCACTCAGAATACACTGGTAAATGGTGGTCTCCTCTACTCAAAGGCATATGGCTCACTACACATCAGGACCCACAGTGTCGGCCTTTGTTGATGCCTTTTCTCTCCTTGGGAGCTGGCCTCCATTCTCTGTTTCTATTTGAGACTCTCTTCAGGCACTGAAAGTCTGCCCTGCCTTGCCCAGTAGACCCAGGCTTCAGACTCTGGACTTCCTTTGCTCTGGTGTTGAACTTTTCTGTTTCCCCTTGGCTGAGAGCCTGGAGAGCAAGGATGAAGCTTGATCTCAGCTCCAGCATTGCCCAGGTTCTCTCGGTCAGTTGTGCTAAATGGATGAATTCTCATCGTAACACTCAGGCTGGACTCTGAGCCCACAGTGCAAGAGCACATGGGTGCACCATGAGATGGGTGACAGGCAGTGGAGGTGCCAGCATCACAGGCTGTTTAGGTTGGGAAGAGAATGAGTCAGGCCTTTTGGACAGAAAAATACGGTTGCAGCACCAACAGCCCCTGGCTTTACTGTCATCTTCTCCTTGCCCCTGTCTCCTGCTCAGCTGAGGACTCTTGGCTGAAGGGCCCAGATGCCAGACGGGGTGGCTTTAGCACCTTGGCAGCTGGCACTTAGCTCCAGGAGGTGCAGACAGCAAGTAGGAAAGGCCTTCCACAATACCCTGTGAAGAAGAAAACCATCTGGTCTTCCCCAGATTCTCTAGCTCATTTCCAGCAGATGCTTCCTCAATGACCAGTGCCCCTCTTTATTATTAGGTTATTGACATATAATTGACACCCAATGTTATATTAGTTTCAAGTGTACAACATAGTGGTTTGACATTTATGTACATTATGAGATGATCACAATTGTTTACCATCTTGTCATCATTTAAAGTGATTATGATATTATTCTGTATTCTCCATTCTGTATATTATACCCCCATAATTTATTTTATCACTGAATACATGTGCTTATTAATCACCTCTCTTTGTTTGCTGACAAGATTGGTTACGGGTTGGTCAATTTTGTTTATCATTTCAAAGAACCAGCTCTTAATTTCACTGACCTTTTCTATTGCTATTTTAGTTTCTATTTTATTTATTTTCATTCTGATATTTTTCTTTAACTTTAGGTTTTGTTTTTTGCTTTTTCTAGTTTCTTTAGGCTCAAGGTTGGATTATTTACATGAGATTTGTCTTATTTCTTAAACTAGGCCTGTATCATTATAAGCATCCCTCTTATGCTGATTTGCTGTATCCCATAGGTTTTGGAATGTTGTGTTTCTATTTTCATTTGTCTCTAAGTATTTTTTATTTCTTCAGATTTCTTCTTTGACTCATTTAGTAACATGTTCAATCTCCGTGTGTGTGTGTGTGGTTTTTTTTTTTTTTTTTTTTTGCAGTTTTTCCCTTGTGTTTGATTTCTAGTTTCATTCCTTTGTGGTGCTTAATATAGTTGCTTATTTATTTTAAGCATATAAAATGATGCTTAATATAATTTCAGTCTCCTCAAACTTATTTAGACTTGTTTTCTGGCCTAATATGTCACATTTCCAGAGAATATTTCACATACTTTTGAAAAGAATGTGTATTCTGCTGTTTTGTATGGAATGTTCTCTCTTTATATGTATCTATTAAACAAGCCGATCTAATGTGCTGTTTAAGGCCAGCGTTTTCTTACTGATTTCTGTCTGGATGATCTAGCCATTGCTGCAAGTGTGTGGTGTCAAACCCTCTATTATTACCATATCCCAGGTGGTGCTAGTGGTAAAGAATCCGCCTGCCAATGCAGGAGACACAAGGGGGATGGATTTGATCTCTGGGTTGGGAAGATCCCTGGAGTAGGAAATGCCAAAAATTCCAGTGTTCTTGTCTGGAAAATTCCATGGACAGAGAAGCCTGGTGGGCTATAGTCCATGGGGCCACAGAGTCAGACAAGGCTAAGCCACTGAACACACGTGACTATTTCACTGTTGATTTCTCTTTTTAAAATATGTCTGTTGATATTGCCTCATATATCTAGATGTTCCTGTGTTGGTGCATAAACGTTACAAGGTTTATATTCTCCACTGGGTTGGCCCCTTTATCGTTATGTGATGTCTGTCTTTGTCTCTTACTATAGCCTTTGTTTTAATGTTTATTTTATCTAAGTATTGATACTCTTTTTATTTGCATGGAATATTTTTTCCATTACTTTTGTGTTTCTTTAATATGAAGTCATTGCTTGTATGCAGTAGATTAAATAGTCTTTAAAAAAATAAATCCAGACTACATCTTTTGTTCGGAGCACTTATTCCATTTACATTTGAAGTAGTTACTGCTAGTGGGGTACTTATTGCCATTCTGCTAATTGTGTGTTTCTTTCTACGTTCCTTTCTCCTTCTCCTGTTGTCTTTTATTGTAGTTTGATGGCTTTTTTGAGTGTTATATTTGGATTTATTTCTCTTACTTTCTGTGTACCATTTATACATTTATGGTTTGTAGTTGCTCTGTGTTTTAAGTTTAACAACCTATGTATCTAGTAGTCTATGCTGATTGTCACTTACATTTGAATGCAATCTAAAAACACTGCATTTCTACCTTATCAATGTTTTACATTTTTGACACCATATTTTATGTCTTTTTATTTTGTATATCCCTTGATTAATTACTGTATTTGTAATTTATTTAAATTGTTTGGTCTTTTAATCTTCACACTGTCTTTACATTCTTTGCTTTTACCAGTGAGATTTTCAAAAAAATATTATTTCTACTTATGGTCTTATCCTTTTCATTTGTTATTTAGTTGCTAAGTCATGTCTGACTCCTTGTGAGCCCCATGGACTGTAGCCCGCCAGGCTTCTCTGTCCATGGGGTTTTTCAGGCAAGAATACTGGATTGGGTTGCCATTTCCTTCTCCAGAAAAGGTCTTCCTGACTCAGGGATTTAGCCTGAGTCTCCAGCTTGGCAGGCGGATTCTTCACCACTGAGTCACCTGGGAAGCCCCAAAGAAGGCATGTTGTTGTTTAATCACTAAGTTGTGTCTGACCTTCGCAATCCCAGTGACTATAGCCTGCCAGGCTCTTCTGTCCATGGAATTTCCCAGGCAAGAATGCTGGAATGAGTTGTCATTTCCTTCTCTAGCTTTTCACTTAAATAAGTCTCTTTATGACTTTTCTTGTGTGGTTAGTTTAGTAGTGTTGGACTCTTAGCTTTTGCTTGTCTGGAAAATTCTTTGCCACTCTTTCAATTATAAATGGTAAGCTTGCCAGATAGAAAATTCTTGGTCACAAATTTTTTTCTTTTCAGCCCTTTGATTATAGAATTCCTGCTGAAATAGCGGTGCATGGTTTTAAGAAGGTTTCTTTCCATGTAATTAGTTGTTTTTCTCTTGCTGCCTTTATAATTTTCTCTTCATCTCTGGATTTTGATGCTTTCATTATAAGGTGTCCTGGTGCAAGTATGTTCAGGTTACTCTTGCTTGGGACTCTCCATGATTCCTTGACTTGGATGTTTGTTTCCTTTTCTAAGTGAGGGAAATTTTCAGTCATTTCTTCAGGTAAGTTTTCTGTCCCTTCCATTCTTTCTTCTACTGGGAACTCTATAAAATGAATGTTGTTATGCTTGAGATAATCCTAGAAATCCCTTAAACTATCCTGATTTTTAAGGATTCTATTTTCTTTCTGCTGTTCTGATTGGGTGATTTCCACTAATTTGACTTCCAGATTCCTGCTCCCTCCTTCTGCATCGTGTACTCTGCTGTTAATTTTATGGTGTATTTTTTTCTCTGGAAACAAGTTTTATTTAAGTAAGGGTTTAAATATATTACATAAAATTAACATTAAAACTGAAGAGGGAGAAAAAAAAAAAAACACCAAAACAAGTTTAGTTCACATAGCATCGGGCAGCTGCTGCTAGTAAGTTGCGAGCTCTATAGCCACAAGACTGATAAGATCAGTTTGAAATTTATTCCCTTGTCAAAAGTTTAACTGATAGAAGGTTGGCCTCACATTCTAGTTTGGACATCGATTAACTGGGACATGTCTGGTCAAAAACACCTTGGTGGCAAGCCGATGTCCCGGCTCCTCACTGGACGGTAGCTGCTCTAAGCTCTGCCCACTGGCTCATGCTGGAGACACCAGGGGATCGCTCCCTGACCCCTGAAGGTGCCCTCCAGCAGTACAGCTGCCTCATCAAGGGCTGTTCAGGTGGTGACATTCTCTCAGGGCAGGGAACTCTGCCGAGAGACTGCGAGGCGCTTCCGGCCAGAGATAGCCGCCTGTGAGCTTGGGGCTCTAGACTTGGCTGAAACATCACTGTTACTGCTTTGTTTCAGGCTGGATGCTGCCGGGCGCCTACTGCTTGACCTCTGCTTACATGAGGGACTTTGAGACTAGACAGCATGGCTCTTTTCAGTTAATTGCATGAAGGAGTTATGCTAGTCCAAGTTAAAAGCAGACCTCAAATAGTTACATGATGCAAGCTGTGAGGTTTTTAAACTTGTGACAAAGGACAGAAGGAAAATTATACTCATTGCAAGGAAATCCTCACTAAAGCTTCAGTGAGCCAAAAGGACTTAAAACCCCTGAACCCTCAGGGGTCCTTAGCCAGTTCAGTCTCTACCAGGAACTGGCATATGTTCTTCCTCTGGTTACCCTGTAGCTGAATTACTTCTCCATATTCTGCATGCTCAATTACAGTACCATTGCAGATGAATTTCTTCTTAAGTGCCTAAGTTTAAGATAACTAGTTTCTTTTTATCAGAATCATCAGTGATTCCTTGGACAGTAGTAAGGGTCTTCCTGCCATTTCTTGGTTGAATTCTTATACGAATACAATCCTCAGTGCCAGCAGGAAGCAGATCAGAACCCTTACTTGTATCAGCAAAGGAGTCAAAAGAGTGGAGGTTCTGGATGGAAGACACACACTATGATTCCTTTTCCTTGGTGGAAACGGCCTGTGGAAGGTGGTGGCGGGAGAAGGTGGGCGGGGGGATGGAGAGTTAGGAAGTGAGCGGGCTGGAGCGCAAGGCTGCTGAGTCCTCAGCGGTGGCTCCATGACTGGGAAATTTTATGAAGTGTCCTTTTAATTTCATTATTGTACTCTTCAGCTCGTGGTGGTTCTTTTCTAAATTTCACTTCTCTATTTTGAAGTTCATACTGTATTCACATGTTTTCTCTGAGTCTGACGAGCATCTTACTTTTAACCCTTTATTATGTTGCTTTGTTTCTTTGATGTTTTTCTCCTGTTCATTTTTCCCCGCTGTGCCCTATTTTGCCTAACTCTCTGCTTCTATGTATTACTGGATCAGTAACATCTTCTGATCTTGAAGGAATGGCCATATGTGGAAACTTTTCTGTGGATCCAGAAGAACTCCAGCATCAGGCATTTCAGGGGTGTCCCCTATATGTGGACTGTGAGTATTCTCCCCCTGTGGAGGTTCCTCAGTGCAGGAGGCATGCAGGTGGGTGGGCCTGGACTTTGGGGTGAATGGTTGTAGTAGGCCTGACCACAAACTCAAGCACACTGGTGCGTGGAGCCTTGGATAGGGCTCTCTGACCTACAGCCTAAGGGGGCAAATCTTAAGGACAAAAACAAGACCCCAGCCCACAGGGATATCCCCGTGCCCTGCTCACCATGTTCCTGGTCGGACACCACACCAATGGCGTCTGGTTGCAGCAATGAACAAAGTCACACAAGGTGTCCGGTTTCCCCTGAAATATAAATGTGGTTGTGAGGAAACTATAAGGACAGATGCTGCATTTATGGGGAGGCAATGGATCCTTGGACATTGGGAAACTGAAGAAAGTAGAGACAACCACTAGACCATTCAGGTATGACCTAAATCAAATCCCTTATGATTATACAGTGGAAGTGAGAAATAGATTTAAGGTCCTAGATCTGATAGATGTTTGATGGAGTGCCTGATGACCTATGGAATGAAGTTCGTGACATTGTACAGGAGACAGGGATCAAGACCATCCCCATGGAAAAGAAATGCAAAAAAGCAAAATGGCTGTCTGGGGAAGACTTACAAATAGCTGCGAAAAGAAGAGAGGTGAAAAGCAAAGGAGAAAAGGAAAGATATAAGCATCTGAATGCAGAGTTCCAAAGAA
>SJXQ01010837.1:77150-95519 GCA_006408695.1 Aepyceros melampus | reverse complement strand
CCCCAACTGGCAGGCGCACTGGCGGGCACACTGCCTGGCAAGCCGGATGGGAGGGGCACTGGCGGGCACACTTGCTGGCATGCCAGCTGGCAGGCACACTGGTGGGCATGCTGGCTGGCACCCCGAATTTCAGGCGCACGGGCGGGCACAGTGCCTGGGACGCCGGATGGCAGGCGCATTGTCGGGCATGCTGGATGGCACGTTGGCTGGCATTCATGCTGACGGGCACGCTGACTGGCACCCCGACTGGCAGGCACATTGGCGGGCACACTGCCTGGCACGGCGGGTGGCAGTCATGCTGGCGGGCACGTTGGATGGCACACCACCTGGTAGGCGCACTGGCAGGCACGCTCACTGTCATGCAGACTGGCAGGTGTACTGGTGGCCATGCTGACTGGCCTGCTGTCTGGCAGGCATGCTGGCGGCACAGTGGCTGGCATGCCGGTTGGCAGTCGTGCTGGCGGGCACGCTGGAAGGCACACTAGCTTGCACACTAACTGTTGGTCACGCTGTGTGGCACACCGGCTGGAAGGCGTAGAGATGGGCATGCTGGTTGGAACGAAGCCTGGCAGGCCGGATGGCAGGCCCACTGGCGGGCACACTGGCTGGCACGTAGGCCGGCAGGTGCACTGGTGGGCACGCTGGTAGGCAAGCTGGCTGTCACGCCAGCTGGCAGGCACACTGGTAGGCACACTGCCTGCCACGCTGCCTGGAAAGCAAGGTGGCTGGCATGCTGGCTGGCACCCCGACTGGCAGGTGCACTGGCGGGCACACTGGCGGGCACGCCGGCTGGCAGGTGCACTGGCGGGCACAGTGGCTTGTACGCCGGATGGCAGGAACGCTGGCAGGAACACTGGCTGGCATGCAGGCTGGCAGGGGCCCTGGCGTGCACGCTGGCTGGCACACCAGCTGGCAGGCACACTGGCGGGCACAATGGCTGGCACGCCAGCTGGCAGGAGCACTGGCGGGCACACTGGCTGGCACCTAGACTGGCAGGTTCACTGGCGGGCACACTGCCTGGCATGCCGGATGGCAGTCACCCTGGCGGGCACAGTGCTGGCACGCCAAATGGCAGGTGCACTGGCGGGCACGCTGGCTGGCATGCCTGATGGCATTCATGCTGGCGGGCACGCTGGCTGGCACACCGCCTGGTAGGTGCACTGGCAGTCACGCTCCCTGTCACGCAGACTGGCAGGCATACTGGTGGCCACGCTTACTGGCACCCAGACTGGCAGGCACATGAGCGGCTAAACTGGCTGGCACGTAGGCCGGCAGGCGCATTGGTGTGCACGCTGGCTGGCACGCCGGCTGGCAGTCGTGATGGTGGGAACGCTCGCTGTCACGCCGCCTGTCAGGTGCACTGGTGGGCATGCTGCTGAGCACGCTGGTGGGCACTCCAGCTGACAGGCGCGCTGGTGGGCACGCTGGCAGGCACACTAGCTGGCAGACTCACTGTTGGTCATGCTGTCTGGCACGCCGGCTGGAAGATGGAGAGGCGCGCCCGCTTGTTGGAACGAAGGCTGGCACGTCGGATGGCAGGCGCACTGGCGGGCACACTTGCTGTCACTCCGGCTGGCAGGCACGCTGGCAGTCACACTGGCTGGCACACCGGCTGGCAGGCATGCTGGCAGTCACACTGGCTGGCACACAGGCTGTCAGGCGCACTGGCGTGCACGTTGGCTGGCACGCCGGCTGGCAGGAACCCTGGCAGGCACACTGGCTGGCACATGGGCTGGCAGGAACGCTGGCAGGCACACTGGCTGGCACGTCGGCTAGCAGGCACGCTGGCAGTCACACTGGCTGGCACACCGGCTGGCAGGCACACAGGCGGGCACACTGGCTGGCACGCCAGCTAGCATGCACACTGGCGGGCACACTGGCTGGAACCCCGACTGGCAGGCGCACTGGCGGGCACACTGCCTGGCACGCTGGATGGGAGAGGCACTGGCGGGCACACTGGCTGCCATGCCGGCTTGCAGGCACACTGGTGGGCACGCTGGCTGCCACCCCGAATGGCAGGTGCATGGGAGGGCACAGTGGATGGCACGCAGGATGTCAGGCGCACTGGCGGGCATGCGGCTGGCATGCTGGCTGGCAGTCTTGCTGGCAGGCACGATGGCTGGCACGCCGCCTGGCAGGAGCACTGGCGGGCATGCTCACTGGCTCACAGACTGGCAGGCATACTGGTGGCCACGCTTACTGGCCTGCCGTTTGGCACGCACGCTGGAAGCATAGTGTCTGGCACGCCAGCTGGTAAGCCGGAAGGTAGGTGCACTGGCGGGCACACTGGCTGGCACGCCGGCTGGCAGGAGCACTGGCGGGCACAGTGGCTGACACGCCAGATGGCACGAATGCTGGCAGGCACACTGGCTGGCACGCAGGCTGGTAGGCGCACTGGCGTGCACGCTAGCTGGCACGCCAGCTGGCAGGCGCACTTGCAGCCACGCTGGTAGGCACCCCAACTGGCAGGCTCACGGGCGGGCACAGTGGCTGGCACGTCGGTTTGCAGGCGCACTGTCGGGCATGCTGGATGGCATGCTGGCTGGCATTCATGCTGGCGGGCATGCTGGCTGGCACACCGACTGGCAGGCACACTGGCAGGCACACTGCCTGGCACGCCAGATGGCAGGAGCACGTGCGGGCACAGTGCCTGGCACGCAGGATGGCAGGCGCACTGGTGGGCACACAGGCTGGAACGCTGGCTGGCAGTCGTGCTGGCAGGCACAGTGTCTGTCACGTCGGCTGGCAGTCGTGCTGGCGGGCACGCTGGCAGGGACCCCGACTGGCAGGTGCACTGGCAGGCACGCTCGCTGTCATGCAGACTGGCAGGTGTACTGGTGGCCATGATGACTGGCCTGCCGTCTGGCAGGCACGCTGGCGGCACAGTGGCTGGCATGCCGGTTGGCAGTCGTGCTGGCGGGAATGCTGGAAGGCACACTAGCTGGCAGGCGCACTGTTGGTCACGCTGTCTGGCACACCGGCTGGAAGGCGTAGAGACGGGCACGCTGGTTGGAACGAAGGCTGGCAGGGCGGATGGCAGGCCCACTGGCGGGCACACTGGCTGGCATGTAGGCCGGCAGGTGCACTGGTGGGCATGCTTCAGGCAAGCTGGCTGTCACGCCAGCTGGCAGGCGCACTGGTAGGCACACTGCTTGCCACGCCGCCTGGAAGGCAAGGTGGTGGGCATGCTGGCTGGCATCCCGACTGGCAGGTTCACTGGCGGGCACACTGCCTGACACGCCGGCTGGCAGGCGCACTGGCGGGCACACTGGCTGGCGTGCCGGCTGGCAGGCACACTGGCGGGCACAGTGGCTGGCACGCCGGATGGCAGGAACGCTGGCAGGCACACTGGCTGGCACGCAGCCTGGCAGGGGCCCTGGCGTGCACGCTGGCTGGCACGCCAGCTGGCAGGCACACTGGCGGGCACAATGGCTGGCACGCCAGCTGACAGGAGCACTGGCCGGCACACTGGCTGGCACACCGACGGGCAGGTGCACTGGCGGGCACACTGCCTGGCACGCCGGATGGCAGGCGTACTGGCGGGCACACTGCCTGGCACGCTGGCTGGCAGGTGCACTGGCGGGCATGCTGGCTGGAACCCCGACTGGCAGACGCAAGGGTGGACACACTGGCTGTCACTTCAGATGGCAGGCGCTGTGTCGGGCATGCTGGCTGGCACGTTGGCTGGCTTTCGTGCTTGCGGGCACGCTGGCTGGCACGCTGCCTGGCAGGCACACTGGTGGGCATGCTCGCTGTTATGCAGACTGGCAGGCATGCTGGTGGCCACGCTGACTGGCCTGCGGTCTGGCCGGCACGCTAGCGGCATTGTGGCTGGCAAGTCGGCTGGCATGCCGGATCGCAGGCGCGCTGGCGGGCACACTGGCTGGCACACCGGCTGGCTGGCGCACTGGCGGGCACGCTGGCTGTCACCCCGACTGGCAGCTTCACTGGCAGGCACACTGCCTGGCACGCCGGATGGCAGGCGCTCTGGCGGGCACAGTGGCTGGCACGCCGGCTGGCAGTCGTGTTGGCGGGCACGCTGGCAGGGACCCCAACTGGCAGGCGCACTGGCGGCACGCTCGCTGTCATGCAGACAGGCAGGCGTACTGGTGGACATGCTGCTCCCCTGCCGTCTGGCAGGCACGCTGGCGGCACAGTGGCTGGCACGCCGGTTGGCAGTTGTGCTGGCGGGTACGCTGGCAGGCACGCTGGCAGGCACGCCAGCTGACAGGTGTGCTGGTGGGCATGCTGAAAGGCACACTAGCTGGCAGGCGCACTGTTGGTCACGCTGTCTGGCATGCCGGCTAGAAGGCATAGAGACGGGCACGCTGGTTGGAACGAAGGCTGGCACGCCGGATGGCAGGCAGCAGGCGCACTGGCGGCACGCTCGCTGTCATGCAGACAGGCAGGCGTACTGGTGGACATGCTGACTCCCCTGCCGTCTGGCAGGCACGCTGGCGGCACAGTGGCTGGCACGCCGGTTGGCAGTTGTGCTGGCGGGTACGCTGGCAGGCACGCTGGCAGGCACGCCAGCTGACAGGTGTGCTGGTGGGCATGCTGAAAGGCACACTAGCTGGCAGGCGCACTGTTGGTCACGCTGTCTGGCATGCCGGCTAGAAGGCATAGAGACGGGCACGCTGGTTGGAACGAAGGCTGGCACGCCGGATGGCAGGCCCACTGGCGGGCACACTGGCTGGCATGTAGGCCAGCAGGTGCACTGGTGGGCACACTGGCAGGCAAGCTGGCTGTCACGCCAGTTGGCAGGCACACTGGTAGGCACACTGACTGCCACGCCGCCTGGAAGGCAAGGTGGCCGGCATGCTGGCTGGCACCCCGACTGGCAGGTGCACTGGCGGGCACACTGCCTGACACACAGGATGGCAGGCACACTGGCGGGCACACTGGCTGGCATGCCGGCTGGCAGGCACACTGGTGGGCTCGCTGGCTGGCACCCCGACTGAGAGGCGCACGGGCGGGTACACTGCCTGGGACGCCGGATGGCTGGCGCACGGGCGGGCACAGTGGCTGGCATGCTGGATGGCAGGCACACTGGCGGGCATGCTGGCTGGCACCCCGGCTGGCAGTCGTGTTGGCGGGCATGCTGGCTGGCACGCTGCCTGGTAGGCGCACTGGCAGGCACGCTCGCTGTCACGCAGACTGGCAGGCATACGGGTGGCCACGCTGACTGGCCTGCCATCTGGCAGGCACACTGGCGGCACAGTGGCTGGCACGCCGGCTGGCAGTCGTGCAGGTGGGCACGCTAGCTGGCATGCCACCTGGCAGGCGCACTGGTGGGCACGCTGCTGAGCACGCTGGCTGGCACGCTGACTGGCAGGTGCACGGGCGGGCACACTGGAAGGCACACTAGCTGGCAGGCACACTGTTGTTCACGCTGTCTGGCACGCTGGCTGGAAGGCATAAAGACATACGGGTGGCCACGCTGACTGGCCTGCCATCTGGCAGGCACACTGGCGGCACAGTGGCTGGCACGCCGGCTGGCAGTCGTGCAGGTGGGCACGCTAGCTGGCATGCCACCTGGCAGGCGCACTGGTGGGCACGCTGCTGAGCACGCTGGCTGGCACGCTGACTGGCAGGTGCACGGGCGGGCACACTGGAAGGCACACTAGCTGGCAGGCACACTGTTGTTCACGCTGTCTGGCACGCTGGCTGGAAGGCATAAAGACGGGAAAGCTCGTTGGAACGAAGGCTGGCATGCAGGCTGGCAGGCGCACTGGCGGGCACACTGGCTGGCACTCTGGCTAGCAGGCACACTAGCAAGCATGCTGGCTGGCACGCAGGCTGTCATGCGCACTTAGAGGCATGNCATCACTCATTATCAGAGAAATGCAAATCAAAACCACAATGAGGTACCATTTCACACCAGTTAAGTAGGTTCTGAGCCATTAGGCGGAACCAACTTGTAGACAGAGTTTGGGGTAAATGCATAGTACATTGACTTAGCTTAAGACAAACATTTCCATAAGAAAAATGCATTGGTTAACTCAAGGTTTGAGAATAGTTAACTTCAGGTGAAACCAGGTGCCATTATGGTAACACAGTATTTTAAGAGAAACCCACTTTTAAATTTGTATAGAGAAGGAAAAAAATATCACTAGTTTGTTTCCTCCTGCCGCTTAAGAGAGATAAAAATGTCTGACACTTGCAGCCTATTTCCTCCATTTGGAGACTCCTGGCCTTCCTGCCTGTTACCTTCTCAGTAAGATCTCAATGATCCCATTTTACAGGTGAGAAAATGAGGCAAAAAGTGGTATGAAGTCCCTTGTTCAGAGTAACATAACTGGCAAGTAGTGGGGGGCTGGGATTCAGACTCGGGTGGGTGGTCAAAACTCCAAAATTCATGCCCTCATGTAATGTGTGCTAGTCTCCACATTAAGGAATTCAGGCGTGCAGATGTTCCAAGCGTTCATGTCATGTCAATAGGGAACTCACACGTCACAAGCGTATATTGTGACTTGGAGACACAATATGCCCTTGTGTATCTTATGGAAATATTCCTTATTTTGCTACTTAAGAAACAAACACTTTTCATATTTTTACTTTTTACTTTCTAAGCATAAGACCACTGTTGCAAAACTGTGTTGGTCAGTTTCATTTAACTTGTAGCTAAATTATTTAGGAGACACTTATCCTTTTATACAGTGAATGTTTTCACTGGAGTACTTGTCAATGGCTTATTTTTAGAAGTTTCCCAAAATATGATGATAAAAATACCATGTCTTTTTATACCAATATTTTGTAGTGTAAAATCAACACTGCTCTCTGTTGCTGCTGCTGATATATGCAAGATTTTTACTGAATTTGTGATTTACAGAGGTTTCTACCTTCATGAGGGACTTCCCTAGTGGCTCAGATGGTAAAAATTCTGCCTGCAAAACAGGAGACCCGGGTTTGATGCTGAGGTCAGGAATATCCTTGGAGAAACGAATGGCTACCCACTCCAGTATTCTTGCTTGGAGAATTCTATGACAGAGGAGCCTGGTGGGCTACCATTCATAGGACTTCAACAATCAGACACAACTGAGCAACTATCACTTTCACTACCTTCATTATCTCAGTTCCCTGAAGAATCCCCCAATATTGGGTGGTAGCACCTAAATATAGCAGATGTACAGAGTGGGTCCTAGAGAGGTTGATTGATTTTATTAAAGTCACACAGCTAATAAGAGTCAAAGCTAAGATACAGAAAAGTTTGTTGAGTACATGAATTAATGAATGAATTATAAGTACTCTGGTGTTACTCTTCTTCCCTCTCTCTTTCTTTTCTTACCATCTTCCTGCCTTCCTTTATTTAATAAGCATCTTTAAAGCACCGTGGGTTCCCTGGGGGCTCAGATGGTAAAGAATTCGCTTGCAGTGCGGGAGACCTGGGTTTGATCCCTGGGTTGGGAAGACCCTCTGGAGAAGAGAACATCTACCAAGTCCAGTATCCTGGCCTGGAGAATTCCATGGACAGAAGAGCCTGCCAGGCCACAGTCCATGGGGACGCAAAGAGTCAGACATGATTGAGTGATTTTCACAAAGCACCTCCTCAGGGACTTCTCTGGTGGTCCAGTGGTTAAGAATCCATCCACTAATGCAGGAGACATGGGTTTGACCCCTGGCCTGGGAAGATTCTGCATGCTTCAGGGCCACTAAGCCTGTGCACCACAGTTACTGAGCCTGCATGCCCTAGAGCCCATTCTCTGCAACAAGAGCTGCCACCAAAATGAGAAGCCCATGGACCACAAATAGAGAATAGCTGCTCACCAAAGCTGGAGAAAGCCTGTGCAGAGCAACGAAGACCCAGCACAGCCAAACATAAATAAATTTTTTTAAAAAGCACCTCCTCATGCCAGACACTGTGTCTTGATTTTATATTCTTTAATTGTGGTTAAAAAAAAAACATAAAATTTACCATCTCAACCATTTTGAGCATAAAATTCAATCATGTCGATTATAGTCACAGTGTTGTACAGCCAAACTCCAGAATGCTTTTCACCTTGTTACCTGGACCCTGGAAACGAAACCCTGTACACATTAAATGCTAACTCCCCATTTCCCTCTCCCCTCAGCCCCTGGCAACCAACTTTCTATTTTCTGTCTCTAAGAGTTAGACTCTTAATGGAACCATAAAGTATTTGTATTTCTGTGAGTCACTCATTTCACTAAGCATAATGTCCTCAGGTTTCACCCATGCTGTAACACTCATCAGAATTTCCCTCCTGTTAAAGACTGAGTAATGACACCACCCTTATGGCAGAAAGTGAAGAGGAACTAAAAAGCCTCTTGATGAAAGTGAAAGAGGAGAATGAAAAAGTTGGCTTAAAGCTCAACATTCAGAAAACAAAGATCATGGTATCTGGTCTCATCGGTTCATGGGAAATAGATGGGGAAACAGTGGAAACAGTGTCAGACTTTATTTTTTTGGGCTCCAAAATCACTGCAGATGGTGACTGCAGCCATGAAATTAAAAGACACTTACTCCTTGGAAGGAAAGTTATGACCAACCTAGATAGCATATTGAAAAGCAGAGACATTACTTTGCCAACAAAGGTCCATCTAGTCAAGGTTACGGTTTTTCCAGTAGTCATGTATGAATGTGAGAGTTGGACTGTGAAGAAAGCAGAGCGCTGAAAAATTGATGCTTTTGAACTGTGGTGTTGGAGAAGACTCTTGAGAGTCCCTTGGACTGCAAGGAGATCCAACCAGTCCATTCTGAAGGAGATCAGCCCTGGGATTTCTTTGGAGGGAATGATGTTAAAGCTGAAACTCCAGGACTTTGGCCACCTCATGGGAAGAGTTGACTCATTGGAAAAGACTCTGATGCTGGGAGGGATTGGGGGCAGCAGGAGAAGGGGATGACGGAGGATGAGATGGCTGGATGGCATCATTGACTCGATGGACGTGAGTCTGAGTGAACTCCGGGAGTTGGTGATGGACAGGGAGGCCTGGCGTGCTGCGATTCATGGGGTCGCAAAGAGTCAGACACGACTGAGCGACTGAACTGAACTGAACTGAATATAGTATTGCATATGTAAATGATAGTTTATCCATTCATCCATTGATGGACACTTGAGCTGCTTCTACCTTTTGGCAGTGGTAGTTGACTCATTGGAAAAGACTCTGATGCTGGGAGGGATTGGGGGCAGCAGGAGAAGGGGATGACGGAGGATGAGATGGCTGGATGGCATCATTGACTCGATGGACGTGAGTCTGAGTGAACTCCGGGAGTTGGTGATGGACAGGGAGGCCTGGCGTGCTGCGATTCATGGGGTCGCAAAGAGTCAGACACGACTGAGCGACTGAACTGAACTGAACTGAATATAGTATTGCATATGTAAATGATAGTTTATCCATTCATCCATTGATGGACACTTGAGCTGCTTCTACCTTTTGGCAGTGGTGAATAACAAGCTCTCTTTGAGATCCTGCCTTCTAGATCACTCATGATTCTTTTGGATATATAGTCACCTTTTCATATCTTCAGGGTCCACGTCCATGGAGTCAACCAACTGGAGAAAAAAAAATTCCAGAAAGTTCCAGAAAGAAAACCTTGAATTTGCCAGATACCAGCAAATACTTGACATTGATTCAATGGACAAGAACTTGGGCAAACTCCGGGAGATGGTGAGGGACAGGAAGGCCTGGCCTGCTGCAGTTCTTGAGTTTGCAAAGAGTTGGACACATCTTGGCAACTGAAAAACAACTGCTTACATCACCCTTAGGCTATACTTAACAACTGTGCACATAACATTTACATTGTATTAGGAATTACAAATAATCTAAAGATGATTTACACTATATGAGAATGTGCATAGGTTATATGCAAATATTAATACTTTGCCAGTTTATATAAGGGACTTGAGCATCTGTAGATTTTGGTATCTGAGAGGGGAACCAATACCAATCTCCTATGGACACTGAGTGTATACTCATGAGCAGAATTGCTGGATTTTATGGTAGTTCTATTTTCAGTGTTTTGAGGAAACATCATTCTGTTTTCCACAGCAGCCAGACCACTTTACGTTCCCATCAACAGTGCACAAATTTGGATTTCTCCACATCCTCACCACTACTTGTTATTATGTTATTTTTCTTCTTGATAGTAGCCATCTTAATGGGTCTGATGTTTTGATTTGCCTTTATTCCTAATCTTCTGCACACATTTTATTTAGACCATGAAACAATCAGTTCATAATTTATGTTATACTTGAGGAAACAGAGAAAAGTTTAAGAAATTTGCTTGAGGTCACACAGTCAAAAGCCATGGTTTTTCCAGTAGTCATTTATGAATGTGAAAGTTGGACCATAAAGAAGGCTGAGCACCAAAGAATTGGTGCCTTCAAACTATAGTGCTAGAGAAGACTCTTGAGAGTCCCTTGGACTGTTAGCAGATCAAACCAGTCAATCCTTAAGGAAATCAACCCTGGAATATTCATTGGAAGGACTGATACTGAACCTGAAGCCCCAATACTTCAGGAAATACCTGATCTGAAGAGCCGACTCATTGGAAAAGACCCTGATGCTGGAAAAGATTGAGGGAGAAGGGAGCAACAGAGGATAACATAGTTGGATGAGTTTGAGCAAACTCTGGGAGATAGTGAAGGGCAGGGAAGCCTGGCCTGCTGCAGTTTATGAGGTCATAAAGAGTCAGACTTGACTTAGCGACTGAATGACAACAACAACACAGATATTAAGTGAGAGAATTAGAATTTGAAGCCACATATTATTATATCTAGCTCTGTACCCTGCTCCCTTTCCCTTACCTACTAAAATATTTTAAAAATTTCATGTGGTGTAAATCACTTAAAAAATAATCCTTATGTGGGTTATTTTGCACACATTGATCTCACTTCAGTCAGTTTAGTTCAGTTCAGTCACTCAGTCATGTCCGACTCTGCAACCCCATGAATTGCAGCACGCCAGGCCTCCCTGTCCATCACCAACTCCCAGAGTTCACTCAAACTCACATCCATCGAGTGAGTGATGCCATCCAGCCATCTCATCCTCAGTCGTCCCTTCTCCTCCTGCCTCCAATCCCTCCCAGCATCAGGGTCTTTTCCATTAGACAACTCTTCGCATGAGGTGGCCAAAGTACTGGAGTTTCAGCTTTAGCATCATTCCTTCCAAAGAACACCCAGGACTGATCTCCTTCAGAATGGACTGGTTGGATTTCCTTGCAGTCCAAGGGACTCTCAAGAGTCTTCTCCAACACCACAGTTCAAAAGCATCAATTCTTACTTATTTCTCTTTAAAAGCTTTTCTGAGTATAAAGAATACCATTACGTTCTTATCCTATTTTCCACCTAAGGGAACTGAGGCTAAGAGAGCAGACTGACTTCTAGGAAACCTCATAATTATTGAGCACCTACTGTGTGCCAGGTTCTGGGGAGGCAGAGATAGACTTGCTGCAGACCCCAGGGTTTGGGGATTTGATCAAGCTTAGTGATTTCTTAGAATTGTAGGGAAATAAAAAATTAATCAAATTCACTTCACTCACAGACATGGAAGCAGTTCTGTGCGGGGGACGTGTAGGGCTTCATTGTGGTTTAGTGAGCGTGACTGGGGAGAGCCCATCTCTCCAGGCATCTCTCATCCAGAGCATCTGTGGGCTCTTTAGGATCTATGGTCCATGGTCCACTTAGCATCAGTTCTGCAGGCAAAGTGAGCCTTGGGCTGGAGGATGGAATTCTTTCAAATCACTAGGGAAAGACTCACCCCTTCCTGGTCAGACAACTCGACCGTTTCTCAAAATACTGCTGAAAATCCCCTTCCATAGTAAAATTTTATTCAGAATGTCCAGTGGCAAAGAAGAAGTTTCCATGGACTCAAACTCTGTATTCTTGGCCAATTCAGCCAACTGAGCTTCACCAGTGACTGTGTGTGTATCCTTTAATGTTTTTGGCAGAACAAATCCCTCCAAAATGCAAGGCTTTAAACAGCTACTGCTTATTTAGCTCATGATTCTGTGGGTGGGTCTGAAATAAGGCTGTCTTGACTGAGCTCTGCTTTTTGTGGTTTGGACTGGGGTCTTGGGGTCATGTAACTGAACGCAGGAATGACTGCTCACTGCTCAACCGCCAGTAAATGAGGGGCAAGCTTCGGTGGAGTAGACATGTACTTGATTCAGAAAGGTGAGCAACTAGGGAAAGTGATGGGCTTATGTTCAGTGACCAAAGATTCTGCCCAACCTTTTAAAGGGAGAAGGGAGAAACATTTTCGGTTCATCTTTAAGGCCAGAAGTCAGATTCTTGCTCATTTTGGTCATCTTTCCACTGTGTGCAGACCTGTTGACTTTTCCTGATTTTGCTTGGAACACTGTCTTGCTCATGTGGTCTGCCTGCAATTGGATGTTCTTTTGCCCACATGGTCCACCTACAAATTTACAAAGGAAAATCTAGGGGTAGAGGGTCAGTCATCCTTTATTTACTTAATTCTTCATTTTTACCCCTGCTAACCCAGGAAAAGAAACACCTGGTTAGGTAAGGTGTTGTGTATATTTATTAAAGCAGAAATCAGGAGCTAAGTTAAATGTTGCCTAAACATTACTTTGCCGACTAAGTTCCGTCTAGTCAAGGGTATGGTTTTTCCTGTGGTCATGTATGGATGTGAGAGTTGGACTGTGAAGAAGGCTGAGCACCGAAGAATTGATGCTTTTGAACTGTGGTGTTGGAGAAGACTCTTGAGAGTCCCTTGGACTGCAAGGAGATCCAACCAGTCCATTCTGAAGGAGATCAGCCCTGGGATTTCTTTGGAAGGACTGATGCTAAAGCTGAAGCTCCAGTACTTTGGCCACCTCATGCGAAGAATTGACTCATTGGAAAGGACCCTGATACTGGGAGGGATTGGGGGCAGCAGAAGGGGACGACCGGGGATGAGATGGTTGGATGGCATCACGGACTCGATGGGCGTGAGTCTGAGTGAACTCTGGGAGTTGGTGATGGACAGGGAGGCCTGGCGTGCTGCGATTCATGGGGTCGCAAAGAGTCGGACATGACTGAGCGACTGAACTGAACTGAACTGAATGATCTCATCTTTATGACTGAGGTCTACAGAAAACAGAGATAATCCAAGAGAAACGAGGCAAAGGGGCTGCTTACACATTTGCAGCAACCATCTGTCAGCCAAGTGGCTCTGGTTCCTGGGGTTGTCTGGCTGTTGGCCGGGGGCTCAGCATGACTCCCAGGGCAGTGTCTCAGAGCAGCAGGAGAGTAAGTCCCAGAGCACAGGTATCCTCATGGATACTCTTGTCACCTTGGACAGTACAAGTTGCAAGGCTAGGAATCCATGAGGGGGGTGCGGTTCCTTAAGGCTTGGGGATAAAGAGGTGTAAACAGATGAGGCCTTTGCTGAAGCAGTCTGTGATAAAGTGTCTGCTTGGCTGTGGCATAAAGGATCCAACACAGGACTTAAAGCCACGCATACCTTTGCTTGGTCCTGGTTCTGCTGCTCACTCCACAGATGGCCTTTGTTACCTTCCTGTTAACCTATCTAAGCATCACTTTTCTCCTCTGAAAATGGTAGAGGTAGCATAGACTGCCCACTGATGAAAAGAAATAGGCCAACCAGCGTATATGAAAACATCTAGTCTGTGGCCATAATCCTTACTCCTTTTCCCTTCTCTTCCTTCTAGCGTTGGTTTAGGAACATCAAAAGCTATGTCAGCTGCCCCTTGCCCTTTCCTAGTCTTTTTTGCTTTTGTGAATCAGAAAGTGATGCAAAAAAGCTCCTTTAGTGATACTGCCTTGCCCCTGATATATTCCTTAATGAACAGTTTCCCATTGTTGGAGCATTGTAACATCCTCAATTAGATGATCAAAGCCCTAAAACTAATATCCCTCCTTGTCCTGCTACATCACAGAGGATTTCAGTTTAATCTCTAGTTGCCTCTGGAGTGACCCGTCTACCCACATTTATATTCATGTTATTTCTTCCCTTAGTAATCCACTGGCACCCCATCTCTTAGAGATAGTTAGATAGCATCACCAACTCAATGGACATGAACTTGAGCAAACTTTGGGAGACAGTAGAGGACAGAGAAGCCAGGTGTGCTGCAGTCCATGTGCTCACAAAGAGTCGTTTGTGACTGAAAAACTGGTATCGGTCAGTGGCCTGTTAGGAATCAGGAAGTAGCAGTTGTCTCCCACAAAACTGATCCCTGTTGCCAGAAAGGTTGGGGACCACTGTCTTACAGGATAGCATCCAAGTCCCCAGGCACTCTAGATCCCAAATGATCTGATCACTGCATAGCCCTTCAACTCTAGCCCTTCCTCCATACATATCCTGCTGTCCAGCAAGGCTGAGATTCTCGCCTTTGTGTGTGCTTTTCCTTTTACCTATTAACTGGAAAAAAAAAAGTATACATAACCCAAAAGTTGAGAATTATGTTTTATTTGGCAGACTTTCTGGGGACTTAAGCCTGGGGTGCAGCCTCTCAGATAGCTCTAAGGGATGCTCTGAAGAGGTAAGGGAGGAACCAAAATATATAGGTTTTTGCAACAGAAACCAGGTAGTTGGAACATCAAAGGATTTCTGTTAATTAAGGAAAAAAACAGTTATCTCAACTTAATGAACTCAGCACTTTTCTGTGTAGAGAACGATGTAAGAATCTGGACTCATGGAAATCATTACTTTAATATGCACCTTAGCCATCTAGGGCCTGTATCCTGTTGGTTTTCATCCTGGATCCCCTCACAGTCCAGGAGGGTGGCTGCAGAGGCTGAAGACTTGATGCCTGCAACATCCTTTGTTTACTGATATAGCTGGTGATAACTGGCGATATTTTTTTTTCATCCACACATCTATGCCTTGCCCTCTGTTTCTTTTCCTGGTCAACCTCTATTCATTGCCCACCTCCCCCCACCCATCTCCAGGAAGTCCTCACTGACTGTCCACCCCAACCCTACCAACCCTTGTTTGAACCATTGCTTCTGCAGAACTCTCAAGAGAACCCTGCCTCCATCATGCCACTTCTCTCACTTTATAAAAATGGCCAGTGTTGAGAGTTCCCCTGGTGGTTCAGAGGTTAGGACTTTGACTTCCAGTGCTGGGGCTGCCAGTTCGATCTCTGGTCAGAGCTAAGATCCCACACACCTCGAGGGCCAAAACCCAAAACATAAAACAGAAGCAGCATTGTAACAAATTCAATAAAGCCTGTTTTTTAAAAATGGCCCACATTGAAAAATCTTTTAAAGAAAATTACCAATGTAACTATCTGAAGCTTCCATGGGTTTCTGAGCTCCTTGAGAATGGAGACCAAAATTGAATGATAGAACAAATAACCCACCCTTCTCCAAATTGGACTTCAGCTTCTAAGCCCATGATTCATTCAGTGTGATAGGTGAGCTGTCTCGGGCAGCAAAGAGTTGTGTAAGTAAGAAGACAGAGGAAAGTGTTGGTTCTAATTTATGTGAAACTTCTATATGTTAGAGCTAATACTAAGATTTCTCATTCTAATCGATGGAGCAGGGAGGAAGATGCAAGAGCCGTGGTCATACTTGAAGACGCCCTCAGCCTTGTCAGATTTCAAAGGACAGGTCTGAGTCACTGAGTTTCTGCCCATGGTGAGGAATAAAGTCACTGGTCTTTTGGGCACTGTCGTTTCACCCCGAGGACTATCCTACTCTGACTCCTTTTCCTGATCGCTGCTGATAGAGGAAGCACCTTGCCTTCTTGGCTAAATGAGTCACTAAGGATTCTCGTGGTGAAATATGTGGTGCCTTTACACAGGCCAGATATTCTGCGCTGGGCTACAGTCACTGGAGAGTCCATCTTCATGGAAAGATCTCCTACCCTAAAAGCTATTAAGAGGGAAAAAGCCTGTTTTCTACCGCAACTGGGGAGGCTGTGGGCTGAGATGGGGTCAGCACAGGTTTTGGCACAGGCTCCATCACACCCTCACCATGAAGCCTCAGCGAATCACTAAAGCCTGTGTCCTCGGCAGAGTGAGCTCACTGACCACGTGCACAGTGCTGTCGGAGGTTGGTCCCTGGTGTCTGATTGTTTAAGCAGGTGGAGAGATTTGCTCACGGTTTCCATTGATGAGAGAAGGTATCCTGACTCAGGGCTTCTGATTCTAGAGCCCAGGCTCTTTCTCTCACTTTACATCTCCTTCTGTCTCTCCTTTCTTTCCTCCCTTCATTTCTCTATCTTTCCTCCCCTCCCTGCCTTTCCTCTCCCCCTTCTCTCTCTCTGTCTTCCTTCCTCCTCTCCCTCCCTACTTCCCTCCCTCCCACTCCCTTTCCTTTTCTCCAAAACTATTCATCGGCTACTGTGTGCTAGATACTGTGTTGAGCATCAGGGAAGATGATGTCCAACTAGATGTGGTTCTTGCTCTTAAGGAGTTCACAGCCTAGTGGGGGGAAAGGAACATAAACAATTTAATTAGAAAATTGTGAAAAGCTAAGGCAATAATGGATCTGCTAAAGTAAGGGCTGAGTATATTTATCTATGTGTATCTTCAGGGGCTAGCCAAAGCCCAAAGCCCATAAAATTCATATTAAAGCATAGGCTTAATGTTTATTAAAATAATTTTCTTCCTTGATCTAGATATCAAGCATAGAGGTAGGTTGAGAGCCTGTTTCCCAAGGTCTGAACTCCTGAGTTCTCAGCCTGGCTCCTCCCCTAAGTTGTTTTATGATGTTTGATAAGAAGTCAGACCCCACATGGGTACCAGTTTCTTTCTCTGAGATGTTAAGACTGATAGTGCTGCCCTTGCTGCTTCTCAGTGGGTTATGCAGAAGCTGGATGATGTTTATGAAAGCTCTCTGAGAAGGCATAAGTTGTTAATGAATATATGGAAGGCTTGAGTTATGAAGTTCACGTCTTTTGTGCTGTGTTGTGCTTAGTCACTCAGTCATGTCCAACTCTTTATGACCCCTTGGACTGTAGCCTGCCAGGCCTCTCTATTCATGGGGATTCTCCAGGCAGGAATACTGGAGTGAGTTGCCATGCTCTCCTCCAGGGGATTTTCCCAACCCAGAGATCGAACCCAGGTCTCCCGCATTACAGGCAGATTCTTCACCAGCTTAGCTACCAGGGAAGCCCTCACATTCCGTAAACTTCTCCAACCCAGAGATCTCCAGCTAGCTAGCCTATGGCAAAACCCAGCCCAGGTGACTTAGTTGAGATGCTTTCAGGAACAGGATGGGAAAGGAGGGATTTCTGTGATGAGATACTTTTTCTATACTCAATGTCTTTCTCTATCTCTTCCCCTTTTACATAAATTCCCATTGAACATTTGTTACAGCTAACCATAACAGAACCGTTTTGTGAGTATCTACCATGTGCCAGGGCCTGCGCTGTACACATCAGATAAAGAACATCTCATTCTTACCAGAACAGTGAGACGTCAGTTTCAATATCCCCATTTTATAGGAAATAAAACTGAAGGTCGCACTGGAAGAAACTGGAACATTTTCCGTATCCATGGTAACAACTGCCCGTGCCTCATCTCAGAGAGTGATGCTTCCTAGGTAGCTGATGCGTCTTCAGCCCTGTGTCCTCCTTTGTTTCTTGCTGTTTAGCCATCCTGTCCACTCTATTACACTTACCTATCCCCTCTACCATAGGCTGTCATTATCATTCATTTTGAGGAGAGAAAAGGATGAGGAGAAAGAATCTGAGCTGGAGTCACACCTGGATATAAATTAGCCGTACCACTTCTAACCCATGTCATCTTGGGGTGGTGGTGGTTTAGTCGCTAAGTCGTGTCCCTCTCTTGCGACCCCATGAACTGGATCGCACCAGAATCCTCTCCCCAGGGGATCTCCCAGGCAAGCATTGCCATTTCCTTCTCTAGGGCATCTTCCCCAGTCGGGGATGGAACCTGCATCTCCTGCATTGCAGGCAGATTCTTTACCATTGAGCCACTGGGGAAGCCCCTCTGCGTGATCTTAGGCAGAGTATTTGGCCCAGGGGTTGGTTTCCTCATCTGCCAAACAAAGGCAGTAAAATCACTGAATCAGGGTCAGAGCTACATGCAGTGACTGATAAAGTGCCCTGGTGCCTTGCTTGGCTTTCAGTATCGACCAGTAAAAGGAGCTTCTTCCTCTCTCAACTGATTGATGGTAACTTGTAACTGATCACTGTTTCCCTGTTCTCTCTAAGCATTTGTCCCTTTTAATCCTTCTGCCACCACTGCTGCCTTAGGCTTCCTAAGGATATATTCTTGTTTTTCTCCTTGATCCAGAACACTTACCAGAACAATTAGACTCTTCACCTGGCTTTTCAGAATCTACAGAATTTGGCTGTGGCATCCCTTTCCAATACTGTCTCCTGGAAAAGCCCCTAGGGTTTTCAGCACCCTACCCAGGAAGTAGCACAGGGTTCATCTACTTGCCCTGTTGCTTCTCTCTGCCTAGAGGGAGA
>SJXQ01010837.1:42010-76987 GCA_006408695.1 Aepyceros melampus | reverse complement strand
GAGACCTCGCCCACCCCCCAACCCCACCCCCCGCCAGCCCCACAACCTCTGCCTGAAGAAAGGCTGCATAAGACCAAGCCTGGTCCTCCAACCAGACATGTTTTTAGGACTGTTTCTTTGGGGCAAGAGTCATGGCTTATGCGTCTGAAATTCTCAGGACCTGGCAAATGTTTATATCTTATTGCATGACTCATTTGAAAAGACCCTCATGCTCGGAAAGATGGAAGGCAGGAGGAGAAGGGGACGACAGAGGATGAGATGGTTGGATGGCATCACCGACTCAATGGACATGAGTCTGAGTAAATGCAGGGAGTTGGTGATGGACTGGGAGGCCTGGCGTGCTGCAGTCGATGGGGTCGCAGAGTCAGACACAACTGAGTGGCTGAACTGAACTAATATCACTCAGTTTTTTTAATTTCATCCTGTGCCAGGTTCTAGTAATCCATGCCTCTCTAGAGTTATTTATTTCACTTAAATTTCAAACTTATTGTCATACATTAATTTACCATACCTCTTGTATTTTTAATATCTCTGGGATCTGTCACCGACTCAATGGACATGAGTCTGAGTAAATGCAGGGAGTTGGTGATGGACTGGGAGGCCTGGCGTGCTGCAGTCGATGGGGTCGCAGAGTCAGACACAACTGAGTGGCTGAACTGAACTAATATCACTCAGTTTTTTTAATTTCATCCTGTGCCAGGTTCTAGTAATCCATGCCTCTCTAGAGTTATTTATTTCACTTAAATTTCAAACTTATTGTCATACATTAATTTACCATACCTCTTGTATTTTTAATATCTCTGGGATCTGTCATGATGCCTCTTTCTTCATACCTGGTGTTGTTTATGTCTTTCCCTGTTTCCTTCATCAATGTTTCCAGGGTTTTATTAATTTTATTGGTGGTTTCCAAGAAGTAATGATTTTATTGATCTTGTATATTGTTCATTTTTGTCTGTTTCATTGTGCACTTAAAAATTATTTCCCAGTTTGCCATTTAAAGTGTTTTTTTTTCTAATTTCTTTAGAGGTATACATGCAACATTAGATTTTAGCATCATTTTTTGTTTGGAACACTACACTTAAGGCTATAATTTTCTTCAAAGCATTGCTTTATCTGAATCACACAAGTTTTAATATATTGTATTTTCATTATCATTCTGTTCCAATTATTTTCTAATTTCCATGGTAATTTTTGCTTCTCATTAGTTTTTGAGAAGTACATTTTTAAATTTCCAATTACCTGGGGATTTTCTAGTTAACATTTTGTTATTAAGGTCTAGCTTAATTTAACTTCAACCAGAATGTAACCTTCAGTCAGGTCTTGCCCATTGACCTCACATGTGTCATGTTCTTTGATGCAATTTTTCAAATTTTGCCTGTACATTTTAAAAAGATTACCAAATATAAATGTAAAGACTCATGAAATGAAGTGGATATTATGATCTTGGGTTTTCTTTTGAGTTAACCTCAATAAACATCCTGTATAAAAATTCTTAGTTTATTACTAATTGCCACCATTCACTAAAAAATATTTTTGAGAATGTTCTGCGTACGAGGCATTGAGCTAAATGTTGGAGATTCCACAGCAAGAGAAATCAGACACTGTCCTAGATTTCACAGCCCAATGGGACAGACTGAGATTAATCAAACAATCAGCATAATAGTGTGTTATTTTAAACTAAGATAAGTGCTCTGAGGAAAATGAACACATGCTCTCTGAGATCTTATATCTAAGGAGTTTTACTTATTTGGCGCTGGAGGAGGGGCAGGTCTATTTTTCATATATCAAGCTGTTCAGTTCAGTTCAGTTCAGTCGTGCGGTCGTGTCCGACTCTTTGCGAACCTATGAATCGCAGTACGCCAGGCCTCCCTGTCCATCACCAACTCCCGGAGCTCACCCAGACTCACGTCCATTGAGTTCATGATGCCATCCAGCCATCTCATCCTCGGTGGTCCCCTTCTCCTCCTGCCCCCAATCCCTCCCAGCATCAGAGTCTTTTCCAATGAGTCAACTCTTAGCATAATGTGGCCAAAGTACTGGAGCTTCAGTTTCAGCATCATTCCTTCCAAAGAAATCCCAGGGCTGATCTCCTTCAGTATGGACTGGTTGGATCTCCTTGCAGTCCAAGGGACTCTCAAGAGTCTTCTCCAACACCACAGTTCAAAAGCATCAATTCTTCTGCGCTCAGCCTTCTTCACAGTCCAACTCTCGCATCCATACATGACCACAGGAAAAACCATAGCCTTGACTAGACGGACCTTAGTCGGCAAAGTAATGTCTCTGCTTTTGAATATACTATCTAGGTTGGTCATAACTTTTCTTCCAAGGAGTAAGCGCCTTTTAATTTCATGGCTGCAGTCACCATCTGCAGTGATTTTGGAGCCCAAAAAAACAAAGTCTGACACTGTTTCTACTGTTTCCCCATCTATTTCCCATGAAGTGATGGGGCCAGATGCCATGATCTTCGTTTTCTGAATGTTGAGCTTTAAGCCAACTTTTCCACTCTCCTCTTTCACTTTCAACAAGAGGCTTTTTAGCTCCTCCTCACTTTCTGCCATAAGGGTGGTGTCATCTGCATATCTGAGGTTATTGATATTTCTCCCAGCAATCTTGATTCCAGCTTGTGTTTCTTCCAGTCCAGCGTTTCTCATGATGTACTCTGCATATAAGTTAAATAAGCAGGGTGACAATATACAGCCTTGACGTACTCCTTTTCCTATTTGGAACCAGTCTGTTGTTCCATGTCCAGTTCTAACTGTTGCTTCCTGACCTGCATACAGATTTCTCAAGAGGCAGGTCAGGTGGTCTGGTATTCCCATCTCTTTCAGAATTTTCCACAGTTTACTGTGATCCACACAGTCAAAGGCTTTGGCATAGTCAATAAAGCAGAAATAGATGTTTTTCTGGAACTCTCTTGCTTTTTCCATGATCCAGCGGATGTTGGCAATTTGATCTCTGGTTCCTCTGCCTTTTCTAAAACCAGCTTGAACATCAGGGAGTTCACGGTTCACATATTGCTGAAGTCTGGCTTGGAGAATTTTGAGCATTACTTTACTAGCATGTGAGATGAGTGCAATTGTGCGGTAGTTGGAGCATTCTTTGGCATTGCCTTTCTTTGGAATTGGGATGAAAACTGACCTTTTCCAGTCCTGTGGCCACTGCTGAGTTTTCCAGATTTGCTGGCAAATTGAGTGCAGCACTTTCACAGCATCATCTTTCAGGATTTGAAACAGCTCAACTGGAATTCCATCACCTCCACTAGCTTTGTTCGTAGTGATGCTTTCTAAGGCCCACTTGACTTCACATTCCAAGATGTCTGGCTCTAGATTAGTCAACACATCATCATGATTATCTGGGTCATGAAGATCTTTTTTGTACAGTTCTTCCGTGTATTCTTGCCACCTCTTCTTAATATCTTCTGCTTCTGTTAGGTCCAGACCATTTCTGTCCTTTATCGAGCCCATCTTTGCATGAAATGTTCCCTTGGTATCTCTAATTTTCTTGAAGAGATCTCTAGTCTTTCCCATTCTGTTGTTTTCCTCTATTTCTTTGCATTGATTGCTGAAGAAGGCTTTCTTATCTCTTCTTGCTATTCTTTGGAACTCTGCATTCAGATGCTTATATCTTTCCTTTTCTCCTTTGCTTTTTGCTTCTCTTCTTTTCACAGCTATTTGTAAGGCCTCCCCAGACAGCCATTTTGCCTTTTTGCATTTCTTTGCCATGGGGATGGTCTTGATCCCTGTCTCCTGTACAATGTCACGAACCTCATTCCATAATTCATCAGGCACTCTATCTATCAGATCTAGACCCTTAAATCTATTTCTCACTTCCACTGTATAATCATAAGGGATTTGATTTAGGTCATACCTGAATGGTCTAGTGGTGTTGCCCACTTTCTTTAATTTAAGTCTGAATTTGGCAATCAGGAGTTCATGATCTGAGCCACAGTCAGCTCCCAGTCTTGTCTTTGTAGACTGTATAGAGCTTCTCCATCTTTGGCTGCAAAGAATATAATCAATCTGATTTCGGTGTTGACCATCTGGTGATGTCCATGTGTATGTAGAGTCTAGGATTTCGTGTCTAGAGGATCGGCATCAGTAATGTTTCTTATCTTATTTTGAGAGCATCACAGCCATCTGACTTTCCCCTCCTATTAATTAATACTCAGCCATCTGACTTTTTCCTGTTTGGAATACTCACTTCAGAGACTTTTTAAAATTTATTTTGGCTTGGCAGTAAAGAATCTGCCTTCCAATGCAGGAGACATGGGTTTGATTCCTGGTAAAATTGGCAAGGTCCCCTTGAGAAAGAAATGGCAACCTACTCCAGTATTCTTAACTGGAAAACCCCAAGGGCAGAGGAGCGTGGTAGGCTATAGTCCATGGGGTCACAGAGTCAACAGAACTGAGCAACAACAGCATAACACACAGACAGAAAATTGCGTTAATCTCAGCTATTCAGTTTAATAAAATTTTCCATGTGCGTGTACCTTAGTTATGGTGTGCTTAGTCGCTCAGTCGTGTCTGACTCTTTGCGACCCCCAGGATTGTAGCCCACCAGGCTCCTTTGTCCATGAGATTTCCCAGGCAAGAATATGGAGCGGGTAGACACTCGCTTTTCCTTTCCTTCCCGATCCTTCCTTCTAAAGGACTGAACCTGCGATTCTTGCATTGCAGGTAGACTCTTTACCATCTGAGCCACCAGGAAGTTGACAACCACCCAAATCAAGTTATGAAACTTTGCCAGCATTTGAAACTTTGCTGTGGATGTAACAATGGAAAAATACTCCTTCATGTTTGGCTTCTTTCAATTAACAGTGTCTTTGAGATTCATCTGTTGTACTTCAGAAGTTTTTTTTTTTCATGGCTGTGTACTATTCTGATATATGAATATGCTATAGTTTATTCAATCATTTTCCTATGGATGGACAGTTGGGTTGCCTATAATTTAGGGCTGTTATTATTGAGGCTGACGTGAATTTTCTTGTCCATGGTGAATATATGCACTCACGTCTCTTGGGCAATTTACACTGCATGGGGTTTTGTTGAAAAAGTGTAATGTGCAAAGTATATAGTATGTACAAGGATATTGCAAGTCCAAGTGCTATATTGCCTGTGAGTAGTTGCCTTGCTTGTGTATTATTCTGAGATTAGAAGAAGGAAATTGCAGGATTTGTGTTCCGGAGTTGATGTTTGATCTCATCAGGCCTTCCCTTGTGTTACTGATGCAGACACTGAACCCAGAGAGAGAACATAACCTTCCTGGGACCACACTTCAAATTTACAAATGGTTCATCTCACAAGATTACTGTTTTGTAAGCCAGAGACTGTCTTTCATAAACATGTATGAAATTCAATAGACTGAACCTGTTGTCTTAGAGAGGGTGTAGACATATTGACAGGGTGTCCAGGCCTGGGACCTCAGGAGGAGGACCTGAGGTTTTCTAGGGGTTGGGAGCATACAGTGGGGAGGAGTTTGGTACATAAAAGAGCAGCCCCAAGGTGAATGCTTATTGAAGGCCCTCCCGCCCCAGTCCCGTCCCTCCCATCCCTTTCCCGCTTCCCCATGCAATAACCCAGCTGTACCCTTTGGTTGCAAAGAGTCGGACATGACTGAGCAACTGAGCATGCACACATGCGTTCTTCAGTGCAGACTTAGAGCATCTCTATTCTCTATTCTCTGAGTGTTCAGCCAAGCTCATGCCTCAGCTTTTCTCTCCATAGTGTCTTCATTACTTTTTCTAACTTTAAGCCCCGGATCAGACATCCTGTGCCCCTAGTAACTAACTCTCTCATTGAGTTTCTGCAGCCTTGTATGAGCTGAGCGTAGCCTGGACTCAATGGATCTGCTCCTCTGAGATAAGCCCACATGCCCCAAGAGCCCTGACCTCCTAGAATGTCTTATGCAATCATGCTTCCTGTCTCCTTTCCTGCTGAGGTTCTGAACTTTGTGAGGGTGGGAATTATACCTGCCTTCACCCCCACAATCCTTGATACCTCACATGGGGCTTCACACAGGGGAGGATGGAACTATGAAAGGTGCATAAGAACACCTTGAGAATAAGAAAATGAATAAATGAGTGAATGGATGAATGAGTGTATGAATGCAAACTGCTGCTCAGAACATGACAGCTCCTCTCCACCATAACCTTTCTCTGACCACCATGGTCTCAACCCTAAGTGGTCTCCTTCTCCCCGCCTTGGCCCCTCTGCAGTCTCTTTGCAACACAGTAGCCGGGGCGGGGAGGTCCTTTGACCTCGTACCATGTCATTGCTCAGAATCCTTCAGTGACTTCCATCTCATTTAAACACTACGTGAGAGAAGAGTATGAGCCCTGGGGTCAGACTTCCTGAGTCCAAATCCAAGCTCCTTGGTTTTGGCTGTGCAGCTCTGCCCCATTGCTTTACCTCTCTGTGCCTATGGATGGGCTCGTGCAGAACTCATAGAAAGCACTAAGGACAGTGTCCAAATAAGGTCAGTATTAGTGTGATGAGGATCAAGTCAGAGGAGAGAAACAAAAATGGTGATGGTATTGTGAAGTGACACAGCCCTGGGGATTAAAGTGCAGGCCATTCAGTGCTGGGCTCAAGTCCTGGTTCTGCCACTTGGCAGCTGTGTGACCTTGGGCAGGTTATAGAACCTAAGTCTCAGTTTCCTCACAGTGTATTGAGAGAATAATAGTTCACCCTTCTAGGTTTTAAGCAACCTACATTGTTCAGACAGACAGGCCTCTCAGGGCCCAGAGGACCACACTTGAACACTGCTTGGGACAATCAGGAGAGGCTTCCTGGAGGAGGTGCTATTTGACCTGCACCTGCCGGAGAAGTAGGAGCTCTCTAGGCTGTCAAGTTTGAAAAGACCTTCTAGAAAGGGAGAGAAGTGTGAGAAACAGCAGGGAGCTGGGGCAGTGAATGGCCTGTGGGGAGAAAAGACATCCGCGTGTGTCAGACACATGAGAGGTGGGTCACCCATCTAGAGAGGTTGCCTGGGTTGTAAGGTGGTTTCTTGGGAAATAGACTCTGAAGTGGAAATCAGCAAGCAAGGGGTTGGTAGGGAGCCTAATTAGCAAGTGCCCTGGGGCTCAGCATCTGGAGAAGGAAGAGGTGGGAGGAGGCAGGGTGAGCACAGGAGCACTTGGTCCTGGTGAGTCTCAGTGAGGCCTTGGATGACCCCGTGGGGTATTTTGAAGCTGACCAGCTCTTCAGAGTTATCCTGAATGGGGATTTTGAGCCAGGCTTCTCTACCCTCAGGCTGACCCGGCGGTGTCTGTGGGCTGCCCCAGGAAGGAGCAGATGACCTTGGCCAAGGCAGTTTTCTTTAGTTAAGGCAATTCTAATTCAGTTGAGGGCTGTCTACCCTCAGCCTTCCCAGCAGGGGCAGAGGTGAGCCTGCCATCTTATTCAGGGTGGCTCACACCTCCATCGTGGCAGGCAGACCCTGTATGTGAAGATCTGTGTGTCTCTTTATGAGGTTTGGAGCTTGTCCTTCAGGCTGCAAAGGGTCATCTCTGCACATGGAAAAGACATGTATTCCCATGTGTATCTGTATGTGTGTAGTATCCTGGACAGAGAGGAGGGAGGCAGAGAGACCCGCTGGGAAGCTTATCACTTCATTCCAGGTGAGCGATGATGAGACTCTTAGCAAAGACAGAGGCAATGGGGACGTGAAAGATTTCAGGGTAAATGACAGTAATCACAGTCATCATTTATTCAACCCCTGCCACACAGCTGGCCCTTTAACCTATTGTTATCAACCTCCACAGCTGTTGTGCAAGCATGCATTTTTATACAGAATCAAATGGAGGATCAGAGAGGTTAAGTCACTTGCCTAAAATCACACAGTGGTAAAGAACAGAGCCAAAATTGAAACTCAGTTTTCTCAGACTTAAAATTCTGCACCCAGGACAGCTTCCGAAAAAGTGGATGCTCAGAACACTAGTCGTCCTTAGTGTTGTAGCTAATCACGGCTATTGCCATCTCAATATGGATAAAATGAAGGCCTGGGTAGCAGATCTGCATTTTGTTAGCAGAAAAAGCACGGAGGATTGCTGACAGCTATGGTGATCTTGACAGTATTAGGGGAAGACATATTCAAATGCAATTAAAAACCACAAATATAATAATCAAATGTAAATGAGCAGCAGCCAACAATTACTGATGCATATACAATTAGCACATATGGTAATTTAGCAGGAGGCACAACTCGCTCCATTTCATTGCCTTTAACAAATTGCTGATGCCCCGCCTCCCCACTCCCGCCTTCCCCTCCCCTTTGCTACTAACAATTCCTCTCTGTGTTTGTTGACGCTCTCTGTTGGCAGACAAGAGTCTAATTAGCTGGACTCTCCCAGAGCCAGGATGCATCTAGCTGTGGCTCAGAAGAGGAGCTGGCTCCACAGCCTGCCTGGGGCTTGTGGGCAGGAGCAATCAGAGAACTTTGTGTCCTTTCTCTTTTGCTGATAAGTGATGTTGCTTATGGAAACTGTTGATCATCTTCTAGAACAAACACCTACTAAGCAGCCATTGCATGCCCAGCCCTATGCTGGGTACCAGGAGGATAGAGGTTCACACCGTCATTTATCTCCCTGTCATTCACTGGCAACCTGCTCCATGTCAGCATCTGGACACAAGGAGGAAGAAAACAGGCTGATGTCTTTTGGAAACTCACAGTCTTTCGGAGAGAAATAGAGAAGCATATAGGTAATTTCCACACAGCGTGCTGTGTTGCAGTAGAGGTAGGGTTCAGTCCAGGGCTGTGTGTGCAGTGCACCTTCCAAGGGTTTGGGCTGCCTATATTAGATCCTGGATCCTCTTCTCATGAGCTAGGTGACAGGGGCCACATCACTTGTGCTCTCCATGCAGTTTTACAGAGATGATATTAACATAGACTCACAAAGGTGGTTGTGAAGATTGAGTCAGTGCTTGCAAAGCCCTTGGCCCAGCACCCAGCACACGGCAAGTGCTCAGTAAATGTGAGTGAGTTACGGTTGCATCCTTATCACTGCTCTTGGAACTCAGAGGAGGGACGGACTGCCCTTCTGCCCTGGGATTGCCGAGTTCAGGAAGGGCAAGAGAAAGCCTGGGGAAATGTCGTGAATTGAGCTAGTATTGTGGAAGGAACACCCTCTGCCTGTTACTGGATGATGCCATAACCTTTTCGAGTCTCCGTTTTTGCATCTGGAAAGTGTGGATAAGAGTACAGTCAACCTTCATTATTTATGGATCCCATATTTGCAAATTTACCAACTCACAAAAATTTATTTGAAAGCCTCCAATCAATACTTGTGGCACTTTGATGGTCATCTGTGGACATGCACAGAGCCACAAAATAATTGAGTCATGAGATATGTGTGTTCCCAAGTGAGGATGGACAAGACTGCCTTGTTTCAGCTCTTACACTGCGGCATGTGTCCTTTCTATAACCACATTTTATTGCTTTTTATTGTTGCTGTTGGTGTTTTAAATGGCCACCAAACCTAGTGCTGAACTGCTGTCTAGTATTCCTAATCTCAAGGCTGTGATGTGCCTTGTGGAGAAAATATATATGCTAGGTAAGTTTCATTCAGATATGAGTTACAGTGCTGGTGGCTGTGAGTTCACTGTTAACTAATCAATAAGATACATCAAGCAAGTTGTCTTTAAACAGAAACACACACAAAGCAATGATATTGATTGGTTGATAGAATGTTGTGACCAGAGGCTCATAGAAACCTAGCTTGTAGGACCACTGGTTTGCTAGTCACTAATCCAGTTTTCACAGCAACTTCATCCAACAAAGCTTCCATGAACAGTGAGAATCAACTGTGTCTTTTCTGCAGGATGTCATTAGGACTAGCATTGTGTTAAAGCACTCAGCACAGTGCCTGGTACAGAGTAGGCTCTCAGGACGTCTACTTAAATCCACAGCAGTTTTATACATGATGAAGCTGAGGCCTAAAGAGCTGAATGGAGTTCATGATCACTCCCAAGTGGTTGATGTCTAAATTGTCATTGGAATCACACCCTGGAAAAGATTAAAAATAAAATAAAACAAGTCTCTGCAAATATTAAAGAATTACAGTCAGAGTATAATCTGACTATAATGAAATCAAACTGGAAATCAATAACAGAAAAACACTCAAATACCTGGAACTTAGATAACAAACTCCTATATAATAAAGCATCAGTTAAGAGGTATCAGATTTTTAAAAAATGGGTTTAACTGACTGGAAATGGAAATAAAATACATCAAAATATGTGTGAAACAAAGCAATGTTGAGAGATAAACTAATAGCATTAAATGCTTACATTAGAAACAAAAAATTTCATATCAGTATGTTTCTAAAGTAAAAAAAAAAAAAACTCAAAAAAAAAGAAATGTGGAAAAAAAGAGACTAGAAAAAGAAGAGCAAACTAAACCCCAGAAAAGGAAGGAAATAACAGAGATAAGAATAGAAATCAACAATATTGAAAATGGGAAAACTGTAGAGAAAAAAAAATTTTTTTTAACTTTCTTTTTTTTAAATTAATTTTTATTTTTTAGTTTTGTTTTGCTTTACAACACTGTATTCATTTTGCTATACATTGACATGAATCATCCACAAGTGTACATGAACTCCCAATCCCGACTCCCCCCCACCCCCACCCCACACCATCTCTCTGGATTATCCCCGTGCATCAGTCCCGAGCATCCTGCATCGAACCTAGACCAGTGATTTGTTTCACTTAGGACGTCATACATGTTACACTGCCACTCTCCTAAATCATCCCACCCTCTCCCTCTCCCACAGAGTCCAAAAGGCTGTTCTATACATCTGTGTCTCTTTTGCTGTCTCGTGTACAGGTTTATCATTACCATCATTCTAAATTCCATATATATGTGTAAGTATACTGTATTGGTGTTTTTCTTTCTGGCTTACTTCACTCTGTATAATCGGCTCCAGCGTCATCCACCTCATTAGAACTGATTCAAATGTATTCTTTTTAATGGCTGAGTAATACTCCATTGTGTATATGTACCACAGCTTTCTTATCCATTCATCTGCTGATGGACATCTAGGTTGCTTCCATGTCCTGGCTATTATAAACAGTGCCGCAATGAACATTGGGGTACACGTGTCTCTTTCAATTCTGGTTTCCTTGGTGTGTATGCCCAGCAGTGGGATCGCTGGATCATAAGGCAGTTCTATTTGCAATTTTTTAAGGAATCTCCACACTGTTCTCCATAGTGGCTGTACTAATTTGCATTCCCACCAACAGTGTAAGAGGGTTCCCTTTTCTCCACACCCTCTCCAGCATTTATTGCTTGTTGACTTTTGGATCGCAGCCATTCTGACTGGTGTGAAATGGTACCTCATTGTGGTTTTGATTTGCATTTCTCTGATAATGAGTGATGTTGAGCATCTTTTCATGTGTTTGTTAGCCATTCGTATGTCTTCTTTGGAGAAATGTCTATTTAGTTCTTTGGCCCATTTTTTGATTGGGTCATTTATTTTTCTGGAGTTGAGCTGCATAAGCTGCTTGTATATTTTTGAGATTAGTTGTTTGTCAGTTGCTTCATTTGCTATTATTTTCTCCCATTCAGAAGGCTGTCTTTTCACCTTGCTTATAGTTTCCTTTGTTGTGCAGAAGCTTTTAATTTTAATTAGATCCCATTTGTTTATTTTTGCTTTTATTTCCAGTATTCTGGGAGGTGGATCATAGAGGATCTTGCTGTGATTTATGTCAGAGATTTATGGTTCTTTGATATGATCTATAAAATAAAAAAAACCTCCAGACAGACCGACAGAGATGAAAAGAGAAGGAACAAATCATGCATATCAGGAATGAAACAGATATCAGTAAGGATCTTGCAGCTTTAAAAGGTTAATAAGGGAATGCTTTAGTCAGCTTTATACTCAAAATACATTCAACATCTTAGAAGACATGGAACAATTCCTTGAAAACCCCAAACTGTTAAAACTTAACTAATATGCATAGATTATCTGAACCATTAAAGAAAGTAAGTTTGTAACTTAAGTACTCTTAATAAAAAATCTCCATAGTCGGAAAGTTTCCCTGGAGAATTCTACCAAACAGTAAAGAAGAATTAACACCAGGAATTCCCTGGTAGTCCAGTGCTTGGGACTCTGTGCTTCTGTTGCAGGGGGTGTAACTTCAGTCCCTGGTTGGGGAACTAAGATCCTATAAGCCATGTAGTGCGGCCAAAAAAAAAAAAAAGAGAGAGAGAGAGAGAACTTAGCTTCAACTTTATATAGTCTCTTTCAGAAAATAGAAAAGAGTAGAACATTCCCAACTCATCTTAAAAAAGCCAGTATTACCTGATACCCAAACCAGACAAAGATAGTACCAATCCACCCTCAAAAGAAAGCTACCTAACAGTATTTTTCATGAATGTACACCTGAAAATCCACAACAAAATATTACCAAATTGAATCCAACAATCTATAGAGTCATACTCCACAAGCAACTGGGATTTATCCATGATACACAAGGTTCAACCTTCAGCATTGCTAGTCAATGTAATCTACCATATTCATAGTCTAAATTAAAAAGCCATATATTCATATCTGTTGATTCAGAAAAAGCATTTGATAAAACCTCATACTCATTAATAATAAAAACTATCAACATTTTAGGAATAGAGGGAAAGCACTCAACTTGATAAAAAAACATCTACAAAAAAATCAACAGCTAAGTTCACACTTATGGTGAAAGACTGAATTTTTTTCCCAGAAGACTGGGAATGAGGCAAGAATATTCACTCTCACCATTTTTATTCAACATAATACTAGAAGTTCTAGGCAATGTGGTAAGATAAAAGAAAAATGTATATGTAGTATAAAGAGGCACCCCACTCAGTACTCTTGCCTGGAAAAACCCCGTGGACGGAGGAGCCTGGTAGGCTGCAGTCCATGGGGTCGCTAAGAGTCAGACATGACTGAGCGACTTCACTTTCTCTTTTCACCTTCATGCATTAGAGAAGGAAATGGCAACCCACTCTAGTGTTCTTGCCTGGAGAATCCCAGGGACGGGGGAGCCTGGTGGGCTGCCGTCTATGGGGTCGCACAGAGTCGAACACGACTGAAGCGACTTAGCAGCAGTATAAAGAGAAAAATAAAACAATTCTATTTGCATATACCATGTTTGTCTATATAAAGAACCTAAAAGAAGTTACAAAAAAAAAAAAAAATTCCAGGAGCTAATAAGTGAATTCAGCAAGGTTGCAGAATACAAAACCATTACTCCAAAATCAATTTCATTTCTATATTCTAAGAATGGTCACGCAGAAACTGTAATTTTAAACACAGTATCATTTATACTCAACTTCAAAGATAATGAGATACTTAGGTATAAACATAACAAAACATTTATAGGCTCTGTGTGCTGAAAAGTGCAAGTACTAAAGACGGAACTCAAAGTAAAGTCAAGTCACTCAGTCGTGTCTGACTCTTTGTGACCCCGTGGACTGCAGCCCACCAGGCTCCTCAGTCCATGAGATTCTCCAAGCAAGAATACTGGAATGGGTTGCCATTTCCTTCTCCAGGGGGAACTCAAGGAAGACCTAAATAAATGAAGTAGCATACCATCTTCATGGATTGGTAGACTCAGCATAGCAAATATGTCAGTTCTCCCCAACAGAGCTATAGGTTTCAAACAATCCAAACATAACCCTAGCTTAATCCCAGCACAGAGTTTTGTTGACCAGGACAAACAATGGAAAGCACAGGCCTTAAACTAGCTAAAGCAATCCTAAAAAGGAAGAAATAAGTTCTTATTCTACCTGGTGGTCTTCCCTGGTTGTTCAGCTGGTAAAGAGTCTGCCTGCAATGCAGGAGACCACAGTTTAATTCCTGGGTTGGAAAGATTCCCTGGAGGAGGCATGGCAGCCCACTTTAATATTCTGCCTGGGGAATTCCACAGACAGAACAGTCTGGCAGGCTACAGTCCATGGGGGGTCACAGAGTCAGACATGACTGCGTGACTAAGCATAGCACAGCATTCTGCCTGATAATAAAGTCTGTTCTTCAGCAATGCTAATCAAGATTGTGTGGTATTAGCAGAAAGATAGAACTATAAATCAATGAAACAGAATGACAGTTGTGGAAATATAACCACAAATGTGCTCAACTAATTTTTTTTTACTAAGATCAAAAGCATTTCAATGGAGGGAAGATAGCGTTTCAACAAATAATGCTGGAGCAATTGGGGATTCATAGTCAAATGGAAAAAAGACTTAAACCTAAACCTTATATGTTATACAGAAGTTACCTGAAAATGAATCATGTAAATGTAAAGCCATAACATTTATAAAAAAAATTACGGAGAAAATCTTCAGGATCAAGGACTTGGTGAGGAATTCCTAGACTTGACATCAAAAGCAAGCTCAAAACACTTGATAAAATTGACTTCATTGAAATTTGAAATGTTTGCTGTATAAAAGCTCCCAGAAGAAAGTATTTGCAAATCACACATTTGACAAAGAACAATTATCTAGAGTAGATAGCAAAAAAAAAAAAAAAAAAATCCACTTTAAAAATTAGCAAGAGGCATGAGTATTCATTTCACTGAAGAGGATACACAGATGTCAAATAAGCACATGAAAAATGTTTCAACATCGTTAGCCATGAGGGAAATGCAAACTTAAACTGCAGTGTTAAATCACACTACATCTATCAAAATGACTAAAATTTAAAAACTGTGACAACACCAAATGCTGGTGAGAATGTGGAGAAATTGGATCATTCATTCACTGCTGATGGGAATATGAAATGATACAGCTGCTCTGTAAAACTTTCTCAGTGTTGCAGTTTCTTGTAAAGCTGATCATTGAATTGCCATGTGACTCAGCAATTGCACTTTCCAGAATGAATCCTAGAGAAATGAAAACTTATACATTTGCCAAAACCTAATCATAGGGACTTCCCTGGTGGTTCAGGGGTTTAGAATCCATCTTGCAATGCAGGTCTGATCCCTGGTGGGGAACTAAGATCCCAAATGCCAACGAGCAACTAAGCCCATGTGCCATGACTGCTGAGCCCGTGCACTGCAGCTGGCGAGTCTGTGCACTTCAGTGAAAGATCCCTCATGAAACAACAAAGATTCCCGTGCCACAGCTAAGACCCGAAACAGCCAAATAAATAAATACCTAAAAAACCCTAATCATAGCCACTTAATTGGCAATAGCCAAGTGCTAAAAATCAATACAGGCGTAATTCAATGGGTTAAATAAACTGCTGTACATGAATAGCGTGGAATATGACTCAGCAGTCAAAAGTATTGATGTATACAACTTGGATAAATCTCTGGAGAATTATTGTGAATGAGAAAAGCCACTTCCAAAAGGTTGCGCTATGATTCCATTTACATAACCTTTTTTGAAAAACAATTTTAGAAATGGAGAGCAGGTTAGAGGCTTGCACAGTGGTGGAGCATGAGAAGACAGAGCTGAGTGTGGTCTTTAGAGGACAGTGCCAGGGATTCTAGTGGTGGTGGAACGTTTCAGTATCTTGGCCATGATAGTGGATTCATGGACCCACACATATGATAAAATTATATAGAACTAAATGCACACACCTATGAATACAAAGTAAAGCTGACGAAATATGATTAAGATGGGAGGCTTGCATTCGTGTCAATTCCAGGTTGGTGTATTGTATGACAGTTTTGTTACTATTTGTGGCAAACTGGGTTAAGGGTACATTTAGTCTCCCTGAATTATTCCTTAGAATCCCATATAAGTCTAAAATTATTTCAATAAGACTTTCAATTAAAAATGGCAGAAGTCACCTAAAGATAGAAATTGAATTTTCTGGAGAAGATTTCTTCTGGATTTGTACTGTATTGAGGAGTAGCTATTTGAATTCAAGAAGATTTGGAGCTTGGGACATCAAAGACTGAGCTTTGCTTAAGAAGGAAGGTCGGTTATGTCTTAGATCCTTAATCTTAATGAAATTGTGGTGAAATCTGCACTTTTTTTCCATGCCCATTCAATACAGCTGCACTGTGTCATACCCATGACACCAAATGTCCTCTTTGCTTTCTTTCATGAGCCATATATGCACGACTTTGTTCGTTTTATGTTTGGTTAATGTATGTGTTCACTTGATCTTGGCACAATCAAGTGACGTTGATCACTGCTGAAATTATTTTCTATGTTTGTTTATTTGTGATCTCCCCCTCCTGAATGAATGCTCTGGAAGACAGGGTTTTGCCCATTTTCTGCAGTGATGTATTCTTATCTGTTATCCAGAATTGTGACCAGCACAGTTTGGGCAGTTTCATTATTTTTCAATTTTCCTGTTTTTTTTAGGGGGGGAGTTGTTATTGTTCTCAAGTTCTTCTTATTTTTGACTTATGGCTTCTATTCCTTATTTTTTCTTTAAACAATTTGAAAATAATTATCTGCAGCTCCCTTTCATATTGTTCCTTTAAGTCCATTTATTGAGAGGCTAATTCTTTTCTTAAACATCTAAAGTGTGGTTAACGTTTTTGTCAGAGAATTCATCTTCAGCCAATTTTCTGTGCCGCCTTGACTGCAGAAGCATTTCACCTTTTCTTCTGCTGGGTTCTGTTTCCACTAGTCAGGCCAGTTTTTCTGTTAAATGCCTATCAGATGGGTGGTATGAATTTTGCCATCCCACCACATTTGATACAGACTTGCAATTTTTGTTTCTTGTGTGGGTGATTTTTCCTACCATTTCCCAGGGTGGATGGCAAGGTTTTCTTGTAGTTTCCTGCGTGTGCAAGAGCTGTTTTAAATATCTTTGTCACTGACCAAACATATAGTCCTTCAAGGCTCCCTGCTTTAAGAAATGCTTCCTGTTCTTCCACTTATCTGGGTCCAACCCCCACCTCCATTCTCCACGTGGGTTGACTCTTCCCCACCTCTAAGGCCTGTATCCAACTTTGAGTGTTTGACTTCATCTCATACTCACTTCTCTGACTGGAGATCCCTCCTGGTTTCTGTATCTGCCTTCTGTAACTTTTTATCTCTCAACTGTGATTAGATTATTTAGCTTTTTTTTTTTTGGTTATCTTTTATTCAAAATGTCCATATCCTTGCAGTGAGAGAGCATTCACCTCCCTTCACCTCAGTGCCCCAGACTCTCATCCTATAGGTATACTTCTTACTGGAGGCTCTCAGCTGCTAAACCAGAGACTGTCAGCCAAAACCTCAAATGTCCAAACCTGCAATGTGTCCCTAAGCCAAGCAATCCATCCAGAAGTCAGACCTGAGGAGAGAATAAGCCTGAGTCAAATGTGGAAGGATGGCTATTCAAGGCTAATTTATTCACAGGGACAAAAGCCAATGAGAGGAGTGATTGCTTGTCTCTGGCTTGTATTCAGTCTCTGCAGACTTGAGTGGGCTTCCCAGGTGGCTCAGTGGGTGAAGAATCTGCCTGCAGTGCAGGAGACGCAGGAGATGTGGGTTTGCTCCCTGGGTTGGGAAGATCCCCCAGAGGAGGGCATGGCAACCCATTCCAGTATTCTTGCCTGGAGAATCCCGTGAATGAGCCTGATGGACTATAATCCATAGTGTCACAAAGAGTTGGACACGACTGAAATGACTGAGCATGCACACACACGTGCACACACACAGAGTCCTGAGTGGGAAGTGTTTCCTAAACTGACCTGTGCCAGATGGCTTGGCACATTACCACACGCTGGAGAGTAGGGAGTGATCAGCAGAGCATGCCTTTGAATGGAATGGCTTAGTTCTTTTCTTTTTCCCAAGTCTAGCTACACATATCTTAAGTGTACTGTTAAATTAGATGCATTAAATGGTTTAATCAGTTCTGACAAAAGTATCCATGTAACCCACATTCTTATCAAGATGTTACTGTTGTTCAGTTGCTAACAAAGAACATAATGATCATTCCTAGATTTCTTTTGTGCGCTTTCCTTGTCAATCTCCATCTCTGCTTTCCAGGAAATCACTGTTCTTATGTCCATCACCATCGTTTGATTGGCCTAGTAGAATTTCATATGAATGGAAAGCTCGTGCCTGGCTTTCAAGCACTGTTTTTGAGATTCAGCCCTCTCATTCAAGGGGCTTCCCTGATGGCACAGTGGTAAAGAACCTGCCTGCCAGTGCAGAAAACAAAAAAGATGCAGGTTTGATCCCTGGGTCAGGAAGATCCCCTGGAGAAGGAAATAGAAACTCACTCTGGTATGAGTCGGACACGACTGAGCAACTGAACTGAACTGGTATTCATGCCTGAGATATCCCATGGACATAAGAGCCTGATGGGCTGTAGTCCATGGGGTTGCAAAGAGTTGGGCAGGAATGAGTGCACACACACACACACACACACACATTCTCACACACACACACACACACACAAACACACACACACACACACACATCATTCATAAGGGCTTCCCAGGGGGCACTAGTGGTAAAGAATCTGCCTGGCAATGCAGGAGACACAAGAGATGAAGAGTTCAATCCCTGGATTGGGAAGATCTCCTGGAGGAGGTCATGGTAACCCACTTCAGTATTCTTGCCTGGAAAATTCCATGGACAGAGGAGCCTGGCAGGCTATAGTCCATGGGGCTGCAAAGAGGCAGACACAACTGAGCGGGCTGTGCACCCATATCATTTGTTGAGAACATGTGATTCATTCCTTCTTACTGTGTAGTGTTCTACTATGTGAAAACACCACATTGATTATCCATTCTCTGATTGATAGACATTTGCTGTTTCCAGTTTGGGACTATTATGAGGAAGGCTACTATGGATATTCTTATATAGGTCTTTTTGTGAACATATACTTTGATTTCTATTGGGTAAACACTTTGGGAAAAGTTGAATTGTTTAACTTTATAAGAACCTGCCAAAGAGTTTTCCAAAGTTATCAAATTTGTTGCTCCCTAAGGACAATGTAGAGCTTCTCTGGTGGCTCAGATGGTAAAGAATATGCCTGCGTATTCTTTATGCTGGAAGATCCCCTGGAGAAGGGAGTGGCTACTCACTCCAGTATTCTTCCTGGAGAATCCCATGGACAGAGAAGCCTGGTGGGCTACAGTCCATGGGGTCTCAAAGAATTGGACATGACTGAGTGACTAACACTTCCACTTTCAGTGGCAATTTATAAGTTTTTGTTGCCCCACAACATTTTCAACATTTGGAGCTGCCAGCCTTTTAAATTATAGCCATTCCAGTCAATGTGTACAGGCATTTCTTTGTGATTTTAATTTCCCTTTTTTCTGATAATTAGTGATGTTGGGAACTTTTCATCTACTTATTAGCATTTATATATCTTTTTTGTGAGGTGTCTGCCCATGTCTTTTGCATTTTAAAAATTGAGTTGTTTTTTAATTATTATTGAGTTGTAGGGGTTCTTTATAAAATCTGGATGAAAATGCTTTGTCATTTTTACACTGTGGATATTTTAGCCCAGCCTGTGACTTGCTTTCCATTTTCTTTGTGGTATTGTTAGTAAGTAAAGATTTTAGTTTGGATGAACTGCAGTTGATCAGTCTTTTTATGTTCATTGCTTTTTATCCCCTAAGGATTCTTACTTATCTCATCACAGAGAGAGCTTTCAGTGTTTCTTCTAGAAAGTATATTCAACTTGTATATCTATTTTCTGCTTCAAATTATCTTTGGTGTATGATAAGAGGTAGTTATTGTATAGTATAGTATAATAGTATAATAAATATTCCTGTTATTTCACGTGGATAACCAATTGTTCTCATTCTAAATGTTAGAAAAACTTTAAAGACTTTCTTTGGTCCTTTTTAGAATCTGAGAAATGATGCAAAAGAGACATCTTAGAATTACACCACCTGAAAAGTGAGATTATTTCGGTGGTTGGTTGCCTCCTAAGAAGAGCTGAAATTTCTTTCTAAGGAAATGTTGATTCTCTGGATGTTCTGATCTGGCTGTAAGCATGGCCCCCTGCAGGTCCCAGATAAACATCCTTGGGTATAGAGATACAGATACTGGAGGTTAGAAGTACCTCCAGGCTAACTGACATGGTAGGGTCCAAAGTCTATGGGTACGCTTAACACATTTGCTGTAGAGAACTATAGTGCAAGCATCCTGAATCATACCATGATCATTGTGATGTTTCTAAGATATTTTGAATTAGGGGAAGTCTTTTATTTGTTGCATACATATTAACTTAAACATACAAATAAACCTCCACAATCTTATAACTCCAAATTGACTATTTTTAATCTTTACTCCTGGTCAATCCCATGTTTACCCATAGGGACCTACTTCTATGTTAAGTAATTGTGTATGAATGCTTAGTCACTCAGTCATGTCTGACTCTTTGTGACCCCATGGAGCATAGCCCAACAGGCTCCTCTGTCCATGGGATTATCCCAGCAAGAACACTGGAGTGGGTTGCCATTTCCTTCTCCAGGGGATAGTCTGGAACCAAGGATCGAACTCCCATCTCCTGCAGCTCCTACGCCTGCAGGCAGATTCTTGACCACTAAGCACCTGGGAAGCCCCCTTAAAGTAACTGTAGATTTTGCTTATTTTTCTTCTTTATTGTCCACTTAAGATTATATCTCCAAGTGCCTTCCCTGTAATTACATAGTGTTGGTTTTAATAGCAGCATAATATCCCATGACACAGATATACCAAAATGTACTTAAAGATTCTCCCATTGTTAGATCATAAGGTGAGCCCCAGTGTTTGCTAATGTATAGAATGATGAGCATCTTTATACATAAACATTTTTTTCTTATTTTAATTTAGCTTTTTAAGGCAACTTTCTAGATCTTGGATTCCTGCATGAAAGAGATAAATGGATGGGTATTTTTAGTCTGCTGATATACATGTAGTTCCCTGTTAATACATGCATTCAGCAGGTTTGGGATTTAAACCAAAGGTTCTACAGCAAGTGTTATTAATATTTTTTCTAATTACCTAATGTTAATAAAAACAAAAGCATAAACAACATTTGGAAGCAGTTTATTTTCTTTGGATTTTGGTAAAACATTCAGAGCTGGCTCACAGTCTGTCCCTGGAGAAATTAACTTTTTTTGAAATAGTACGGTTATAAAACTCTCTTGCAAGCTGAGCATATAATGTGGGTTAAAATAAACAGTTATCTTCAGAGCCTCATGAAAGTCTCCAGGGGATGTCTGAGGGTAAAAGGGTTAGGTCTGGTTTCAAAGAAGATCTTAATTAACGATCTGGAAGACCAGGACAGCAGCTGGTTAATTAAATTCACAGATGGGACTCATTTGGGAGGTGGTGTGAACTCTGGGAAAAGGTGAAGAAATTAGATAAAGAACTCGGTTGCAGTCGCCAAGGAACACAGAGTGAAAGTAATAATTTGCAGTAGTCTGAATCAAAATAATTTGGTCTTATATTAATAGTGTTTTATCCCAGTCATAGCTTTCTTCTAGCATGGCTTCCTTAAAGGAGCACTGAGTTTGGAAAGGCAATTTTGGTGTGAGTCTCTTCTCACCATCTTTGAGATCCTCACCAATTCCCCTTGTCCTCTCTGGGGTTCAGGATTCTGTCTACACACTGGGGATAATGGTTGTGCTGACTTTTCAAAGTGAAATAACAGGAAGAATGTGAAACTGCTTGGTTAGCTCAAAAATTACTCAACATATAATTTCTTTTCAAGGCCCAGAATCTTTTGCATGAACTTGGATTTTATGCTTTTAAATACATTTTGCCCACTGCAAAATCTGACAGAATGTGGTCCACTGGAGAAGGGAATGGCAAACCACTTCAGTATTCTTGCCTTGAGAACCCCATGAACAGTATGAAAAGGCAAAATGATAGGATACTGAAAGAGGAACTCCCCAGGTCGGTAGGTGCCCAGTATGCTACTGAAGATCATTGGAGAAATAACTCCAGAAAGAATGAAGGGATGGAGCCAAAGCAAAAACAATACCCAGGTGTGGACGTGACTGGCAATAGAAGCAAGATCCGATGCTGTAAAGAGCAATATTGCATAGGAACCTGGAAGGTCAGGTCTATGAATCAAGGCAAATTGGAAGTGGTCAAACAGGAGATGGCAAGAGTGAACGTTGACATTCTAGGAATCAGCGAACTAAAATGGACTGGAATGGGTGATTTAACTCAGATGACCATTATATCTATTACTGTGGGCAGGAATCCCTCAGAAGAAATGGAGTAGCCATCATGGTCAACAAAAGAGTCTGAAATGCAGTACTTGGATGCAATCTCAAAAATGACAAAATGAACTCTGTTCCTCTCCAAGGCAAACCATTCAAAATCACAGTAATCCAACTCTATACCCCAACCAGCAACACTGAAGAAGCTGAAGTTGAATGGTTCTATGAAGACCTACAAGATCTTTTAGAACTAACACCCAAAAAAGATGTCCTTTTCATTATAGGGGACTAGAATACAAAAGTAGGAAGTCAAGAAACACCTGGAGTAACAGGCAAATTTGGCCTTGGAATGCAGAATGAAGCAGGGCAAAGACTAATAGAGTTTTGCCAAGAGAACTCACAGGTCATGGCAAACACCCTCTTCCAACAACACAAGAGAAGACTCTGCACATGGACATCACCAGATGGTCAACACCGAAATCAGATTGATTATATTCTTTGCAGCCAAAAATGGAGAAGCTCTATACAGTCAACAAAGATAAGACCGGGAGCTGACTGTGGCTCAGATCATGAACTCCTTATTGTCAAATTCAGACTGAAATTGAAGAAAGTGGGCAACACCACTAGACCATTCAGGGATGACCTAAATCAAATCCCTTATGATTATACAGTGGGAGTGAGACATAGATTTAAGGGCCTAGATCTGATAGATAGAGTGCCTGATGAACTATGGAATGAGGTTTGTGACATTGTACAGGAGACAGGGATCAAGACCATCCCCATGGCAAAGAAATGCAAAAAGGCAAAATGGCTGTCTGAGGAGGCCTTACAAATAGCTGTGAAAAGAAGAAAAGCGAAAAGCAAAGGAGAAAAGGAAAGATATAAGCATCTGAATGCAGAGTTCCAAAGAATAGCAAGAAGAGATAAGAAAGCCTTCCTCAGTGATCAGTGCAAAGAAATAGAGGAAAACAACAGAAGGGGAAAGACTAGAGATCTCTTCAAGAAAATTAGAGATACTAAGGGAAGATTTCATGCAAAGATGGGCTCGATAAAGGACAGAAATGGTCTGGACCTAACAGAAGCAGAAGATATTAAGAAGAGGTGGCAAGAATACACAGAACTATACAAAAAGGTTCTTCACGACCAAGATAATCACAATGGTATGATCACTCACCTAGAGCAGACATCCTGGAATGTGAAGTCAAGTGGGCCTTAGAAAGCATCACTACCAACAAAGGTAGTGGAGGTGATGGAATTCCAGCTGAGCTATTTCAGATCCTGAAAGTTGATGCTGTGAAAGTGCTGCACTCAATATGCCAACACATTTGAGAAACTCAGCAGTGGCTGCAGGACTGGAATGTCAGTTTTCATTCCAATCCCAAAGAAAGGCAATTCCAAAGAATGCTCAAACTACTGCCCAATTACACTCATCTAACACACTAGTAAAGTAATGCTCAAAATTGTCCAAGCCAGACTTCAGCAAGACATGAACTATGAACTTCCTGATGTTCAAGCTGGTTTTGAAAAAGGCAGAGGAACCAGAGATCAAGTTGCCAACATCTGCTGGATCATGGAAAAAGCAAGAGAGTTCCAGAAAAACATCTAATTCTGCTTTATTGACGATGCCAAAACCTTTGACTGGGTGGATCACAATAAACTGTGGAAAATTCTGAAAGAGATGGGAATACCAGACCACCTGACCTGCCTCTTGAGAAACCTGTATGCAGGTCAGGAAGCAACAGTTAGAACTGGACATGGAACAACAGACTGGTTCCAAATAGGGAAAGGAAGACTCAAGGCTGTATATTGTCTCCTAGCTTATTTAACTTCTATGCAGGGTACATCATGAGAAATGCTGGGCTGGAAGAAGCACAAGCTGAAATCAAGATTGCCAGGAAAAATATCAATAATCTCAGATATGCAGATGACACCACCCTTACAGCAGAAAGTGAAGAGGAACTAAAAAGCCTCTTGATGAAAGTGAAAATGGAGAGTGAAAATTTGGCTAAAAGCTCAACATTCAGAAAACAAACATCATGGCATCTGGTCCCATCACTTCATGGGAAATAGATGAGAAACAGTGGAATCAGTGTCAGACTTTACTCTGGGGGGCTCCAAAATCACTGCAGATGGTGATTGCAGCCATGAAATTAACAGACGCTTATTCCTTGGAAGGATAGTTATGACCAACCTAGATAGCATATTGAAAAGCAGAGACATTACTTTCCCAACAAAGGTCTGTCTAGTCAAGGCTATGGTTTTTCCTGTGGTCATGTATGGATGTGAGAGTTGGACTGTGAAGAAAGCTGAGCACTGAAGAATTGATGCTTTTGAACTGTGGTATTGGAGAAGACTCTTGAGAGTCCCTTGGACTGCAAGGAGATCCAACCAGTCCATTCTGAAGGAGATCAGTCCTGGGATTTCTTTGGAAGGAATGATGCTAAAGCTGAAACTCCAGTACTTTGGCCACCTCATGCAAAAAGTTGACTCATTGGAAAAGACCCTGATGCTGGGAGGAATTGGGGGCAGGAGGAAAAGGGGACGACAGAGGGTGAGATGGCTGGATGGCATCACTGACTCGATGGATGTGAGTCTGAGTGAACTCCAGGAGTTGGTGATGGACAGGGAGGCCTGGCATGCTGCAATTCATGGGGTCATAAGATCAGATCTGATCTTATTTTGCAGAAGATAAAAGATATGCCATAAATATATCTTAATAGTCTATGCTTAGTTTCAATTTGGCTTTTTTAAAAAATCAAAATAATAAAAATATTTCCCAGATTTTGTAACATACAGTGATGAAATTTCACTCCTTTTGCTAAAAGTAAATGGTATTATTCCATAAGTACCTCTTGTGTGTACTGAATGAAGATTCCTGCAGGATAAACAGGAAATGATTGCTTTGTGTGTGTGTGTGTGTGTGTTATGATCTAATAGCCATAGACATCTGAGTGCACAGCTTCAATAACTGCATGATAAAGGCCGGTTGCCTGAAGTCTTCAATTAAGGAAAAAAACATCCTTTAGGTCTTTTCTGGGAGAACAGAAGACTGCATTGCAATTAGACTTTCCACTGGGACAAATAGCTCAATCTAAATCATTTATAAATAACAAAAGGAGTGATGATAACAATTTATCATCTGTCTGTGCCAAGGAAAATACGCTGAAGAAGGTGACCAGAGAGATTAAAAATAGCATTGGTGTGTGCTATAGGATGCCTAAATCAAAACTAAGTACTGTATGCACACTCTGAATACACTTAAACTTCGTTTCTTTCTCATTAAAAAAAGCAAAACATTTTGAGGATGCTTTAATGAGTTAATATGGTTATAGTACATTTATCTTTTCAAAAATACATTCCTTAATCCCTTTGATTTAGCAGAGAGTTAAAGAGATATCATTACTCAAATCATGTGACTCACAATTGCTGCCTCATCCTTTTTGGTGTAATTGATATACATTTCACTTTTTTATGTATGCAGTAAATAAGAATATATTACTACTGTTTTGAGTTTAACAGTCAATTAACTTTTATAAAGATTAAAATTTTTAAAAATAATTTTATTCCTACATTGATTTTGCCATTCCCAGCACTTTCCATTGCTTTTGTAGTTACTATCTATCATATTATATTAATATGAAATAAGATTATAAAATTCCTTCAGCCTAAGAACTTCATTTAATTTCCTTGTAGTGCAGTGCGTATCTGCTGGTAATGAATTCTCTCTGTTCTACTTCATCAGAAAAAGGCTATTTTTCTCCTTCAATTTTGAAAGGTAAGAAGAATGTGAAAAATGAAAATTTGAATGAGGAGTATAGGTTGATAGATTGTATTTTTCTTTCAAGGCAAAATGGTTCTCTTCTCATATAGTTTTTATCTATAAGACTTTTTCAATTCTTACCCCTGTCCTTCCATATATACTGTGTCCTATTTAAAAAAGATAAAGTTGTTTCTAATATCTCTCTCTCTCATGTTGAATCTGATGTCTCTAGAATATTTTTTTTTCCTTTTTTAAAAAATAGTCTGATTGATGTTCTCTGAGCATCTTGGAAATACACTTAGCTATCGTTTACAATTTTTGTAAGAATATCAATAATTTTCTTTTAGATATTCTTCTGAATTTCAGTAGCATGCATATTATACCATTTGAAAGTGACTGGCAGCAATATGAAATATTATTTTCTTTTCCACTTTATATTCTCTTTTTTTTTTCTTAAATATCACTTATTTTTCAAACTTCATCAAACTTCTTCAAGATCCCTGGTTAATGTCATGATAAGTTGAAAGAGTTTCAGGAAAAGTACACCCAAGTGTACTCATACATATTGCAAAATACGTAGAGTTCTAAAGAAAATTTTACCAGACTAGCAGAAGATTTTAAAAGACTAGCAGAAGATTTTAAAAACATCAATATAGAAAAGAGAGATAGCATTTCAATTAAAAAATATAAGTACTATAGAAATTATTAACAGAATCATCTCAGCAACAACAATGAGTATCTTGTCTTTTACCTCACTTCTATAATATAGGTTCTAAATCTTGAGAAAGGATATTTTTGGGGTGGTACTATTAACAAAAAAGAAAAATACAGAGATGAAAAAGCTAAATATATTCAAAGAAACTTTTCTTTTCCTTTCAAATCAAATTTGCTCTGACAAGGTGCGTGGTATAGTTTTAAAAAACACCATTGTAAATAAGGGTCTGTTGTGATGTGACAAGACCAGAGAAATTGGATATAAATTTATATTTTAAAAAATACTTGTTGCTTCACATAATACATTTAATTCATAGAATTCCTTTTTCAGTTTTTACATTCACTACATAAGTTTGAAAATTATGTCAAAGTTTTGTGTTCATATAATCAATGCATTCCCTTCAGTGATATATTAATACATTGCATTATATATTTATATTGTAATATACACCAATACATCAGTTCAGTTCAGTTACTCAGTCGTGTCTGACTCTGCGACCCCATGAATCGCAGCACGCCAGGCCTCCCTGTCCATCACCAACTCCCGGAGTTCACTCAGACTCGGAGTCAGTGATGCCATCCAGCCATCTCATCCTCTGTCATCCCCTTCTCCTGCCCCCAATCCCTCCCAGCATCAGAGTCTTTTCCCAACGAGTCAGCTCTTTGCTGAGGTGGCCAAAGTACTGGAGTTTCAGCTTTAGCATCATTCCTTCCAAAGAAATCCCAGGGCTGATCTCCTTTAGAATGGACTGGCTGGATCTCCTTGCAATCCAAGGGACTCTCAAGACTCTTCTCCAACACCACAGTTCAAAAGCATCTTTCTTCAGCTCTCAGCCTTCTTCACAGTCCAACTCTCCCATCCATACATGACCACAGGAAAAACCACAGCCTTGACTAGACAGACCTTAGTCGGCAAAGTAATGGCCCTGCTCCAAAGTAGAGTCTGGATGTATTACGTTTAAGAAATGTGTCTCTAGAATAACACTTTCCACACTGTTTATTGCATATGTGCTGCTGCCGCTGCTAAGTCGCTTTAGTCGTGTCCGACTCTGTGCGACCCCATAGACAGCAGCCCACCAGGCTCCCCCATCCCTGGGATTCCCCAGGCAAGAACACTGGAGTGGGTTGCCATTTCCTTCTCCAATGCACGAAAGTGAAAAGTGGAAGTGAAGTCGCTCAGTCGTGTCCGACTGCTAGTGACCCCATGGACTGCAGCCTACCAGGCCCCTCGGTCCAGGCAAGAGTAGTGGAGTGTGTTGCCATTGCCTTCTCCGATTGCATATTTGAACTTAATTCAATTACTGAAACTTTCTTTATAACTTTGAAAACTATGGAAAAATTGTACAAACCTCATAAGATTGTTTTGAAGATTAAATGAGTTAACACATGTAAGCAATAAGAAGGATGTGTGGAAGATAGTAAGTGTTCAGTAAGGGGAGGGATTATTATCATTATTTATTTTAAAATATTACACATTGCTCCTGCACCCATCAATTGGATGGGTAAATTAAGTGACTTTTTAAGATTTAAAAGGACTCAAAACATGACATCCTATAAATTTATTACAGGAGGTAGTAAGGAGATGATACATTAAATGAAGGGATGGATTCAAAAAGAAAAGAAAAGGGAGACTGGGATCTAGAAGAGTGTAGAACTCAACTGAAAAAGCATCCCAGTGTGGCAGGTAAAGGCTGATAAAATAAATGCCATATTGAAGCAGAAAAATGGAGGGTAATGGGTGGGTGTATTCAACCAATAAAAGAGACTCAGTAGGAGATCTTTCATTGAAAAATTTGGCAAAATAATTGGCTAATATATATATGTATTTCATGAGAGATGGAATGTAAATTATTAACTTTAAAAAGAATATAGAGAGGACATTTCTCAAATATATTACTTGGACCCATGATAAAAATTTTTACCTTTACACTAAAAGTGAAGATAAAGATATTGTTCTGAAAAAAAACAAAAAACAAAAAACATATTGTTCTGCTGTGTTTAAAGGGCATGATATAAGTATCCAAATTAGAAAACATGACATTACCATGTAGATTGCAGAAATTAAGAGTTGTGAGCTGGAGAACAAAGCTTAAAAAAGGATTTTGCTCATAGCAGCATCATCTTTCAAAACAGGGAGTCCAATGATAGTTGATCGAAGTTAAATTATAAATGTAACAAATTATTTTAAAAATTGAAGCATCCAATAAGTAAATTCAAATAGAGATATAAATAGGAATAGATAGGAGACAGTTGGCAGGAGGAAAGGTAAAAGAGAAAATATATGAGAAGAGAATTTAACAGGTGAGAACTTGCCAGTAAAGTAATAGCTACTATCTCAAACTGATAAATCAAGCATTTATGACAAAGCATATTACTTTGATATATAGTGGTAACTAACAGAAGAGTGACCTCAAAGAGTCAAAAGAAATTGAGGGGTGAAACAGATGGAGCTGGAAAGCAATAGTAGAACATGGCTGTGTCTCATTAAAGCTGTCTGCTTATTTCAATGTGACTCTATTATATATCAAAGTATAATAAAACTGACAATATACTAACAATTAAAAGATATATTAATACCACATGAAAATATATGTATCCACACAAGCAATCAAATAATTATTAAATGTTTAAAATTACACTGGAACTCATTTTCATGTTTTCTAAATTAACAAAAAAAAATATGAATAAGAGTCTAGAAGTGATAAAATGACATCTTCAGAAAATCTATTGGAAATATTTCAAATAAGCACTTTCATAAAAGGTTAGTATCAAATATAGAATATTTTAAGTTATTTCTATTTAAAAATCTATTCATAATAAATAATCAAAAATTTAAAGCCAAAGTAAATTAAAAAACAAATATTAATTGAATTTCTATTTTAATACACATTCAATTTTAAACTCTATGCCTTGATTTCAAAATTTGGAAATATAAATGTCCACCTTGGAGTCAAGAAATTCAGACTATACATTTGGAAATTGAAATATAATAAGTTAATTTTAAATGAGAAAATCCAAGTCAATTAATAATTTGTCAAATATCAGTTTTATCAACTATTCTCTCTTTATATTTATAACAAAATAAATAAAATCCCATATGATTCTAAATTCACTGTCTTTCTCTTTTTCTTTTTTTTTTCCCACTATGTTTCTTGATTTCAACAACATTATTTGGGTAGATGATATGTTTCCAGGATGTACCTAAGCCATAGCAAGTAATTAACCTACTGTTTTTAAGTATGTGGCAGAATATAATCTCATGAGGAAAGATAATTAGTTATTCTGTCCCTTCTGCTGAATTCTCAGGATCCAGTTAAATGTTTTCCTTGGCAAATTTTCACTAAAGACTTGTTAAATCAATGAATTAATTAATTAATCACTTTAAAATACTTCTTATGTTCTCTTTCACATTGAGAAGTGTTTACCCACCAGGGAAACAAGGATATGGTCATTCAACGTACACTTTACCACAGTTGCCAAATCATTATGGATAACTACAGCACCTACAATGTTCTTTGAGTGGCTGGATTTCTTTAGTCATTAATGTATTAGATGCTAATGAAGCCATGAAAATGTGAGACTCCAAGAATTTAATGAAATCTGAGGTTTTTAGTTGACACTTTCACAATCCATGGACTAGGTGGGATATGAGAAAATTACACTTATATTTACAAGTTGTGAATAATCGACATGAGTCTTAGGTTGGTTTTGGTTAAAAGGGGACAGAAACTTTCTAATCTTTAGAATAATGTCTAATAAATTCAGGTATTCATTTTATTTTCTTTGTCATTTAAATTCTAAACGCTCTGGATGCATTTATTGCTTTGTGCACATTCATTTACGGTATTAGCAGCTTTATGAAACTCTGTATTATGCTGAAATCAGAAAATGAAAGTAGACTCAGTGGAAAATGTCATAAAGAAAATATAGAGCCTGTTTAGCCTTGGAAGGCTTTGATTGTGAAATGTGATGGAAAATAAGATATTAAACGTACCTTATGTTAATCAGTTACATTTATCTGTAGTCACATATTGCATTTTTACCAGACATCACCATCTCCATTTTACTGAAAGTAAGTTAGAATATTAAAACAAGTGTGGTTGATGCATTTTAGATACTTGTGATACTTTCATTTATCAAAAGACTCTTCATATCCTGTGGATTTTTTTTTTATTCCTTTTCTTTTTTCAAGAGAGTTAATAAAAAGTAAGAGAAAATTCAGAGCCAGGTATATCACAGCAACTAAGGAAAAGCAAACAGCTGGTACATAAACATGATTGTAGATTCATTAGATCCTGAATATATATTCACACTTACCTGCCATTTCAAGGTGAGAAAATTTTTAGTTATTGTCAATGCCATAGTGTTTCAATAGCTCATTGAACCTGAAATTGCTTGGAATATCTTAAACAAGACATTGAAGGCATCTTTAAGTAGAAAAAGGAACAAACTATAGCTGAAGCCAGGGAAAAAGAAAGCTAACCATATAACTCTATGAAGCCATTGCCAAAAACTAAATTCCCAGAAAATGTAATTGTCTTTATTATAGGAGTTGATTATTATTCTAAGTACTCTAAAAATAATTCTTTATCTGGAAATAGTTTAAGAAAATACTTCTCTTAGACTTGCAGGCTTAGAGAGCAAACTTATGAATGCTAGGGTGGAAGGGATAGTTAGGACATTTGGGATGGATATGTACACACTGCTATATTTAATATGAATGACCAACAAGGACCTATGGTATAGCATGGAACTTGCTCAATAGTATATGGCAGTTTAGATGGGAAGAGAGTTTGGGAGAGAATGGATCCATGTACATGTATGGCTGAGTCCCTTTGCTGTTCACCTAAAAGTATCACAACATTATTAATCAACTATCAGTTCAGTTCAGTCGCTCAGTCATGTCCGACTCTTTGTGACCCCATGGACTACAGCACGCCAGGCTTCCCTGTCCATCACCAACTCCCAGAGGTTGCTCAAACTCATGTCCACTGAGTCAGTGATACCATCCAACCATCTCATCCTCTGTTGTCCTTTCTACTCCTGCTTTCAATCTTTCCCACATCAGAGTATTTTCCAGTGAGTTAGTTCTTCACATCAGGTGGCCAAAGTATTGGACTTTTAGCTTTAGCATCAGTCCTTCCAATTAATAATCAGGAAGGATTTCCTTTAGAATTGACTGGTTGGATCTCCTTGCAGTCCAAGGGACTCTGCAGAGTATATTAATCAACTATATCTCAATACAAAATTTTTAAACATTAAAAATAAATAAAAGAAAAACTACTTATTTTTATCTGACTGAATATCAAGCCCATACTCATAGGCCTTAAATATTACATATACTAACATTTGAAGATGAGGAATAAGCATATCTAACTGAACTCAAGACCACAAGAATTAGTAAATATCTATAAGCTCAAATATTTTTGAAACAGTAGAAAAGACATGGTCTTTTAACATACTATATACACATGTTTTTAAATGTTAAAAAAAAATGTTCTTGTGAAATCCCTAACTAACTGAGGGGGTATGATGTGCACAGGAATTAATAAAGTATATAATTAAATGAAATCATGAGTCAGTGTTATTTGCAAATGATGGCTTGAATATCCCCCCTGCTTATTTAACTTATATGCAGAGTACATCATGAGAAATGCTGGACTGGAAGAAACACAAGCTGGAATCAAGATTGCTGGGAGAAATATTAATAACCTCAGATATGCAGATGACACCACCCTTATGGCAGAAAGTGATGAGGAGCTAAAAAGCCTCTTGTTAAAGTGAAAGAGGAGAGTGAAAAAGTTGGCTTAAAGCTCAACATTCAGAAAACGAAGATCATGGCATCTGGCCCCATCACTTCATGGGAAATAGATGGGGAAACAATAGAAACAGTGTCAGACTTAATTTTTTGGGGGCTTCAAAATCACTGCAGATGGCGACTGCAGCCATGAAATTAAAAGATGCTTACTCCTTGGAAGGAAAGTTATGAGAAACCTAGATAGTATATTCAAAAGCAGAGACATTACTTTGCCGACTAAGGTCCGTCTAGTCAAGGCTATGGTTTTTCCTGTGGTCATGTATGGATGTGAGAGTTGGACTGTGAAGAAGGCTGAGCGCTGAAGAATTGATGCTTTTGAACTGTGATGTTGGAGAAGACTCTTGAGAGTCCCTTAGACTGCAAGGAGATCCAACAAGTCCATTCTGAGGGAGATCAACCCTGGGATTTCTTTGGAAGGAATGATGCTTCAGTTTTAACTGAAGCTCCAGTACTTTAGCCACCTCATGCGAAGACGTGACTCATTGGAAAAGACCCTGATGCTGGGAGGGATTGGGGGCAGGAGGAGAAGGGGACGACAGAGGATGAGATGGCTGGATGACATCACGGACTCAATGGACGTGAGTCTGAGTGAACTCCAGGAATTGGTGATGGACAGGGAGGCCTGGCATACTGCGATTCATGGGGTCGCAAAGAGTGGGACACGACTGAGCGATTGAACTGAACTGATAAATTTCTTGGGAAATTACTTTTTCTGATCTTCTACTGTTTAAGAGTAAACAAATCATTAAAATATATGTAAACATTATTTTATTTCTCAACACATACAGGGTTCCATATTTGTTTCTAAACTTCTGTATAGTAAAATATATAATATTTCATGATTTCTAGAAGAAGAATATAAAATGCCATATCATATTGCTGGATTAAGCTAGGCTCTATTTCAAGTTTAACTAATAAAGCTGCTTTCTACTTTGACACTTTTATTTTGGATGTTGATATTCAAGAAACAAAAAGTTCATAGATCTAAACTCTAGTGGACTCTTTTGTTGACGTATAGGCAACAACCTCTGAATACAGAATGTTTCAAAATGTACTGGTTTTGTGTTTAGTGTTTTGTGTTTACTGCTTTCCTCCGCTCAAAAATTCTTTAATTGAAACATATGAAATTAATATTTTATCAAAATAATACAAGTGTTTTGAATATTGGCGGAAAATTTTTATTTTTCACCTAAACCTATTAAATCAAGTATATTTTTCTTAAAATTAAGCATATTCTTCTAATTTTACTCAAAAATTATTTGGGATACCCTATCTGCTATGATAACATTCAAATAAATATTCAACAAACAATTTTGCTTCATGCTAATTTTGAATTATAGTTTGTATTATTTCTGTGTCACATTTGACAGGTATAAGTTGCATCAAAAGCATTCATTTTTATGTTAAACTAATACCATTTTTAAAGTGTGTAATTTTAAACATCTTCAATTTTACTTTCATTTTATTTTTCCTCAAATTTTAGTTTTTAACTTTTTGTTAGTTCTTGAGGTTTCAGATTTAGTTAGTTAGTTCAGTCGCTCAGTCGTGTCCGACTCTTTGCGACCCCATGAATCGCAGCACGCCAGGCCTCCCTGTCCATCACCAACTCCCGGAGTTCACTCAGACTCACGTCCATCGAGTCTGTGATTCCATCCAGCCATCTCATCCTCAGTCGTCCCCTTCTCCTCCTGCCCCCAATCCCTCCCAGCATCAAAGTTTTTTCTATACCAGTCATTATCTCATTTATAACAAATTTTATTGAAAACAGTTATTTAAAAAACCCATCTCATTTCTTTCTAACATTATCTTTCAGAATGGCAAATAACCCTTGTGTAGTAAATGATTTACGAGGTCAGCTAGTATTGGTTTATGTAACACTGATCCTGTTCACGATACCAGTCCTCTTGCTGTTCCCACTGTTTGCACCCTTCACTGAACCCAGAGTAGGCAAGGCTTGAGCTAAGAGGCTGGAAGGAAACTGGAGGAGCCATAGGACCTGCAGACACGTTTATTCTCTCCTGGTTGGCACAGCAGCTGTAACAGTAGACATGCTCTCTTTCCTCCTTTCACGCTGACCCAATGGGCATAGCCATGATGCAGCAGTAATGCTCTTGCTTTTTAGGTGGAGCTCATAAATCTCAGGGGTCAGACATCACTGAAGTGACTTAGCAGCAGCAGCATGAATCCCTACATACAGCACAAAGTAGCTCATGACCAACTGAGTACTTTGTGAAGTGCATGCACAGTGCTATAAATGAGCTCAGCGCTTCAGTTCAGTTCAGTCGCTCAGTCGTGTCTGACTCTTTGTGACACCATGAACTGCAGCACGCCAGGCCTCCCTGTCCATCACCAACTCCCGGAGCTCTCTCAGACTCACGTCCATCAAGTCAGTAATGCCATCCAGCCATCTCATCCTCGGTCATCCCCTTCTCCTCCTGCCCCCAATCCCTCCCAGCATCAGAGTCTTTTCCAATGAGTCAACTCTTCACATGAGGTGGCCAAACGACTGGAGTTTCAGCTTTAGCATCATTCCTTCCAAAGAAATCCCAGGGTTGATCTCCTTCAGAATGGACTGGTTGGATCTCCTTGCAGTCCAAGGGACTCTCAAGAGTCTTCTCCAACACCACAGTTCAAAAGCATCAATTCTT
>SJXQ01010837.1:0-39492 GCA_006408695.1 Aepyceros melampus | reverse complement strand
GTTGGACTGTGAAGAAGGCTGAGCGCCGAAGAATTGATGTTTTGAACTGTGGTGTTGGAGAAGACTCTTGAGAGTCCCTTGGACTGCAAGGAGATCCAACCAGTCCATTCTGAGGGAGATCAACCCTGGGATTTCTTTGGAAGAACTGATGTTGAATATGAAACTCCAGTACTTTGTCCACCTTACGCGAAGAGTTGACTCATTGGAAAAGACCCTGATGCTGGGAGGGATTGGGGGCAGGAGGAGAAGGGGACGACTGAGGATGAGATGGCTGGATGGCATCACAGACTCAATGGACGTGAGTCTGAGTGAACTCTGGGAGTTGGTGATGACAGGGCAGCCTGGCGTGCTGCGATTCATGGGGTCACCAAGAGTCGGACACGACTGAGCGACTGAACTGATTACAAATATAGAAAAGGCATTTTGAGAACATCTAGAACTAAGCATATATGTTCTTAGGGACCACCTTTGTCTCATTTACTTGAACCACTTTTCTTACTCTGTGTGCATATATTTCATGTTCCTCTGTGCAAAAGATCTCTCTCCAGTTCTTGTCATTGATGTTTCCCAGTAAGAATTTGTCTTACTGTGGCTTTGACTTGCTATGGTAAAGACATCAGCTTCATTCCAGATGATTTCTCACCAGAAGTGTTACCCTAATTTCTGTATCTCTTAGTTAAACCTCTTGAGAGAGTACCTGTTTAGCTCAAACTTACCCACCAGGGAATGTCAACAACTGTCTGTGGGTAAGGGAGAGATTGGGGAGTGGGTGGGGGAGGGGTGAGAGTAGAGGCGGAGAAATGCAAGAAGGTCCTGTGGTTCACCGTGACACGTCACAAAAAAGGGCTGTAGATAGAGCTGACAGTAAACAATTGTACTAGGATCAATTTCCCATCAGCTCTCTACGTAATTTCCAATAGTGAGTGTGCTTGTTTGGGGGTTTGAAAATCAAGTCTTAGAAAGTGTTGGTGCTCTCTAAGGGACTTTAATAGTATCTCTTTACTTCTAACTGAAATTAAGCATTTTTTTCAGTTATGTGTGTGAGCAACAAACCCTAGTGATATCAATGGTTCCTGTGAATTTGCCACCAGTCACAGATACATTTATGAAAGATAATTTTATATGCCATTCTAGTCATTCAGTATAGTTCAGAACACCAGTTGTGCTTGTCACTACTTTGAAATCATCCTAAATGTCTGTTGCTAGATCATTATAGTTACACATGTTAGGAAAGAAAACATTTATTGCCACCTCACAAATTTTAAAAATATGTTTCTATATTTTATTATTATTTAAAATCTAGTGTATCTAATTTTATGCTTTTAAAAACATTATGAGAAGGGATATTTAAGTTTTGCCAGATGCCAAACAGGTTTGTGGCACTAAAAATCTACAGATTCCTGCTATAGCAATTCAAGAGAGCAAAAATTGCTGAATTTTCTAAAAGCAGTTGCTTATTGGTAGATTGGTTTTCCAAGATCTACATTTATCCAATACATATACAAATTAAGTAAATATAAATATGTTTAGATTGATAGTGTGTATGCTTATTATTAAATGTATATAATCATAAATAAATATGACATCAATCATGTTTATGTATAAATACATATCCATATATACTCGGTAAAGAACTGCAATATATAGGATATGATTTTCATAATTCCCAAAGATATGGTTGAAAGTTTAAACCCTTGACAAATCTTACCATAATAACTAAATGCGTAGTCATTTCAAGAGCATTAAATCTTAAGGCTATAATATATTATGTGAGGCTCAAATGCTGTTCTTTTTACAGGCTACTCAGAAAGAGACTGAGAAACAGAAGGTTCACCTAAAGAGCATTACAGAACTAGGAGAGGCCTTGAAAACGGTTTTGGGCAAGAAGGAGACCTTGGTCGAAGATAAACTGAGTCTTTTGAATAGTAACTGGATAGCCGTCACTTCTCGAGCAGAAGAGTGGCTAAACCTTTTGTTGGTAAGAGAAAAGGATGAAAGATTTTCAACCCTTCTCCGTCATGAGAGAGACATTATATAAACATTCAATAATAGTCTTTATGTTCACAAAACCCTCAACTCCATGTAAATGTTGGTTCTTTTTCAATATCTACATTATATTCTTCCACACTTATATTCTGTATGGAGATTGCACCTAAAAGCAATTTGAATGCTACTACATTTTTGTATTTTAGAATTGTGCAAAGTAGGACAAATACTTTAAAATACTATCTGCTTAATGCTATGTCATGGTTTGTCTCTGTAAAATTAAGGAATACCAGAAACACATGGAAACCTTGACCAGAATGTGGATCATATCACAAAGTGGATCATTCAGGCTGATGCACTTCTGGATGAATCTGAGAAAAAGAAACCACAGCAAAAAGAAGACATGCTAAAGGTAGCAAATAAACTCTTACAATTAGTAATGTTCACACTACACAACAGTTATATTAATTATCTTTGTCCTAAAAGATACCAGGGACTTCTTATTAAAACTGAAAACTATCTTCCTCTCTTCATTTCCCTCTCCCTCCTTCCTTCCCTTTCTCCTTTCTCCCTTAATTCTTTCTTTACTTCCCTCCCTACTTCTTTAATTTAGAGTTCATGACTTAGAAGAGCTCTGTGATCTGGATATCTGTCCATATTGATCTGTCAGCTAATTACACATAACTTAAAAACCTGATAAGAAAAGAATTCTTGGATTTATTTTGGTGTTATATAGCAAATCATGTCAATTTTAGTATTATTTCTATATGCCTGTGTCTAACACAAAGATTAGTTTCATTGCATCATTCACAGCCCATCTGAATAAACACCAGACGTCCAATCTGTATACATTTTGCCTATACAAGGTCTACATCTTAGTAACAATGCTGAGCTTATGTACAACTGAACTTTTCATTCTTAACTACATGTAAAGTAGACATGGCTTTGTGTTCTCTCTTTTTGTGTCGAAACCAACTATTAGGACATCCTAAGCTGTCCTTCTTAGTGGCAACTTAGCCTTTACTTAAAAAAATAAAGGTTCCTGTAAAGATATGAGAGTTACAATATGCAAATGTATCAATGGTATATTATATTTATTTGATGGCATATTTTCCAATTAAATAGGAAGAATTACATTCAAACACATCTCATAAATTAAACAATGCCTTCCTCTGTTTTGTTGAAATTTTTAATAATTTTATTTGATTAGTGGGTTACTATTTAAAGAATCCTCAAACACTGTAGCCTCTGTCTATACAATTAATTTGTTCATTTTTTTATGAAATCAATATTTTCTACAGATTGCAATTCATTTGTAATGAAAAACTATAATGTATTGCAGGCTGTGCCCCAAACATACTTGCTCTATTGTCTGTACCTTCTTGTGTTCTTCCTTCTCCGTGGATGTGTAGGTAAAGGATGTCACCTCACAGAGAAATTCCTTCAGGGTCTTTGGAAAATTAGGAACTGAGTTATTTTACTCATAGCCTCTCCAACCCCCTCGGTCAGGCTCAGCTTTCCTCAGTCACTCTGTCTGTGAAATCCATTTTTTTCTGTGACAATCGATACGATAAAGCAAAAGGGAATTCATAAGTCCTCGGAAGGAATAGAAAATTGTTCTTCGGCTCCCTTTCTTCCTGAGCATGTGTTAAAGTTGTTCCACAGCTTTGAAACTGAGGAAAGTTACGACGAAATATAAGACACAACAATTGTTGCCAGCAACATAGAAAAATCAGGAAGACATCCCTTGTCCTTCTTCAGACTAAGGAAATGCTTTAAATAAACTTAGATCAAACTGAAGCAAGGACAGTGACCTATTTTCCTGATCTCACACACGTTTTCACTGTACTCCTGTTTTATGGAAGTTGGCTTTTTCCTCCCTTGGTTTTCTCTGCATGTGTTCTTTTTTCTTCTCTGTCTCTCTAGCCCTCTCTCTAGTTCTCTCTCTCCTCTCCCCCCTCACTTTTGCTTTCTCACTCTTTCGGTCTCTTTCAACCTCCATTGAATTACTAACTTCAAGCCCTGTCTCTTGCTCATGGAATATAGCGTTTAAAGGCTGAGCTGAATGACATACGCCCAAAGGTGGACTCCACACGTGACCAAGCAGCAAACTTGATGGCAAACCGCGGCGACCACTGCAGGAAAGTAATAGAGCCCAAAATCTCAGAGCTCAACCATCGATTTGCAGCCATTTCTCACAGAATTAAGACTGGAAAGGTAGGAAGATCTGCTCCAAGGTGGAAACTAGTGATAAATGGTCTCTTGCGAAGGTTGCGCAGTACTCTGAAGGGGGTAGGCCACCCCCACAGCAAAGTTTTCAAAAGAAAAATGAAGGCCAAAATGTATTTAAAGAATTTTACCACTGAATCTCATGGGAGATCCATCTGTCTCCCTTTCTTCCTCCCTAGCCCCTGTGTCCCTCTCTCTCTGTCATTTGGTTTTTCCTGGCACAGCTCTTCTAGAACTGGTTTACGTATGTACTGGTTTACCTATGTACTTTCAGGGGTAACTTACAGTACAGTAACAAATAGCATGCTGCAGGCCAACAACAACAAAAAGCACAAAAGACATACATCTAAAGAAAGCACTACTGACATATTTTGCCAAATATAATATTGCTTGTGTACAATATGGAAGAAATAGCCAAAATGAGGCCTTGTATGTCTCTTGCATGATCTGGGGTTTTTGTAAATCTTTACTGGTTGCGTACATGTGTGTATACGTGTATATTTAAACTTGCTCTTGCTAGTTGCCGATTCTTACTGTGATAAAATCCATTAGATTATAATGACATGCAAGCCATGAAGACACATAATTGCAAAGCTTATATATCCTCATTTTTGTAATTTTATATGTCTATTTATACTTACTCTATTTAATGAAGAACCAGGGTATATGGAACTTTTGCATGAAAACCCTTTATATTTGTATAACATATAATGAGGGCAAAAATATTATAGGTAGCTTACAAAAATATATAAACTCAGTATTCTTGAATTCCAGCTCTTTGGGGAGTGTCAAAATGTAAGGTATTATCTCCCAAATTTATAAAATGTGGTTTGACACATTTTTCAATATATATGATATGCTTTCAAAAACAAAAATGTATGTAAATGAAATACATGTGTTTATATATACAGATAATTGTTAGAAATAATCTTAAATGAGAATAACATTATTGCAGCATTTGTGAGTAAATGTGATGTGTCAGGTAAGTTTTGATTCCTGAAAGTTAGAATATGTTTGAAAAATAGTTTTGATAATTATAGACACTCAGTAATAGCATGATTTACATCTTCTAAGGCATTACATGTATCACTGTTATATATAATAACACATATAAAGGAATTCCTAAAATATATGGAAATATGATATCAATTTAAATATTTTATTGCATGTGAAACATAATTACTCTTGAAAACTCTCCTACCCAAAGCAAAAAGGTGTTCACTTACCTTAATTCCTTTCTTTTTCTTTGTAATAGTTAACTTAATTAGTTCTGCTCATTTATATACTGTTTCCAGTAGTGGTTTTCACCTGAAAAACACCTGACAGGCTCTAAAATTTTATTTTCAGTTCGTAGTTGTTTTGTTTTTGTTTTTTTTTTTTTTTTGTAAGAATTTACTCTGCAATTTAAATAGACAATTGCTATTACTTCTGGAGATATCATTAGATGAGTAATAGCTAAACAACCAACAGTTATTTCAGTCATCTGAAAGATTAATGCTAATGCTTCCTACTAAGTTTTTTATTCTTCCCATCATACTTTTTAATAAATCACTGAGCTAAAGAATATTTAAGGGCAGACAGGGTATTATTTTCTTTATTTTTTTTCAGCTGTTAGATTGAGATAAATTATGTCACAAGATTGTGACTTGTAGGTATTGAATAATAAGTAGAAGTCAGCCTGTGCCATAGAAACTGACATAGCATGACCAACAGAAGTTTCTGAATTGTTCTACTTTCTGTAAGAATGCGTCAGTATATTCCAGATGTCATGTGTCAGGTGAGGCACTTGATGTGTTTCTTTTATTACTCATACTAAAGCAAAGCATATGAGATTTTAAATCAATATTTTCAACTATATCTTAATTGATGACAGTCATTTTTACCTTTCAAAGTACTCCTTTTACTCTAAATTGATAGAGATGACTGGATGCAACAGTGACCCCTTTTGTGGTCTTTGAAGAGATAATTAAGCTTTGTCATCATGATGAGACAAAAAATATGGCATTAGAACATATGTGATATTTTTCTTATTTATCCATTGTATCATCTAATGGTATTGAGTGTCCATTGTCCTTGTAAATATGGGAATATACAAGAATGTTAAAGATAATTGCTTAAAAATACATGTCTACAAACACAGGTTTAACTACTTATTGCAGTCATATGCTTACACTAGTAAATCTTCATGGAGATTTTCAGTTAATAATGAGGTGGTTTCATCAATCACATAGTGTGATAGGAAGAACAGTGGACATAGGAGACGGACTTCTGAACTTTGTCAGCATTAGGCAGAACATGCAACCTCTCTGTAATTCTGTTTCATTGTTTATAAGATGTGGGGGTTGAACTAGATAAGTAGTTTTTGAAAGGAAAACTATCCCTCCCAAAAGCGATTATTATATAGAACTGAGTATATAAAATGGATATCAGTAGAGTTACTGGATGGTGGAATCTCTGCTCTTTTATCTTCTTCCTATGATGAGGTTCAGGGGTGTAAGTTATGTGCTTAGGGCACAATATAAAATTTCTGGGTTGGATTAAATTTAAGACTGATTAGTTGTAATAGTTCCTGATAATTCTAAACTTTGTTGGTGCAGTGAGACAGATAATGACTTGTATGTGCAGTGCTGGATTTCTTGGGAATAGCATTTGATCTCAAAGTCCAGTTCCTATTAGAGTAGAGCTTCTGGAAGGTAAGATGTGTGGAGAATGACCTTCTTAAGGTTGAGTCTATGGATAGTTTTCCCTTAGGAGAAAAACTTGGGAGAGATTTTACCATGATAAAATAAGCAGAAATTAATTGGGAGTGAATATGGAGAGAACTCAGTTTAAGAACTAATTTCAGGATCCTTTTAAAGGTCAACTAGAAAGGGCAGTTGAGTAAAGCAGAAATTTACTGTGAGAACTCATTGATAATGTCTGGATTCACTATTTGGTGAAGACTTTATGTCCTGTGAAGACTGTCCATGTCAAGAAATTCCAAAGTCTAGAAAGCGATGTATATTGGGTTCCTCAGTTTAGATTGGCTGAGAACTTGTCCATCAGCTACAGTTCTCAGCAGCAGTAATTTTAATTAAATCAGTGAGAAACACTGTGGTGAGAGGAAAAGTTCTTAACTCCAAGGCAGAATACTTGGAGTGTGATCTTGGATTTGATCCTTCACCTCACAGAATCTCATTTCTATCCAGAAAGTAGTAAGGTTATGCCTATATTATCTTAAGCTCAAGATTGTGGTGAGGATCAAATGATCTTAGATATGTAAAAGTATATATTGAAAAAAATCTAAAAATTATTATAAATCATATAAAGTGGTCAAAATAATTCATATCAATAATAATTTCCATCATTATCTATATTAGACTTAATGGCTGGATTTTGAGAGTTGAAATGATAATTGATGAGAAAAAGAAATGGAGGAAAATGGAGGAATAGCTGATACCTCTTTCTGGTCTCTGCTGGAATGGACAGAGGCCAAGAACCTGTGCCTTTGCGATTTCCATTGCAAAGGCCAGCCTTACAGATTATCAAAGGAATGAATTTAAGAACTGGAAAGTTCTAATTGTCCCAAATAGGGTCCATAAAGTAAATGAAATGCTATCTCTTCTCATTTCATTTAGGTTAATCAGTAGTATCTTATGGCTTGAGAATGCTTAATTTCTCCTAGTATGTATGAAATCAATTTGAGAAGATGGAAGTTTTGATGGGGAGGGTCAGAGTTATAAAAATCAATCAGCCATAATGTCAGAACCCTGGCTAAAGTTGATGGAATCACAGGAGACCATGACTTAACTCTTTGATTTAAACCCTCAGAACATGGTAGCATAGCGTGCTAGTGGTTGCAGGGAATCCTATCAGCAAAAGAAAGTGACAGGAGAAAAAAGCTTGGAATGGGTAATAGGAAGGCACAAGTAAACAGACTCCTTAGTCTTGTTGCACTTGGAAGCTCTACCTGTCTCCATCATCTGAAAAACGGCATTGGAGAGGACAGTCAACAATTTGAGAAAGAAGATATTTGAGGTAGATCTTAAAAAAAAAATTAATAAAGGAAGGGTTAGAAAAAAGGACGAATATGAATGCGCTCTTACCAATCATGTACTTTCAGGTCATGAAGTTTGGTACTGTGGTACCTAAATGGTTAAGTAAAATGTGATGGATTCAAGGAGCTGACTGTTTAATGGTGGAGTGAGATATATTCATGGATACTGGGCTGACAAGAGTATATGCTGAGTGGATTTAGCAGCCACTCCAGCAACCTAGAAGAGGTAACAATTGTGATAAATCTATGACAAAACCTCAGGAGCATATAGTATGTTCAGTGAAAAGTAAGTTCAGTTTACTTATGGAATAGAGCATGGAGCATGAAACTTGGTGTGGATGACAAGATTGGAAAGGATGATGAGACATAGTTTGGGCAGAGGTCATGACAACCAGACTAATGATGTATGCTTAATTCAGTATGCATTGAGGAATTCTTGATTTTTGTTTGTTTTTCATGCACTGTTGAAAGATTACCCCTGCAGGAATTGTGAAGAAAATTCAACCGAATAATGACAGGAAGTAGGGAAACCAATTAGGGATCCATCATAGTTGTCTACATGAGAAACAGTGAGAAACTGAAATAAAGAGGTATTTGGGGAATGGAAGGGAAGTGACCTTCTATAGAAGTGACTTTCTAAACTTTGTGTACCCGTTATCCCTCTTGCCTGAAGACTAAGATTTAGTAGACCTTGGGTGAGGGCTGATCGTTTTCATGGCCAACAGGTTTTCAGATGTTATTGATGTTAATAATCTAAGAACCATACTCAGAACCACTTGGTCTAGAAGCTAGGCTGAGAACTAGCCTAGAGGTAAATCACTATATATGAAGGCCAAGAAGATGATGAAATGAAAACTGAGTTAGGAGTGAATACTGAGTGTGAAAGGCTGTCTCTGAGACAGAATAAAATTTACATCAAGTTATATTTGTCACATTGTAATAGTTTTAAAAGCATATTGAATAAACATATTTTAGTTATGTTCTACTATATAGCAATTGCATCACTTTGTAGGAAAATATTATGAAACTTATACACATAATTTCCATAGATTGTGGTTTCTTCTAGAGATTTAGAAATATTTCACATTTCTGTGGAGCTAAAATGTTACGTATTGACTGTGTGATTGGTACTAAACAAAAGAAAGGTGAACTTGTTTTCTTTTCTTTTTTTTTGTTTCTTTCTTTTAATTAATTTTTATTTTTAGTTTGTTTTGCTTTACAATACTGTATTCGTTTTGCTATACATTGACATGAATCAGCCACGAGTGTACATGAACTCCCAAAAGGTGAACTTGTTTTCTTATGTCTTCATTCTTTATTAAAATAGATTTTTGTGCCATTAAGTTCAGTTCAATCACTCAGTCATGTCCAACTCTTTGCGACCCCATGGACTACAGCATGCCAGGCTTTCCTGTCCATCACCAACACCTGGAGCTTACTCAAACTCATGTCCTTAGAGTCGGGGATGCCATCCAATCATTTCACCCTCTGTTGTCCCCTTCTCCTCCTACCTTTAATCTTTTCCAGCATCAGGGTCTTCTCCAATTAGGTATTATGTGCCACTAGGTATTATATAGAAAATGTTCCTTAATTTCCATATGGGTCTTAAAATTGCTTTTGAAATCCATGTAGCAGTGTGTGTGTGTGTGTGTGTGTGTGTGTGTGTGATTGCAATATGAGATTTGAATGATCTTCTATCACATATGCAAATACTCATAATATTATTGCTTGTAATATTATAAAGTGTCAAGATTTTGATCTCCAATCAGTCCAATCCAATCAGTGCTTGCAGGTGCAAAAGTAATCATTCTTTGCATCAGAGACTTTTGTATATGTGTATGTGTTTATTAATATACATGGCTATAATATAAGAGAGCCAGTGAGTTTTTTATTTAATGTAGAATTAATCAAGAAAAACACATGGTTGCATCTAATTTTATCTTAAACAGTGGCTTAACATGTGAAAAGTATAAATAATTTAAAGATAGCTTAGATATTGTGACCTTCCAAAACATCAGTGGGAAATAAGTAATCCATCTTATGAATGTGACCTAGGAAATCTAAGATTCAATTGATTTGAGAATTTTAACTGAAAGTCAGTTTTCAATAATCAGCTTTATCAATACAAATACATTTATCTTTTTCCCCTTTGTAGCTTATTTCTAATTCAACACCTTCTCTGACAAAAGAGAACACTGTTAATTGGTACAGGTATTCTTATGTACAAATTGTTTTTAATAAAATTTTCTACAAAGATATTATTTTAAAAGGCATAGATGAAAACTTAGATAAATATATATAGCCATCACATAATTTTAAAGTATTACATATGTAATAATCACAGCCAAAATCCTCAAATAATAAATTAGTACCCAAACTTTGTATTACTCTACCTGCTAATTTTATTTCACTGAAATAAGCAAGTTATTAGCCTACCAACAGAATTTCTATATTAACAATATTTTTTGCACATTTGTAATATCCTATATCTGTAACAAAATTAGTTCTATTGGAACTTAGATAACACATTCCTTTTGTGATCATTTACAGTGTTTTCAAAGTAGTTGTTAATTGAGTTTGGTGAGCAGGGTCATTTGCTAGAACTAACTGGGTCTTATTAGCATGACATTTAAAATGATTAAAGTGATTTGGTGATTTCTTATCATGATACTTTAAAAAAGGCAAATGATTCCTCCAGTCAGTCAACAGATGTAATTATTCCTTGGACCAGAACTTTCAGATGTTTATCGGGGGTTGTGAGAGAACCAGTGAGTTGCCCTATTTCTCCGTTAGATAGCCTGATTAGAAAACGTAGATCCTAATCCTTTACTTTGTCCACTCCAACATGCTGACTCTCAGCATACGTTCTTATCTCTAGTTGTATCATCAGACAATTTTTTGTCTATTATGCTTTAATATAAAAATGTCTAGTCTCCCTTAAAACAATGATTTTGGTACTTCTTTCTATTAAAAATGATTATAATTAAACAAAAACCAGAAATGGGAGATGAATAAAGGAATGGAGAAAGGAAGAAAGAAACAAGAAAAAGAAAGTTTTCTAAGTGTAATATTTTTAATTCATCAGTTTCCCCCTATATTTTAGAGTTAAGTCCTTTCTCCTGCTATTTCAGTTGCTACTACTAAACTCACATAATCATGAGATAGAAAAGTATTTCAAGTTATTCTCAATGAAAAGTAGAAAGTGTGGTGATTATTGAACCACCAACATGTCTTAACCAATTATGTATTTTATATCCAACTCTAAAAGGTATGACCATAACATTAATCTTATCAATTCAAAACCAACAGATATACTATGTAATGTCTCTTAATTAGCTTTACAAATTTGGGAAGTTACCACAATTTCACATTTTTATCCTCACAGCATCAGAGATAAGCCAGTACCTGATCTAATATTAAAGAATGCGGCCAATGAAATGTCAGTTATCCAAATCAGTTTGTTTTATCTTTAAAATATTATGTCTATGTTCCTTGGATATATCTCTTATGAATTTAAAATAAATCAACGAATAAATCTACAAACTACTTTATCTGATTACCTTTGTTTTAGGTAGATCTTTCAGCACACTTATTTCCCTTTGTAAGTTTTCTTTCTTCTCCAGATATTTTGATTTGAAATTACTCTTTATATCATATCAGCACTGTCTTTTCTGTATCATAGGATGTTACTGATCCTTGAAACTTTATCCATTTTGAGTTCCATAAATTATTCTTATTTAATTTTAAATCTATACCAATATTGTAATGATTAATAAATTTTCAAAGCTGTAGAATGGAAAGAGGAGACTGATTTGAAGCAATTTTAAGCCAATCTATAGCATTTGGAATATTCATTTTTAATTCAGGTTTCAGTGTAATTTGAATGTAGTGGCCATATATCATGATTACTAAGATTATATAGTCCATAGTAACAAATATTTACTTTGCTCTCTGTATAAACATAGTCTTTATTATGTTAGTGTACCTATGCACGTTAGAAGTAATATTTAATCAAAAGAAAGCTTACAATTTAAAAATGATAAAGTGTATCTGAGTAATTTTGAATGCTTCCAATTTACAATGAATCAATTTGTAATTGATTTTGCTTTTTTCAGTCTGTTATTGTTTGCTAACTTGTTATATAAATCACCATTAATGCTAAAACTTTAACAAAGCCTTAAATTTCATTAATCTTAAATCATACAGTGAAGCACAATTAATAGCTGTTAAACAATCTGAAGCCACATTAAAAATCAAGGAAAACAAGTGTTGTCTTTCTCAGTTTCTCTGTCTCTTCTTTCTTTTGTGTCCGTTGATCTATCTGTTTGATTATTAAACTACCCTTATTTGTATTCTGTATGACTACACAGTCATGCTAAAGCTCTTAAGATGAAAAGGTAAGTAAAAAATTAAATTGTACAAAACCTATGTCTGGTTTGTACTTTCTACTGAGATATTATAACTTGTTTTGATTATTTTCTGTGTATTCTAAAGCTTACCTTGTGTGTGCTGTCAGAAGTATGATTTAATTGTGAGTCTAGTTCTTCTTTGGTCATATACTTTCTGTAAAGTCAGTAGAATGAATGTATGCTTAAATTAAGATGATTTATCTACCATTGATTTCAGTTTATTCAAATAATGTAATAATACTGAATCAAAGAGGCAGGCATACTTTATATGAGTTAAACTTTGATGACTCACCAATTTCTACTGAGATATTATAACTTGTTTTGATTATTTTCTGTGTATTCTAAAGCTTACCTTGTGTGTGCTGTCAGAAGTATGATTTAATTGTGAGTCTAGTTCTTCTTTGGTCATATACTTTCTGTAAAGTCAGTAGAATGAATGTATGCTTAAATTAAGATGATTTATCTACCATTGATTTCAGTTTATTCAAATAATGTAATAATACTGAATCAAAGAGGCAGGCATACTTTATATGAGTTAAACTTTGATGACTCACCAATGAACCATTATTTATGATTCTTTGCTTATCCTCATTTATTTTATAAAATTCCATAAGAATTACAAAGCCAACAAAGACCAAAGAATAACATGTAAAACTTTTATTGGTCAGAGAAGTGATGACCTAATGGTGAACCAGTGAACTCTTAAGGAAAAGCAATTAAATTTTCCCAACTTCTTGAAAAATATTAATTATATGGATGTCAAATGGCTGGTCTTATCCTGCCAATAGCATAGCTTAAATAACTGAGTTGAGTAGGTATGGTCAGTTTGGTTATAAAATTAGTTACTGAATAATATAATCTATTGGATGTTCTAAAATTAGTAATTTACAAAGCAAGCACATTTTATGTTTAAAAAATGAGTTCCTTTTGCTGTGGAAAATACAGAATGATATAAGATGTATTCCCAACTTTGGGAGTTAAAAATCTACTGGGGAGACAAAATATAGACCCTTGACTGTTAAATACTATTACATTCTAGTATGTAAATACATACTGCAACACAATCTAGGATTACACATGAGGAATAGAGACTCCTAATAAAACCTCTCAAACCCATTCACATGTTCCTATCTCCAGAGGACTTCCTGAAAATCCCCATACAAAACATGTCTGAATACAGGTAAATGAGATGGATATTATAAAAATTATCTAAGCCCACTAAAATTTATTAAATAAAAATCAGCATTTTAACTATTAGTAAAACATTACTTCTGTGAGATATTTCATTACTAATAATGAACTTTTGGTTCTTCTCAATGTCATAGTCATAATAGTTGCTGTTAATCTGTACTGTGGCTAATGTGGCTACTATCAATAAAGTAGCCACAGATTACATATGCTTATTGAATATTTGAAATGTGGCTACTCCAAATTAAGTTGGGCTGTAAGTGTAAAATATACTGTGGGTTTTCAATTCTTCACATGAAAAAATTAAAATACCTTATTAATTTTATAATGATTATAAGTTAAACATATTTTAGATATATTGGGTAAATACTAAACCCATCTGATGCTTTTCACATTTCAGTATGGCAACTAGAACATTGGAAATTAAATATATGACTTGCATAATATTTCTATACTGCTGTATACCTCTAGTAAACAAAGATCTTTGAATTCAGAATGAGAGAATTTACTTTAAATAGATAAAATTTTAGGGAATTATTCATGTGAAAAGTATCTTATTTCTAACATATGCTCTAATACATCTAGCCCTGGAGTGGATAGCCATTCCCTTCTCCAGGGGATCTTCCCAACCCAGGGACTGAACCCAGGTCTCCTGCATTGCAGGCAGATTCTTTACCAGCTGAGCCATCAGGGAAGCTATACATCATTATCCTGCTTCTGTTTATATACTTTTAGCAGTGAGACACTCACTACTTTAAATTGAGTGCTTTAAAAAGACAAAAAAAAATTGCAGCACTAATTAGTTGTTTCTATATTAAACTAAAATTCAGGCTCCAAGTAATTTTTACCAGTTGATTCTAGTTGTTCACTTTGGAACCACACAGAATAATTAAAATCTCTAATCCATGTAATAGTTTTTTTTAAGAAACAAATCCATGGTAGTCTTTGATCAGGAAATCTAGATTCTACACATACTACTAATGAAATCTAAGTTTACATTATCTTGCTTGAATAATTCATAACTTAAGTACTAGTGTTTCCAAAAATCTATTTGTATCTACTTATATTATTTTTGTACCAAGTGGTGTCATGTTGCTGCTAGCATTTGGCCAGCAATTAGTATACATCCACGCATGAAGTGCTGGCTACTCCAATTTCTTCAATTTTATACAGTGGAAATTGTGTTACTTACAATTCCAGGTCATTAAAGAGCTCCTTCAAATTTTTCTTCCACTATTCCATGATTAGTCATGCATTCACTTAGTTTTTCAGGAAAATTTCATTTATGAGTGCCTTCTATGTACCAGAAATGACTCTAGGTTGAACAAGACAGACAAATTGCTCATCTTTATGGGATGTTTGTGGAGCTCATCCCTCTCACCATGTGGTTTTTACATACTTGTTGATCTCTAAATAATTCCTGATGAAAATGCTGCACAGGGCAGAACTGGTGGAAAGCCCTTTGTCATCCTCCTTGACCCCACTATATTGATGCAGATTGATTAAGTTTTGTTATTAAGAATAATATGACTTTACCAAACTGGAGAGTCAATTTTTCCATGTTTACCTTTAGAATTTCATGATTTTGTTAAATAAGTTGTTAAAATAAAAATGCCATGTCAACAAGTGTTTATTTTATCCTTCATAAACTGGACGTTTTTAAAAGAGGAAGATATTGACTCAAGCCAATGGATGGGTGCAAATTTGAGGGGAAACAGTAAGAGCCAATATCTATTGAGCCTTTGTTATATACCAAACGACATCCTAACATATTTGATCCTCATAAAAGCTCTATGAGGTAGCTATTCTTCTTATCCTCATGTTACACATAAAGAAACAGGCTCAAAGAAGAGATACCTTGCCCCAAGTCTCTCAGCTGCTCAGTGTTGGAGCTCCAATCCAAACTAGCCATTCTCTTGCAGGAATTTTAGGCTTTTCACCAGAAGGCGAATGGAGAAGGCAATGGCACCCCACTCCAGTGTTCTTGCCTGGAGATCCCGTGGACGGCGGAGCCTGGTGGGCTGCCTTCTATGGGGTCGCACAGAGTCGGACACGACTGAAGTGACTTAGCGGCAGAAGTAGCAGCACCAGAAGGCGAAAAACATTCTAATCCTTGAGGGAGACCTACTAGGAGTTCACCAATAGACCTATAAGAAAGAGTATATATGGAACATTTAAATAAGCTTCGAAAGGTCCTTGGGACAAAATTAGGGGAAGCATTGACTATCAAGCTGGAGTTTGGACTTTATTTGACTTGTACTTCTTGAGCAGAGAAATAACATAATGAAAGCTGTGGTTTTAGAACATGTTGACCTGATTACAGCCCACAGCATAGAACTGGTGAGGTGGGAAGCATTGTACATCTGTAAGGAGGTCTTTGCCATAGGTCTTGTGTGAGAATTAGGAGAGGTGGTATCTCAGAAAAAAAAGAGAGTGATTCATGGTAAGTGAATTGACAAGTATTTGGTATTTATTAGACAATAGAGTGGTGTGTTGGAAAATAGCCTGACTCATGTTTTAGACTTGGATGACTGCAAAAAATGACTTATATTTATAGAACTAGCGAAATTAATGTTCTGAGCAGTTCTGGGCAAGATAATAAGCTCATTTCTAGACATGTTGAACTTCAAGTGAGTAATCAGCTGGCTATGGAAGAGTCTAGATTGGATTGAAAAGTGAGGTCACAGCTAAAGATAAATGACAGATATTATGAAAGTTATATTTTAAGTTTTGGAAGATAGTACTATTAGGAAAGGAGTATTGAGGTATGAATGCCCAAGTTCTGAGCCTTTGAAACTATTATATATGAATATATGGAGAAAGGATGAACTAGAGAGGAAGCACGTATAGGACTAAATCATATTATCCATTATAGATAATGGACCCATGTTATTTTCATATGCAAGTACTTAAAAAGTTATTTTAGGTATCATTTATCTTCATACATTCACAAAATCATATATATATGTATATGTGTAACAATGCAGTTACTGTTATTAAATCTTAGGAAATGTAACAACTCAATAACATAGACACCATCAAATTAATACTGTGTAGTTATACTAAAGGCTATTATTCTTTATCTTTACAATATATTATATATGATTTTAAAATATAGAAGTATGTTAATAATAGAGTTTGGAACACCATTCAAATGCCTATTTATAATACAATCTGTACTGATTCTAGAACGTATTATTATATTTCAGATATTTATTAGGATTTAAAAACTAGTATTGAAAATAAAGCACTTTAGAAAGACTCCATAAGTCCTCTCTGGCATGTATACAAGTACCTAGAAGATAAGTGTTTATTCATGTTTCCTGTGAGAATTTTTTCTTGTGAATAGCATTCAGTGGTTCACTTTTTCATTAGTAACTAAATACCTTTAGATATTCTTTTTTTCCTTGAACACGTTCCCATATTGTCCTCTAGGAGATACTGTATAATAAAGAGTAAGACTAAGCCTAGGAATCTGTTGGGGAAGAGTGGCAGAGGGAGGGGGGAACAACTTGATGAATATGTCATACTGGCATAAGACCTAGATCTGTCCTAAATTTTTTTTTCAAGTGGAAAATGTTTAGCTCTAAAGAAAATAAGATTTTTATTCGTCACATGTGAGTTTTCCAAACCTATCAGATGTAAAATATTTCTAGTATTTTAATGCAAAGGAATAGAATACAGAGGTACAGATGAATAGAATAAACATTTATATCATTAACTGAACTTTAATTTGTGCCTATTCTTTTGAATATATGTTTGATTTTCACTGTGTTTTCATTTATCAGTCCTCTTCAGAGGTTTCTTTAGAAAAACAAGGGGTTAAAAAGATTTTTGAGACTATGGTAATTATGAATTTCAAAATCAAAGGAAATGTGATGTTTATGAAGTTGGAAAACATATATTCAGACTTTTCATTTGAGATATTAAGAGTTCAATTTTTTTTTTTTTTTGGTGTGTGTGTGTGTGTGCTACCAAATAAAGCATTCCTAAGACAAGCTAATGACATTGTCTTATGGGAGCATGCCTGTCAATTCTCCATGTTAAAAATGTCATTTAAAATATCTAAGCAGATTGCTATGTATTTTTTCTGAAGATAAGGAGATAATTCTGCATTTCCAACTGCTGTTACTGTTATTGGATGAATGAGGCAATTTCTAATGAGATATTTACCCAAATGATATTTATATCAGAACATTTAAAATAAGATCAAATTCAACTTTAGGATATTAACAATTAGACCAGCCAGGTATATGGAAATTGGCTTTTGCTGAAAAATCAGAGTGATGAATATTGCATTATTCTGCATGTATGTTCAGCTCTGATGATGTTAAATGTTTGTCTTTATATGCATCCTCAGGTACTTTTCCAGTTGTATTTCAACACTTTCATAAAATATAATATGGAAACATAATGCATGCCATTATTTTAGCAACAGGAGATTGAACAAATGCATTTTTTAGCTTATATTTCTAATAAAAAGTAATTTTGATTTAAATTAGCACTATCTTTTTTTTTAGGCCTCCATTCCTTTGAAGGAATTGGAGCAGTTTAACTCAGATATACAAAAATTGCTTGAACCACTGGAGGCTGAAATTCAGCAGGGGGTGAATCTGAAAGAGGAAGACTTCAATAAAGATATGGTAAATTGGTTGTGATAAAAGTGTGAATGAACTAGGAATGAAATGAATAAATATTTCAAAGGAAATTAGATAATTCAAGTCTCCAACTAAATTCTCAGAGCATACCTTGTACATTTTGTGATTCTAATGGTTTATTACAAATGCAAAGTATTGTTATTGAACTGTTATGAATGCCAAATTACTATGATATGGGCAAACAGAAATACTTACAGATTCTAATAAATCACCCAGCAATGTTTTGTCCTTACTCAAAGGACAAAATGTAATGGATGGAAAAAAAAGTCAAATCAGAAAATAAATTAGAAACTTAATAATAATAAAGCACAGCCATCAGAGATGGCTGATATTTTGCTTCAGTCCTATTTTTGGTAATGTAACATTTATTTTGGATAAGGTGCAATTATACATGATATAAACTTGTTTATTAAAACTTAACACAATGTAGTTTTACAAAAAAGTTTAACAAGTACTATAGTATATATCTAAAATATGTGTGAATTCATGCTGCTTATTTCATGGGAAAAAAGAAATATAACCATGTGGGCTATTCCCAGACTCATAACTTTCTTCTTATACCCTGATTAATTTTCAACATGTCTTTTACATTTCTCTCTGGCTTGAATATTTCTGCCTCACATTCCTTTTCACTGACTTATTTTTTCTCCTTACTCCTCTTCACAATTTCCTTTCCCCTCTCCACAACCATCACCTATATGGCATTATTAACCTTTACACATGTCATGCTAGAGATTCCTCAGACATGTATCAGTGCTAGAGACTTCTCAGACAGTGCTTGAAAATGATATCAGAAGGTAAATTATAAGTTGTAAATAATAGGCACATGAAGCAATAGGAGAACCATTTTTACCAATCTTAGTTCTCCTTGGTATCATTTCTGACTTCCTGGAGCTGCCTAACTCAGTACTCCCTATGTATGGGTTTGATGATCTTGCCAACTCAGCTCATGGAAAGAAAGACCAGATATACCTTTCTCTAAGATACCGAGTTACAACTACCTCTTATTCATGTCAAAGAAGAAACCAGAGGGCACCAAAGTGGAAAAGAATGCTTCTTACCTCTTGGGCTGTTCACCAACTATGCCCTCTAGCTTTCAGCTGGTGTGGGGAAAGAAGTGCAGTAGGGTTTTTGTTTGTTCATTATTTTTGTCCTCAGCCCCAGGAAATGTTTCAGATTTTTAGTGACATATTCTTAAAAGGAAGGTTTTTCAAAGACTATAGACAGAAGTCTCTATTACATTATTTCATTAGACAAATAACTGGCACATCTCAGATGAAAATCTCATTTCTTTAAAAAAATTGAATAGTTTCTCAGTTGTGTGTAGAAGTTAACATATGCATTAGAGATTTAAATATGCAACATTGAATGCCATGGACGATTATAAACACAAACATGTCACATTTAAAAATTGTCTGCTTCTCTAATTTATCAGAGTATCTTGGGTACTATTAAAAAGCAAACCTTCTTGATAGAAAGTATTTATATACTGCATTGAAAGAAAGATAAGAAATAGAAGTGAAACATCCAATGGTTATATATGCTACTCTATTGAACACTGTTTAAATAATTTTATTTCAAAATAAATAAAATAAAAATAATTTTCTTAGAGTCTAAAGACCAAACTGCATATTAAAAATATTTGAAGTCATTTTTCTAATCCATATTTAATATTTACTTAATTGTATTTATTTAAAAAAACATGCATATGTGACTTATTTTTAGAAATTATCTGCAATATTTGACAGGAGTTGAGCATGTTTTTTTCCTAAAAGCTCTAATATTTGTTCTAGATTTGGTCATTTAGTTTATGTAAAAGAAAGCAAAGTTGCTCAGTCGTGTCCGACTCTTTGCGACCCCACGGACTGTAGCCTACCAGCCTCCTACATCCATGGGATTTTCCAGGCAAGAGTACTGGAGTGGGATGCTATTTCCTTCTCCAGGGGATCTTCCCGACTCAGGGATCGAACCCAGGTCTCCCGCATTGCAGACAGACGCTTTACCATCTGAGCCACCAGGGAAGCTAGTTTATGTAAAACAGAATTTATTATATAAAAGTCAGTGTACACTTAAAACAATGTATTTTCACTTAGGAATGTGTCTTAAAATTAAAATTTTACAGTCTCACATTCACAAAGCCACATCTATATTCCTCTGAAATAACATTATATATAACAAGTTTTGTTTTCTTCTCCAAAGTTTTTTTTTTAATTTCTAGAAATGCATTAAAAATCAAAGGCCAAAGAATGCTTTCATAACAATTCACTTGTCTGAAATGATGTAGTAAATTGCTCCCCCATCTTTCTACATATAACTCTAATCACATGTGTCCTTTTGAAATAGGAGGAAACTTCTTTTAAAAGTTAAAGTATAGCATATTAAAAAAGAAACTCTGAGTGCAGTATCTTAGGATAGCATTCCCTGAAAGTTTTAAATTGGATTTTTTTGTGTGTTTTAATAACATTTTTTTTATCTCTATTAAAGATGTACAGCTTTTTTTAAACCAAAATGAAGACTGTACTTGTTGTTTTTAATCAGAGTGAAGACAATGAGGGTACTGTAAAAGAATTGTTGCAAAGAGGAGACAACTTACAACAAAGAATCACAGATGAGAGAAAGCGAGAGGAAATAAAGATAAAACAGCAGCTGTTACAGACAAAACATAATGCTCTCAAGGTATTAGAGCTAAAATTATAATATACCTTTTGTGGCTTTTTTTTCATGTACAGGGTAAAATCTATTGTTCATAAATAAAATTTGCTTAAGAATCTTAGTCACCAGAAATACATATTTTTTTTCTGTTCAGTGTCTGTGCTTTAACAATTTTGAGTGCTGTCTTTGATTTTGAAAGATGTGCTGCTTAAAAATTTGAAGGTATTTACTTAGACACATTTTTCTGAGTAGTAATCAAAAGATATTAAATGCATCATTCATTGTGTTCATATATTTAATTTTGTAATACAATCTATTTTGTAAGTTATTTTGACATGTGTCTTGAAAAACCTGTTTAACTGTCAGCATAACCAATCTGTATATTTTTGAGGCTTTCTGCTCTTGATATTTTCTTGATTTAATTCAGAGTAGTTTCACTTTTTGAGGTAACCTAATATTTGTTTAACAGTTCATTTTTTTCAGTTAACTTCATTTTGCCTTTAAGAGAGTTACCCTTTGCAACTAACTAAACATTGAGAAGTCTTAATTTCATTCATATAGGAGTCCTCTAAAATAATCTTAATGTCCATGAAAAAGAACGGGTGCTCTCATTTTAACCAGCATTAGTATAGAGCTTCAAGTACCCATGTATCTCATCTGGAATTGCACAGGCAAGACAGAATAGAATATTGGTGTTTATATAATAATATCTAGAAAGTTCTTGAGAAGAGACGGGACATGTGAAAGATTCTGTGAAATAACCTTTTATTTTTTAATGTGCTTTTCAATATTCACTATTTGCATGCATGGCTGATTTCTAATACTGTTTTAATTGCTGAGCTTTTCATTGTAAATCACTCTTTTAGAGCTGTGTAGCCATGTAGGTGGATTCACCTTATAGGTGAATAGACTCTGCTTTCTATATGCAAATAAGAGTATAAAACCTTTTCCCATATAGTCAGACAACCAAATAAACACTGCTGAGAATGTAATTACACAATATTGTGCCTGCAAGGAATCCACAAGGAAAGTCTAATTGGCCAGCAGGTGTTCTGAAGGTAACTGCTGATAAATATAGGAAATAGAAAAGGCCTCTTCCCTGAGGGAGTACAAGAGCAAGCCATAATGTGCTCAGAAAATCAGAAAGCTGTGTAATTCACATGCTTCCAGCTGTGACCAAGCTTTTAGAAACATCTACACTGGTCATATGATGATATGTGTCCTACTGAACAGTAGTGTTTAATGGTTATCTGGCATACCTGTAAAGAAATCTCTATAATATCTCTTAATATCTTTACACATTACACACCACCTTGTACTTGGGAAATAAAAGGAATTTCAGATTTGGTGACCACAAGCCCTTTCTCTTGGCGAAGATGTGAGTTGCGTCACCAGTAAGGCATGGCTCAAGTCTCTTTCACGTGGCTGTATCTTGGTACCTTTGAAAAAAGCAGCATTCCATCTGGCTCATCCCAGGCATTTATTACCTCCATAGGAGATTTAGAAATTCAACTGAAAATGTAAACTGTAGAAAATTTTACATCCCCAATTTTAAACAAAATGCAGAATGAAATCAAAATCATTTTTCTCAGATATATATTATCTGAGAAATGAATGAAAATCAACACTTGCCACACCAATATACTAAATTCAGTAGTTGTTAATCTGCCAAGTGTTCAAGTCTAGTCCTTATGAAATATTTCAAAGAAGGTGAAACTTTCCAAAGCAGTGAATATTTCAGTAGTTCTTTGATATTCACTCTTTTCTTTTGCTCCAGTTATATCTACACATGAAACCCTAATTGCTACTGCTCTGAAGAAATGGAAACTGTATCCTGACTCTTATGTTCCCTTATAAAACATGTAAAATATATTCCCTTGTTAAATAGCATTACAACAAATTCTGTTGATCAGGGAAGACATTGGATGATCTTGTAAGGAGTAAGATGATTAATTTTCCCCTTTTGTGACTCATTAGTCACCCTTATTTGTCTCATCAGGTTGATTGAAAACCGTGCACTTTTCCTTTTCTAAATTTTATCATTTTGCATTTGGATTTGATGCCAATGAGAAAGTTTGCCATACAAGTCTTAAAAGGAAAATAATTTTTATGATATTTAAATTGTCATTTTCATGCATACTCACAGGCATACACTTTTCACACTTGAACAGATATAGCTTGAAGCAATTTCTGTGATAACTAGGAACACTTTATGTTTCTAATCACAAAATAGTCATGTCCTATGAAACTTTTTTGCAGACATTTCTAAAATTACGAATGTAAATTGCTTGGCTATATAAACTTAAAATTTTGAACCTAGTGCTGAAGATAGAAATTTTAGAATTTTTACCTGTTTTAAAATTCAAATGCAATCTCAGCAAGTTTGTGCAAGTATGTAGTTACCTCAATTGAGTTCACATATTGAACAATTTCACAAACTATACACAGTAATTTATTTGATTCATTAGGGGTTAATTAAATATGAAAAGATTTCTAAAAAAGTTTGAGCATAGTAATAAAAAATACTGAATGTGGATTGTTCAGTTTTCTTAGCTTCATGTACATAGGTTCTGTCACGTGAATACATAATGTAATAATCTACTTGTATGGGTAGCATTTAAATGTGAATTTAACTGAACCTGAACAAGAAGGTGAGGGAACCAAATTATTTTTAAATGACTACAGCCAGAAGTATAATATGCTTATATATTGATATTTTAATAATATCTGCACCATGAACAGGATTTGAGGTCTCAAAGAAGAAAAAAGGCTCTAGAAATTTCTCACCAGTGGTATCAGTACAAGAGGCAGGCTGATGATCTCCTGAAATGTTTGGATGACATTGAAAAAAAATTAGCCACCTACCTGAACCCAGAGATGAAAGGAAAATAAAGGTAATGTTGTTTTAGAATGTCAATCTCAAATTTGTTGCTACATTTTAATTTATTGAACTTAACCTGTATGGATCATGTTTTAAATGTTGATGTTGTTGTTTCTTCTATTAGTGTTCTCCCCAGTTTGAGGTGTTTCTCTGTATTTTGTTTTGTTTTAATAAATGTATTGTATTGTTTTCAATTGACATAATGTTGAATGAATAAAATGTTTTATTCTTAGACATTGTGAAAAGAATTAAGAAATGTTGTATGTTTCTATGGTAATGTTATATGTTATATGGTAAAATTCTAATTGACTCTGTGTATCTTTGTTCCAGATGAACAAATGACTTATCGGTATATGGACGACTTCTATCTCATGTTAGCACATTCATTTCATCAGAGCATCTTTTCACATCAGTGTCAAATCTCTATAGATTTATTTGTTGCATATTGTCTGAAGATGTTTTTTTCTGTTATTTTACACTTTTTATTTTGCTTCATTCTCTGTTGAGTTCCTCAAAACTTTAAAAAGGAAATAAATTACTTATTCACTTACCTGCTAAATTATATTCTATCTGGATGGTCCCTATTAATAATGAGTAATCAATCTGGGTCAGCCCCCAAAACACTAGAGGAATTGACAAGAAAGAAATCTATTAGATCAATTTCAATATTTTCTCAATTAGAGTATCTAAAACTGAGCATTCAAAGAAAAACTGAAATAATATTTGGGTCCTTGGGTGAAGATGACAGTGTTGGCTTCCATACTTGTAAATTATGAAAAGTGAAAATCAAATGACGACAGCCTCTGAAATGTCTGGGACAGGTATGTGCTGGGATAGGTTGGTTCGTGTGGTTAGCTAACTGCCCTGGGCCCTATATTGGTTTTGCTCAATAGGAAATTGATCGTGAGTTGCAGAAGAAGAAAGACGAGCTGAATGCAGTGCGTAGGCAAGCTGAGGGCTTGTCTGAGGATGGGGCAGCAATGGCAGTGGAGTCAACTCAGTCCAGCTCAGCAAGCGCTGGCGGGAAATTGAGAGCAAATTTGCTCAGTTTCGAAGACTCAACTTTGCACAAATTGTGAGTTGTTACTGGCAAACCTATATGTGTTTGCAACTACTACTCTAATAACAGAGGCCTACTAACCAAAAGAAAAAAAAATCTGGGTGCAATTTCAAAGTTCTAATCTGCATTCTTAAAGTGGGTAGTTTCCCCTACCTTTGGGCTTCCCTGACTCTAGTGGTTAGTTTTTCAGATTAAAAACGTAATCTATTAATAGAGCATAGGAAAGAGTGCCCTTATAAAAAATGAGAAATACATCTTAATTTCTTTTGCCACATCATTTTTTTCATAACATTAGCAGTGTGAATTTGTCAATTTACCACGCATTTACTTTATTTCAGCATCTAACCCAAAAATATGTATTGCTTTCCTGAGACCATCCCATGCTAATTTTACTTTCTTAATGTATACATGGTAAATAATAAATCTTTTGTGAAAGAACTTAAATCAACTTGCACAAGGACTTCTTATCTCATTGACTTAAACATTATGGTTTAGTCCTCACACCTGGCTTATCTATTTGATGGGTTAAAAAGTTTATAGAAGCATTGTATGCCTAGTGGGATCATTAATAATTAATAGCAGGTTGAAAATATACAGTTACTACTGAAATATCTTAGGCCAAGAGGTGAAGAAACCACTGTTCTCTTTCAAACAACTGTATGGAAATTTTATGATTCTGTCTTTAAAAATGCAAGTCACAATTATAAGCTTGATCTTTTTAGAACTGTTTTTGTAATAGAGTATAAACCATAGGGATTTTCTAGCAGGTACATTTTTGTTCCTATTCTGAGAGATTGTAAAGTGAAGTGAAATAATCACCACTCTGTTATTATGCAAATACAGTGCTCCTCACAAAACCAGGGTGTGAAAGTCTGCAAAATGAGGCTTTATAATTATGTTAGGTTAACTTACATGAAACCGACGGATATTCAACCTTCTTTGACCTAGCTGATGACAGTTTTGTTCAACTCCTAGATGAGACTTACCTGGGTATTTCTTCTTTGATATTGTTGATTCCATTTAATATGGGATGAATGATTGAATATGTCTTAGACAATTAGCATAACTAATGTTTTCTAAGCATATAATTTTGTTAATGTTGCTTATTAACTCAGTGAAAAATACTCCATATTATCATTACTTCTTTTAAATGCCTTGGAAAAATCCTTGCATATACTGTTTTCTAAGAACTCCAAGTACTTTAATATTTAGTACCAGCTGAATATTCTGAGAAATTGGAAGTAGTAATATAAGGTATGTTTAAACTGTAATATATTACGTTTGAAGTCCAATTCTAGCTGATTGAATGTTTTAGCCTATTATCTTTTATATTAGATATTATGAATATAATATGTCATAAATCACTCAAGCTTACACTAACAGAAAGCTTGTGCCAGTGGATGCAAAATGAATTGAAAGATTAAGGCAACCATAAAGAAAATTTAAGTAAAATATTTTTGCCTCCATTTAATACATCATTTAAGTCCTTTGCTTTGAATTATCTTACTACTCACTATTTTCTCCAGTTCCATTTCCCCCATGTCTTGACACAGCCTATATGCAGGGTTAATTTTTTTTTACAACTTTGTCAAGGTAAGTTATTAACACTTTATAGTTAAATAGACACAGGATCAAAAATCTACCTAAACCACTCACTTAAAATACCATTGTGTCCCTGCATATAATAGACTCTCAACAAATATTTGTAAAACGTAATAAATATTGCTGAGGTAAATGAACCAGTATAAAACTTTTGAAATAAATATTCATAAAATATATTTTCTTCAGAAACCATTTCTTCTGAATTTTTATATCTGAAGGATCCCAAAATACAGATGATGCATGGCTTGGGGAAAAAATTGAATGTTAATTTTCGATGATAAAACAAGTAAAAACAATATACATGAAGTATAATCAATTTAATATTACAATTATATTTAACCTTGGATTTTTATTAGATCTGAAATTTGATAGATTGATAGATCAAGATGTATATAGTCCACTGATTGCTAATACATGTTAAAAAATCTTAATTCACATATCCACTGGTTTAGAGTCATCTTTCCCAATTAATCTACGGTGAGGACATTTGAGACAGCCACAAGCAAACATCTTAACTAAGAGTTATGTTTGGGATAATCTTACCATGGCCCTGATATAGCACAGGTAGTCAGAGCTTCCAAATTTCTTTCCTCCCCTTGCATTTCCCTTTTCTATTTCTATCATTATTTCTTCTCAAATGTCCCTTTCTGTTATTTCTATATATGAATTCTAGATTTCTGTGGATTTTCAGTTAGTCTTTCATATCTTAGAAGAAAGATTTTAAGCAGTACTATGAAGTGCTTAATATTTGAGATCTGAATTTAAAATGAGAAATTAATTGTATTCATTTCAGAGATGAAGACTCAGAAATAAACTAAGCAATGTAAAATTAGGTACTTCAGGGACTAGGTCCAGATCAACGTTACATATGACCATAGTAAAGCTCAGAAAAACCCTTGTACTTGGGTCTCAGGGAGCCATGGGGCAGCCCTGGGCCAGGCAAGAGTGCAGACCAAAGCCAAGAAGAGAGCGTCTACAAATGATTGTCCTCAGGATAATCCTGGAGACCATAAAGAAGGGAAAACAGACTGAGACAAAGTGAGTAAGATTTTCTCCAGGTACTGAGCATGTTGAAGCTCCTGCCCTAGTTAGGATTACACGGCATTTCTAATATGGTTCCTGTTGACTTACAGACCTGGCTGTTCACTGAAGACCAAACAATGACTGTAAGCTGAACACAAGGAATGTTTTCTGTAAGATATTTTATAACAGTGGTCTAGTAAAATAGACCCACTCCCTGGGGTGAATGGCCCTGTGAATCCCATTCATTCCATCTGCTGGCTGTATGATCACCAGTCTCTTCCAGCCTGGTTTCTTGCATTTCTACCATGGGGCTGAGGATGTTTGTAATAATGAAATACGGTAGTATTTGTAAAATACCAGCTACGTTATGGAGGTTAACTGAGTTAAGTGAATCAATATTTTTTTCTTCTTCTTCTTCCTGTATATAAGTTAACATTAGAATGAGACACATTATTTTAAAATGTATACTATATTTGTGAATCATTAAGAGGATTGGGATGAGTAGGTCTCATAGGTTAAAAATGTTATTAACAACAGGGAGATCTATTTTTTTTCAATGTAAATTAAAAATTAGATTTCCTAGTTCTTGGCAAGTAGTTTTGTCTAGAGTTACATAGTATTTGTGGGAAATTTCATGCAAAGCTGTTGATTCTGCCGATGAAGGCATTATTTTCCATAAACTTGTCAGTAGAGCATTAGCTAAAATATTTTCTATAGAAAGGTAAAGAGAGAGGAGGAAAAACATAAAGGCTTTTAAAATCTAATAGAAAACTATGCCAGAGAATACGATGGCACCCCACTCCAGTACTCTTGCCTGAAAAATCCCATGAATAGAGGAGCCTGGTAGGCTGCGAACAGTCAGACATGACTGAACTACTTCACTTTCACTTTTCACTTTCATGCATTTGAGAAGGAAATGGCAACTCACTCCAGTGCTCTTGCCTGGAGAATCCCAGGGACAGGGGAGCCTGGTCGGCTGCCGTCTGTGGGGTCACACAGAGTCGGACACAACTGAAGCGACTTGGCAGCAGCAGCAGCAGCAGAAAACTATGCATAATTTTATCAAGGTTAATTGTAATATATGACAGTTAACCTCAGATGTCCCAAGAAAATCCAACCACAAAATTTCACAATGAAGATATGCAGCAACCGTTGTGTGAAACTCTGAGCAAAATAAGTTCACAGGTTAAAATTAACATGGATATGAAAAACTCCTTTCTGTAAGTGATGTTAACATGCCCAAATTAAAAGGAGTATGCACACCTGAAGAAATTAGAGATAAGACAGTAAAGGACATGAAAATGTTTCTTTAATGTTCAAAAAGATTTTGAAAATAAAGATGGAATAGAATTCTTATAATAATAACAAGCCATTTTGAAAAGTGAATAGGAAACTGATAACATAAATCTAGAAATTAACATGTAATTATAGAAATAATAGCTCAACTTTTTAAATGGTGGATTCATTATAGAAGAAAAGGAATATATTAATTGAAAGATGCTGAGGAAATTTTTGCTTTGCTGAAAATACCAGAAGATGGAGAGAATAGAATAAAAAGCTCAAACATGTGCCTGAAAAGAGTTCCAGATTGATAAAGTGGAGAGCCAGGGAAAAGACATTATTTTATATAAATGACTGACATTTAACAAGATTGAATAAATCTCAATTTACATGAGACCTCAAATTGAATAAAGCTCAATTTGCATGAGTCCTCAAACTGAATGAAGCTCAACCAGTTTGTAATAAATAAAAACAAGTTCACAACCAGCAAAGTCTGAGTGAAACCCAGAACATCAACAATCAGGAAGGTCACCATAAAAGCTACTAAGGACCAAAAGCAGAAAGCTCCACAGGCTGGCCAACTTGTCCTCAATAACAGGTGTTAGAAGACACTGGGATAATACTGTTAATGTTCAAGGTGAATGTTCAAAAGAATCCTGTAAACAGTGATTCAAGAATGAAGATAAACTATTTTCAGATATACAAACACTATATTTTCAAGTAAACAAACACTAAGTTTATAACCTATAGATTATCACTGAAAAAGTTACTAAACAATATGCTAGTGTAAAACAGAACACAGAGCCACAGAGAAGGAGCAAGCTATATAAAGGTGAATATAAAGCTTATATGTATAAAAAACAAACTTAAATCTTGTAATTAGCCACTAAAATTGTGGCAATTGCTGCAAAGGAAAACATAGAGTTCTATGAGAATATAAAAGTGATTTAATCTCACAATAAAGAAAATACAATAAATAAAAGGTTATTTCTAGATGGTAGAAGCAAATATAAGGAAATATAGCAAATATATTGTGTCTACTGTGTTCAATATGAATTATTGCCAGTTATCATGTTTATAGGGGAAAAATGTAGTAAACCTTTGGAATAGGCAATATATGCATGACCTGTCTCAGGGAGAGGAGAAAAAAATTTAAAAATATAAATACAAAAGTACATCTTATTGAAAGAAGGAAAAGAAATGTCCCTTTTCTAAATAGGACACCCCCCATTTGCTCTGGATATCCTATGGCTTCAAAGACTACGTAAATAATACTGATATTCGACAATTTACCTCTGACAACTTTTTATTCAACTTTTATTTTAGAACCCTGACAGGTATTTCACACATAAAATAGCCAAGTCAAGAATAATTAATTTTCACTCCTATATAAATGTCTCCTACCAAACTCTGCAGCTGTTAGTAAATTCCCTTTCACTTAGGTCCAAAATCTAAACATCATCTTTGATTCCTCCTTACTTTTATATTATCCATGGAATTCACTTCAAATTCTGTTGGCTCTACCTGCAAAATACATCTTTAATTGGACCACTCCTCAGAAACTTTATCGCAGAAACCCTTGACAACACTGTATTTTCTCTCATCTCAATTACTTCAGCAGCCCGCTAGTCCTTATTTCCCATGTTTACCCAGCTACATTATAGTCTCCTTGGTGAAATCAGAGAATTCCTAAAAGTATGTGTGGGATTCTGTCAAGCCTCTGCTGCTTATTACATTTCTAATGAAATTTTATGAGCTTCTGCATAGCTTGGTCCCTGCCTACCATTCCTATTACTCCAACTTTATCTCCCTTTTGGCATTCTCCTAATACAGAGGCTTTAGAGTGTCCTGTATACTTAAGCACATAGCATCATTTCTATCTCAGGACCTTTCTATATACTGTCTCTTTATGGAATATTTTTCAAGTAGACTTTCGTATAAATACTATAACTTAGCCATCCTTTCACTTACAAGCTGAAATTAGAGGCTTCCCCGGTGGCTCGGAGGTTAAAGCGTCTGCCTGCAATATGGGAGATCCGGGTTCGATCCCTAGGTCAGGAAGATCCCCTGGAGAAGGAAATGGCAACCCGCTCCAGTACTCTTGCCTGGAAAATTTCATGGACAGAGGAGCCTTGTAGGCTACAGTTCATGGGGTCACAAAGAGTTGACACGACTGAGGGACTTCACTCACTCAATCATCTGCAATGCTGGAGACCTGGGTTCGATCATCCCTGGATCCCGAAGGAATATTCCCTGGAGAAGGGAATAGCGACCCATGCCAATATTTTTACCTGGAGAATTCCATGGACAGAGGAGCCTGGCAGGCTACAGAGCAATTAGAACTTTGTAGAATTTAGACAGGCAATACTTAATAGGTTTTTTTTTCTATTTAAAAAATATTGTATACTCATGGTAATTATACATGCCAACTGTGAGTTTAAGATAACTGTTCAGAACAGCACATTTTAGTACAGTTACTTCTGGAAGTACATATACTGAGAAAAGACAAAGTTCTAGAAACTTAACACTGAGGAGGTAAGGACTGAATGTGAGGTTGAGAATAACAATGTATTTCAAAGGATAGCTTTTACTACATCAGAAGAAATTGTAGTAAGGAATTTAAACATAAAAGCACACTTAGCCAAAATACACAACTTCTTGAAAAGCTGATATAAATCTGTCAGTAAATTTGTTTAAATGTTTCAATAAATGTGTTATACAAGTTAGTCCTAAAGTGAATACTTTGTAAAATGGGAATATTTACAGTATAAACATTTGAGTAATATTTAAAATTGTTTGAATTTGAACGGAACTTTATATTTACAAAATATGTTCACATATATCTTGTTCACTCCCCCAATAATCCTCTCAAGTAAGTATTATTTTAATTGTCATTTTACAGAAAGGAAACATAATTTAAATAAAGTTAAGGAAATTGGCCAAGGGTGCATGAGAAAATTGGAAGACACCTAACTTGAACTCAGTGCTTCCCAAGATATGGTGGGAGTTATTCACAAGAAAGAAAAAAAAAATCTAGTGTCCAAATAAGTTTGAGAAATGCTGGATTAAGCAAAGTTTCGTTAGTCTAGAATCTTCCAGGGCTTTTGATATGTAAATGTGATTATGAATTTCTGTGAGAGGAATAGATTCTGCAGACTTTCACATCTGGATAGTTGTAGTACAAAGAGGAAATTTCATTTCAGTTTTAAGATAGGATTCTGTTTGAGTGATTGTGAAAAACTAATGTTCTTCAGGGGGAAAAATGGGAAAAAAAATTATCATTATGGTTTTGTTGTTTTGGATTTTCTTAAAATGAAGCAGAGATGTACAAAAAAGTAATCACAGAACTGATTGCCATCACCTAATGTCTGAACCTAGATTTGATTCAGCACTACTATTTTTTTGTACATTTGCTTCTTATCACATAATGTTAACCATTTAATGGTGAGACTAAAAGAAGAAACAAACTTTTTGCATAATTGCTACACAGATTTTTTTCTTTGCCTTTAAATCACAACAAAGAACATCAGCTGCCAATGCAATATCCTTGGGAATATTGGTAATAAAAATAATTTTCATATTTAGAGACAGTGCTCTTTAGTAAACAGAATTGTGAGTATAAAAGATGAATACTGGTTGCTAAGGGAAGTGGACCAGGAGGTAGTTGCTTATAAAATTTTCCTTCTCTGAACTGCAGTTTTTTAATTAACATCACATGAGTTAAGAAAAAAATAGATCACTGAAGATTCTGTTTCTCTAGACCGTTATGATCATAATGTTTATTGCCATTTTTATAACAATTTTTTTCTGGTCCTTAGTTTATGTAAGACAATCAGATTAATAGTTGTTTAGTAAATAGAATATGTTAGTTTCAGTTCAGTCACTCAGTCGTGTCCGACTCTTTGTGACCCCATGAATCCCAGCACGCCAGGCCTCCCTGTCCATCACCAACTCCCGGAGTTCACTCAGACTCACATCCATCGAGTCAGTGATGCCATCCAGCCATCTCATCCTCTGTCGTCCCCTTCTCTTCCTGCCCCCAATCCCTCCCAGCATCAGAGTCTTTTCCAATGAGTCAACTCTTCGCATGAGGTGGCCAAAGTACTGGAGTTTCAGCTTCAGTATCATTCCTTCCAAAGAACACCCAGGGCTGATCTCCTTTAGAATGGACTGGTTGGATCTCTTTGCAGTCCAAGGGACTCTCAAGAGTCTCTCCAGCACCACAGTTCAAAAGCATCACTTCTTTAGCACTCAGCCTTCTTTGCAGTCCAACTCTCACATCCATACATGACCACTGGAAAAACCATAGCCTTGACTAGACGGACGTTTGTTGGCAAAGTAATGTCTCTGCTTTTGAATATGCTATCTAGGTTGGTCATAACTTTCCTTCCAAGGAGTAAGCGTCTTTTAATTTCATGGCTGCAGTCACCATCTGCAGTGATTTTGGAGCCCCCCAAAATAAAGTCTGACACTGTTTCCACTGTTTCCCATCTATTTGCCATGAAGTGATGGGGCCAGATGCCAAGATCTTCGTTTTCTGAATGTTGAGCTTTAAGCCAACTTTTTCGCTCTCCTCTTTCACTTTCATCAAGAGGCTTTTTTGTTTCTCTTCACTTTCTGCCATAAGGGTGGTGTCATCTGCATGTCTGAGGTCCTTGATATCTCTCCCAGCAATCTTGATTCCAGCTTGTGCTTCTTCCAGCCCTGTGTTTCTCATGATGTACTCTGCATATAGGTTAAATAAGCATGGTGACAGTATATAGCCTTGACGTACTCCTTTTCCTATTTGGAACCAGTCTGTTGTTCCAAGTCCAGTTCTAACTGTTGCTTCCTGACCTGCATTTAGGTTTCTCAAGAGAGCATGTTAAGCTAGATTCAATTTCCAGGAAGATGGTAGAGTGAGACTGATTGATTCCCTCACCCCTCACTTCAAATATATGAAAATTCTGGATAAAATTTAATTTGAAAGCAATTTAAATACATAGCTGAGCTCAAAATATGTGATGGAACCTCCATTCTCCCTAGTTGTCATAATTGTGCACATCATTCCATGTGTTCCTGAGCCTGGATTGAGGGCCTCATGGTTTCGAGAAAGGTTTAAAGGCTGTTAGTAGAAAACATATAGCATTATACAATATCTGCTAGAGATGTAATGAAAACTCTGCCTAAATGTTGAATCTTCAAGGGCTTCCTTTGACAAGTAAAAGGAAAGTAGGCAAATACGACTCTCAAGCCAATTCATCTGGTGAGGACTCTTGACTGGAGGAAGAAAATCTGGGAAAGTGAATACTGAGTGTGGGGATCTGAATTTATACACTAACCACAAGCCACTAAACTCCTCAACTGAGAAGTTAACATGAAATTTTCTCCAGACTGTTGAAATCCTTAGAGTCTTCTCACATAGTCATACAATAAGTCACTGTTTGGGAGAACTCCACAGAGACATGGACACTGAAGATGGATTCACAAAGGAATATCAGAACTCACATGAAGACATAATACATTGTGACACTGAGTCATCTCACATAATCAAGAGAATGAATACTTCATGAACTTAATAGAAAACTTTTGCATGCTCTTAAGTAAATATGTTGAAAATAAAATAGAGATCAAGGAACAAAATAAACACTTATGAAAACACCTCCAGAGTTACTTATGCTAATAACACATTGAATAAAACTTCTAGAAACCAAAAGTTAGTCGTTGAAATAAAAATAACAATTATGTATTTTAAACACCTGATTAAACAAACATGAAGATAAAATCAGTCATTATGGTAAAATTATACCACATGACAATTGAAAATATGAAAATGATTGAGGGAATAGAATAAGCTTTATATCTAATTACAAAAGGCAATGACACAGAGAATATGTGGGAGACAATAGTTTAGGAAAAATGGCTGAAATTTCCAGATCTTAATACATGAGACCAGAAATTGAATAACTGCATTGGTGCCCCAACCAGAGTGTATTAAAATAAATCTTTGGAAGCATAGAGAATATAAAATACCTTTAAAAAGAGACAGGGTACATACATATGTGAGCAGGAATGGCTTATTTAATTGAAGATTCTGATGATCAGTAAAAAAAAAAATCATATTGGAGCCTCAGGATGAAGTTAATAACTGCTTTCTTATAGAATTAAGAGGGATAATCAAAAATGTTGAAGCTCTAAAATATTTGCATTAATGTCACTAGTTTTATGGACAGTATGTACAAGTGTTGGTGTCCAGATTTCACACAACTGGGTGTCTGACAAACCAAAAGCCAAAATATAAGTTGCTCAGAGTTGGTAGTGTCCTACGTACCTAACAGGAGCAAGCACAAACACATTCTAATTTGATACATTCTAATATGATACTGCTTAAATCTAGACTTTAAATAACTCCCATAGATAAAGTTCTAAGAATATGTGTGTAGAATTAAAATGACAATTTACATGACGTAAAAAGCAGTGGAATCCAACTCTTAAAGACAAGATAAGAAAGGTAGAGTGAGAAGTTCAAATATAGAAGGAAAGAATGGAGTAAAAGTGTAAAAAGGTTTTGAAGTGATAATTGTTTCAGTTCAGTTCAGTCGCACAGTTGTATCCGACTTTTTGCGACCCCATGAATCGCAGCACGCCAGGCTTCCCTGTCCATCACCAACTCCCAGAGTTCACTCAGACTCACGTCCATCAAGTCAGTGATGCCATCCAGCCATCTCATCCTCTGTGGTCCTCTTCTCCTCCTGCCCTCAATCCCTCCCAGCATCAGAGTCTTTTCCATTGAGTCAGCTCTTCGCATGAGGTGGCCAAAGTACTGGAGCTTCAGTTTTAGCATCATTCCTTCCAAAGAAATCCCAGGGCTGACCTCCTTCAGAATGGACTGGTTGGATCTCCTTGCAGTCCAAGGGACTCTCAAGAGTCTTCTCCAACACCACAGTTCAAAAGCATTAATTCTTCAGCGCTCAGCCTTCTTCACAGTCCAACTCTCACATCCATACATGACCACAGGAAAAACCATAGCTTTGACTAGATGGACCTTAGTCGGCAAAGTAATGTCTTGCTTTTGAATATACTATCTAGGTTGGTCATAACTTTTCTTCCAAGGAGTAAGCGTCTTTTAATTTCATGGCTGCAGTCACCATCTGCAGTGATTTTGGAGCCCCCGCAAAAATAAAGTCTAACACTGTTTCCACTGTTTCCCCATCTATTTGCCATGAAGTGATGGGACCAGATGCCATGATCTTCATTTTCTTAATGTTGAGCTTTAAGTCAACTTTTTCACTCTCCTCTTTCACTTTCATCAAGAGGCTCTTTAGTTCCTCTTCACTTTCTGCCATAAGGGTGGTGTCATCTGCATATCTGAGGTTATTGATATTTCTCCCGGCAATCTTGATTCCAGCTTGTGTTTCTTCCAGTCCAGCGTTTCTCATGATGTACTCTGCATAGAAGTTAAATAAGCAGGGTGACAATATACAGCCTTGACGCTCAAGTAGATCTTATTTTTATTTTCACCTGAGATGTNGTTATTGATATTTCTCCCAGCAATCTTGATTCCAGCTTGTGTTTCTTCCAGTCCAGCGTTTCTCATGGTGTACTCTGCATAGAAGTTAAATAAGCAGGGTGACAATATACAGCCTTGACGTACTCCTTTTCCTATTTGGAACCAGTCTGTTGTTCCATGTCCAGTTCTAACTGTTGCTTCCTGACCTGCATACAGATTTCTCAAGAGGCAGGTCAGATAATTGTTTATGATTTCCCAAAAGTATTGCAAGTTCCTAGAGTCGGATTGAAAGTAAGTAAATATCAAATAGTGAAATGACCCAATTTTGTTCTGTTTTATGGCTGAGTAATATTTCATTGTGTATATGTACCACATCTTTATCAATTCATCTGTCAATGGACATCTAGGCTGTTTCCATGTCCTGGCCATTGTAAATAGTGCAGCATTGAACATGGGGTGCTTATATCTTTTTGAATTATGGTTTTCTTCAGGTATATGCTCAGGAGTGGAATTGGTGGGTCATGTGGTAGTTCTATTTTTAGTTTTTTAAGGGACCTCTATACTGTTCTCCATAGTGGTTGTATCAGTTTAAATTCCCACCAAAAACTAGGAGGATTCTCTTTTCTCCACAGCCTCTCCAGCATTTACTGTTTGTAGACTTTCTGATTATGGCCATTCTGACTGGTGTGAGGTGATACCTCATTGTAGGTTTGATATGCATTTCTCTAATACTGAGCAATTTTGAGCATCTTTTCATATGATTTTTGGATATCTCTACTGGGTCATCTGTAGTAATATGGATGGACTCTATGTCCTAGAGTTATTTATCATTTCAGTCTGTATAACCTAGAGTCTATCACACAGAGTGAAGTAAGTCAGAAAGAGAAAAACAAATGTCATATATATATGTGTGTGTGTGTGTGTGTGTATATATATATATATATATATGGAATCTAGACAGATGGTACAGATGAGCCTGTTTTCAGGGTAGGAATAGAGATGCAGACTTAGAGAATGGACATGTGGGCACATAGGGGGAAGAGGGGGGTGAGACCAATTGGGAGAGTAGGGTTGACATATATAGACTACTCTGTACAAAATGGAGAGTGGGAAGCTGCTATTAGCACAGGGAGCTCAATTCAGTGGTCTATGTTGACCTAGAGGGGCAGGATCAGGGCATTGGGGTGGGAGGGAGATTAAAGAGGGAAGGGATATATGTATTCATATTGCTGATTCACTTCATTGTATAGCAGAAACTAACACAACACTGTAAAGCATTATACTCCAATAAAGAATCATTGCATTGGGAAAAGCAAGTGGGAAAATTAAATATAACTGTATGTTATCATAGCAAAACTGATAAATTCCAAAGCCAAGGAGAGAACTTTAAAGGCAGCAGAATAGATAGATTACCTGGAAAGTAATGCCACATGTAATGACAGCTGATTTTGGATAAATTATAAAAGCCAGAAGGTGATAGAATGATGTTTTTAAAAATGATGAAAGAAAAACCTAGAGTTGTATACTCATAGGAACTTTATCCTTTGAGAGTAACATGGAAATAAAGATCTTTTCGGACAAACAAAAGCTGAGAGATAGCCAATGGGAGAGTTTCACTGAAGGTCCTCAGGTTTTTTCTTTTTCTGTTTTTAGAATTATTCACTGTTAATGTTTATTCAGTTATCAATGTATACATCATGCTGAAATAATTTTATATCCTGAATTTTCACTAAACATTATATGTCTTTTCCTATGTTAGTAAAAAGAAATTCTGGAAACATTTTTAAAGCCTATATAATATTCCATAGCATGTATGCACCTCAGGGTTGGTTTTTAACCGGAAGGAGAATGACCCTAGATGGATGATTCATGATGCAAGGAAGAATGATGAACAAGGAAAATATCAAAGCAATATAAAAACCTAAAGAAATAGTTTCTGTATGTAAAATTGTCTAAAGTACAGAATTGGACTAAAATACTGGACATCAATGACACAAAGTATGGAAGGAAATTGCTTGTTTGCCTTCTACTTTTCAGGATGTTCTTTCTCTTCCGTAAGGTTGAATTATCTCAGTGCTCAGTCTTTGGACATTTTCCATCTATACTCCCTTGTGTTGCTTTTATTCATCCAATCCCATAACTTTAGTGCAAGGTTATAACTTCATGACCACATTTTTATAAACAGACCACTCTTTTCCCCTGATCTATAGTGGCACATAACCCTTTCAAAGTTTTGGGTTAAAAAAAATCTAACCTCACTTTCCTTTACCTATTTTTAACACAATAAACAGAGATATCACTTGAAAATATGAATCAAGTGAGCTTTTTCTGATGAAAATGCCCTGATGGATCCTCATCTATTTTAGTATAAAATCCAAAATCCTTACATGAGTTTTACTGGATTGATGATCTTGCCCCCTATTAGCTCTCCAGAGTTATCTCTTAGCATTTGTCTCTATTCCTATGCTCAACCTACTTTGACCTCTTCACTCTTCCTTGAACATACTAGCATACCCCCTTTGCACTGTGTGTTCCCTAAGCCTAAGACTCTGATCCCCCAGATATCTATACGATCCCCTCCCTCTGCCTTCAAGTCTTTGCACAAAAGTGTTCTCAGTGATGCATTTCATTGACGCCTTTCCCATTGACTGTTCTCCATAAAATGTACTACGAGGAAAGTTTAAATATTTTCACTTTTTATATCCATCTCTCCTCATAGGGTGGAAGCTCCAAAAATGAAGGAATTTCCTTTTTTTTTTTCTTTTGCTTCTTTGTCCTCAGAACCAAAAGCAGTGACTAGCCAGGGTCGGGGGTCGGGTGGGAGGTAGGTTCAAGAGAGAGGGAATATATGTATACTTATAGCTGACTCACATTGTTGTACAACAGAAACTAACTCAACATTGTAAAGCAATTATCCTCCAGTTTAAAAAAAATCCCCCAAAAAGTAATGACTAGCAAGTGGTTCAGTTCAGTTCAATCGCTCAGTCGTGTTTGACTG
>SJXQ01010836.1:192688-217871 GCA_006408695.1 Aepyceros melampus | reverse complement strand
CGGGGCTCCAGGGAAGAGGGCCTAGCAGGGTCTGAGAGGGAAGCGAGCAAAGAGAAATGGGGCCTGGCTGGGGGACAGTTGGGAGCCCAGGTATAAACAGGCATCACGTTCAGATGGGCAGGCCTGCCGGACCTCCGGCAGGGAGGCCAACACCAAGTGGGAAAAACGGATGGCAATAATTACAGGTCTTGGAATACCTAACAAAGGAGCCTGGCAGGCTACAGTCCATGGGGTCACAAAGAGTCAGACATGACTGAGCTACTAAATAAATCAGCTGAGCTACTAAATAAATCACATACAGCTGATTCACTTTGCTGTACAGCAGACACTAACACAGCATTGTAAAACAACTACACTTCAATAAAAATTAATTAAAAAATAAAGTATGGTGGCAGTGATCATTTTAGTTACTCAAATCCATACTCTCTACCATGAGGCAGTTATCGGTGACCTTAAAACTTACTAGATACATTAAAAAGCCATAAATTCAGATCCAGACCTCCTTGAGGTGACCAAAATCATATAGTCATAAACTGAGAAAAAAATAGACTAAAAAAATGAAGTTATATTGTACAAAAAGGGCAATATAGAGTAATGGTAATAATGTGACAATCAAAATGTCCATCAAGCCTTTTTTAATCAAATTTGAGCAGGTTCTTAAATTTCTACGAAAAAACAAATGGCTGAAAATATCCAAGAAAGCAATAAAAACTATGATAAATATTACTTTATGTAATCCTTAATATAAAGTAATTAACTGTGACAACCTGGAGTGTCGGGGTGGGGAGTGGGGCTTCAGGATGGAGGGGACACATGTATACCTGTGGCAAAAACTATCACAATATTGTAAAGTAATTATCTTCCAATTAAAATAAATAACTTTTTTAAAAAAAGAAGTAATTAAGATTAAGGATTTGCTTTAGAAACAAGCAATAAAATCTATAATATTTCATGTTATACTTAACATAAAGTAATCAAGATTGAGGATTTGGTTTAGAAAACAAATGTACTAATGGAACAGAAGCTAGAATCTCCAAGTGATCCTGTATGTATTAATATCTATAGATAGATATAGATATATACATATATAATATGTACTATGTACAAGAGAGATAGCATTGCAGATCCTATGAGAAAAATGGAAGACTGAGTGAATTATGCTGAGATAATTATACACACATATGAAAAAATAAAATTAGATTTCTATCTCATGCTATTCTTTTTAAATGTCGAAATTAGAGAACTATCCATAAAAATTAAAATTCTAAGAAAATTTAAGAAAGTATATGACCTCAGAGTATGGAAAATTTTCAACAAAATCCCAAAAGACACATCTCATAAAGAAAGAACATGTCAAGTTTTACTGCACTAAATATGAAACTTAACCAAAAGTCACTCTAAATGGGTGAAAAAAGGTCATGGGTTATGATAAACTACAATTAACTGATTTAAATAGGGATTATGAAGAATCCCTGGAGAAGGCAATGTCAACCCACTCCAGTATTCTTGCCTGGAAAATCCCATGGATGAAGGGGCCTGGTAGGCGGCAGTCCATGGGGTCACTAAGNTCAAGCCTTTTTTAATCAAATTTGAGCAGGTTCTTAAATTTCTACGAAAAAACAAATGGCTGAAAATATCCAAGAAAGCAATAAAAACTATGATAAATATTACTTTATGTAATCCTTAATATAAAGTAATTAACTGTGACAACCTGGAGTGTCGGGGTGGGGAGTGGGGCTTCAGGATGGAGGGGACACATGTATACCTGTGGCAAAAACTATCACAATATTGTAAAGTAATTATCTTCCAATTAAAATAAATAACTTTTTTAAAAAAAGAAGTAATTAAGATTAAGGATTTGCTTTAGAAACAAGCAATAAAATCTATAATATTTCATGTTATACTTAACATAAAGTAATCAAGATTGAGGATTTGGTTTAGAAAACAAATGTACTAATGGAACAGAAGCTAGAATCTCCAAGTGATCCTGTATGTATTAATATCTATAGATAGATATAGATATATACATATATAATATGTACTATGTACAAGAGAGATAGCATTGCAGATCCTATGAGAAAAATGGAAGACTGAGTGAATTATGCTGAGATAATTATACACACATATGAAAAAATAAAATTAGATTTCTATCTCATGCTATTCTTTTTAAATGTCGAAATTAGAGAACTATCCATAAAAATTAAAATTCTAAGAAAATTTAAGAAAGTATATGACCTCAGAGTATGGAAAATTTTCAACAAAATCCCAAAAGACACATCTCATAAAGAAAGAACATGTCAAGTTTTACTGCACTAAATATGAAACTTAACCAAAAGTCACTCTAAATGGGTGAAAAAAGGTCATGGGTTATGATAAACTACAATTAACTGATTTAAATAGGGATTATGAAGAATCCCTGGAGAAGGCAATGTCAACCCACTCCAGTATTCTTGCCTGGAAAATCCCATGGATGAAGGGGCCTGGTAGGCGGAGTCCATGGGGTCACTAAGAGTCAGACATGACTGAGCGACTTCACTTTCAATTTTCCTTTCATGCATTGGAGAAGGAAATGGCAACCCACTCCAGTGTTCTTGCCTGGAGAATCCCAGGGACGGGGGAGCCTGGTGGGCTGCCGTCTCTGAGGTCGCACAGAGTCGGACACGACTGAAGCGACTTAGCAGCAGCAGCATAAAGAATTCCTACAACTGAGAGATAAAAGAACAGTCAACCAGAAAAATGACAAAGCATATGAATTAACAGTTCCTTTAGATAGAGAGAAATTAATAAGTTATATAAAAAGTTGGCAGGGTTATGGCATTTTCATAAACTGCTAGTAGGAATGTAACTGGGTACAGCTTCTGGAAGCAATTTGGTAATATCTAGTTGGGCTAAAGACATGAATTTCCATGACTGGGCAATTCACTAATTCTATATATTCCTTAGAGGCTCTCTTCCATGGCCACATGTTTAAGAATGTTTATAGCAGCATTATTTTAAATTTTTTAAAGGTATTTTTAAAAGCCTACTATGATTACAATGAAAAAATTACCATTTTTTTCATTTCACACATGGCAAAACTGAGATAACAAAAAGTTATAAAGCTTGTAAAAAGATGCACTGCTGCTGCTAAGTCACTTCAATCGTGTCCAACTCTGTGTGACGCCATAGACAGCAGCCCACCAGGCTCCCCCATCCCTGGGATTCTCCAGGCAAGAACACTGGAGTGAGTTGCCATTTCCTTCTCCAGTGCATGAAAGTGCATGGGTACATTATTTTTTTGCATAATTTTTATTATTTTTAAATAAAGCACCCTAGATCGAGAAAAATAGTAGAGACAAAGAGAATGAGAGAAATATTATCTTGTAAAAGCTCTGTGAACTTAAGCATGTCCATAAATGCTGAAACTTTATTTTCTTTTTAATTTCTAAAAGGAAAATAACACAATTGTGTTTTCATATAAGATAATTTATTTCCACACACTTGGTAAACTATAAAATGTCCTATACACACCACAAGTATGGCGTTTGCTTGGAAGAAACAGTATTCGCCTTGTGTCAGGAAACAGAGTGGCTTTGTGTCTGAGAAGGTAGGGTTTCCACGCTCAAAGCCTCAGTGTGACGGTGATGAAGGTGAACTGTGCCCGGCCACCTGGCACACGCCCCTCAGGGAAAGGGTGAGTATAGGTATTTATATGTGTGCTGGAGAAGGGAATGGAACTCACTCTAGTATTCTTGCCTGGAGAATTCCATGGACAGAGGAGCCTGGCGAGTCCATGGGGTCCCAGGGAGTTGGACACAACCGAGGGACTAACACAACATGTGTGCATGAGACTGCACAAGTGTATGTGTATGCCTCTGTGTATGTGAGTATATGAGTAAATGTGTTAGGAGAGTGTGAGTCTAGGTGTGTATGTGTTTGTGAACGAGTCATCAAATAACCACGGTTGACAGACCCCAGGCCTGTGATGGCGTGCAACACCACCGCAGAGCAAAGAACTGTGGAAACGTTTCACTTTCTCAGATACGCACCCTGAGCAACTCTCAGACTATGAACTTCAGTCACAGAGGACAGAAACTGCCTTCCTTCCAGAACAGGAGGAGTATTAATCTGCTAAAGCCATCTACAGGCTTCCAGCAAGAGACACGGACTGCCCCTGGCCAAAGGATCTCTTATTGTCAACACAACACCAGTGGAATGGCAACCACAGAGGCACAGAATACTGCTCTCCTTTTTTATTCCATGAAACAAGAGCCATCAGGATTAAGTGAACACCCTCAGGGTTTCTGTTTTTAAAATCTGAGGACAGTATGAGTAAACAAAGATACAGAGCAGGAAAGACAGATGCCTGCTCAAGAGTAGAATAGGCACTCAGAACCATTTAATTTAATCATGCAAAAGTCCGTGGCTTTTTCAAAATACTCTGAGAAAGTAAAAAAAATATTAAGACATATACATAAAAGGGTTTCCTCGTCATTTTAAAATATTTATTTTGCTCTTGCTCTCCCCAAAAGGAGACCAGAATACTTCCCTATGGAAGCATATTCCCAGTTGTGCAGACACATGCTTCAAGAATTAATAGGATGAGTAATCAGTCTGGGAATCATGACACAGATACACAGGAGCAAGTTCTACAAAAGCAGTGAAATTTTCAACTTGAAAATTCTTTAGCCAGAACACAAGGCTCTCAAGGCTCTGGATGCCCTATAACATTTTCTTTGAAATTTGGAAAACTGAATTTTAATGAAAATACTCTATAATGGCACAAACACTTTTAAGTTACACTGGGCCTCCAGTTCCCAGGTAATTATATTAAGAAGGATCTGGTAAAAATTTAGACACATTGCTCCTAAATGTGGGAGAAAGAATACTGGACTCTAAGACATAATACTTTGGTGTCACTGTGTTCATTTTTAAAAATTTTTATGATTTATTGAAGATTGTTTAGCCTGAGTCTTGACTTTCTCATCTGTAATATCAGTAGATCTCAGCATATCTCAGATGCTTCACAGAGGATGCCATGGGCATTAAATGTGATAATATATGTTCCAAAACTGTTATGCAAAAAACACTAAACAAAGGTAGCTGGTTTAGTAATTTGAACTGATTCACCTGACCGGTGTTTTCAAAATTCTGTTCTTTGGTTCTCTTGTTCCCCAAGGGAGAGTGAATAGTGGGGAGATGATGAGGAAGACAAATGGTATGAGCTCAGAGTTCCACAGCCCTTGATCTACATAAACTCCACTTATCTTGTCTACATATGGGAATGATGAATGCAATTTTGTTTAGTAAAAAAATGTAAGACTTTCAGCTTTAAAAATATTTGTAAAGAAAAACTATAATCAACAGGGGAAATAACCACAGATCAAAGGGTGAAATCTCTATTAATATATCAACATGGCAAAGACAGGCTATAAAAATAATCACAAGCTGTGAATCAGAAAACTGACATTTTGCTGTCTTCCTGTGCTCAAGTCAAGTCAATGACCTTAAGCAAGTCATTTAACCTGCACAAACTTCAGTTTCCTTACATGTAGCACGAAGGTAGTGCTTTCAAGTCCAGAATTATAAAACTTAGTCCTGGGAACATTTGATTTAAGGACTTTAAATATACCTATAAAGTTCTCTTTAAATAATAATTAACTGCTAATGAAAAGGGCTAGGAGAAAGGGGAGAATTTTTTTAAAAAAGGAAAATGTGTATGTGTGTGTATGTGTGTGTGCACTGGGAGGAAGATAGCAAGAGACTGAGATTTAGATCTCTCACTATACAGGGCTAGATTCAAATAGTCTACAGACTTTTTAAATAATTTTGGCAATGATACAAACTTTGGGGAAATATGAAAAGTTTCTTAGTTCAGTTTTATAAACACTGAAGGGCTTCTATGATGCAGGCTCTGTGATAGGTTCTAGAAATAGAAATAACACACAAATAACTAAGTCTTACATTACATTAACCAGGAGGTAGGAAGAATCCCAGTCAACGCATCAAAATGCAAATTATGCTTTTCACATGGCAAAGCACCCTCATGAGACACAATTGTTGCAGTCCTGGACTGGGAGTCAAAAGATCCTAGTTTTGTATCCAATTCTGTTACTCACTGCAGATTGTTTGCACTATTTTAGATCATAGAGTGGAGTTTGTATTTTATACTATTTACAATGGACACTTGGAGAGTTTCAACCAAAGGAGTGATGTGATTTGATTTTTGCATTTAAAATAGAGGAGAATTTTAATATCAAACTAACTCCCGTACCAGGAAGAAATATAAACTCTGTTAAAAAAAATAATAAAGAACTGTATGAAGGCATTGAATAATTAGCAAAATACTGGTAACTGGGGTGACAAGATTCCAAACAGTAGGGAAAAAAATTACATGAAGAATGAAATTCTATAGGCTATTTCCCCAGAAGCATCTGCTAATCCCTAAATTGCACAAATGCAAGTGAGACACCAAGGAACCAACCAGAAAGTGATTGCTAAGAGACTGAAATGCTAAGCAGATATTTCAGTTCTGAGTAGATAAAAATTAAAACTCAGGAGCCTTCAAGGAAAGGGAACACTACTGCTGTGGACTGACAATTGTGTCCTCAAAAATCATATGTTAAATCCCTACCCACAGATGTAATGGTATTAGAAAGTAGGATCTTTGAAAGGTAATTAGGATTAGGTGAGGTTATGAGTGGAGTGATCATGAAAAGGATTACTGACCTCACAAGGGTCAAGAAATAGCTTTCTTCTGTTTTCTGCTCTCCAGCATTTTTGGACATTGCAAAAAAGACAGCCATCTGTGAACCCGGAAATGCAACCCCCACACACCAGATCTGCCAGCAGTGCGTTTTGGATCTCCACCCCCCAGAACTGTGAGAAATAAATATTTGTTTGTTTGTTTGTATAATCACCCGGTTCACGGTTATAGCAGCCTGACAGGCCAAAATAACTGCTAGAGGCCTCAAGATTTCTATTGAAATCCCTGAAGAAATCTACTCTAGGAGTAGGATAAAATTTGTAAATAAACCAGTCTCTAATGCGACAAAGCAACTTGAACCTATTCCATCTGTACTCTGGAAAAGAAATGAATTCTTATTAGATGATTCAATAATAATAACAATTAAAAAAAAATTACCAAGCATGTCAGGAGATAGAACCAAATAACTAAAAAATGAAGAGAACAAAAAAGGACAATGAAAACTGGATAACACAGTTTATCCAGATATTAGAATTATGAAAGATAGATTTTTAAGAAGCATATTATATATGTATTGAAGGAAATTCATAAGATGCAGAATTTTACCATAAAACAGAAATATACATAAAACAAATCAAATGAAATTCTAGGATTAAAAATTACCAAAAAATTGAAACAGATTTGAGAACCAATACTCATCTTGGAATGCTAAAAACATCCTATTTTATCTGGATGCTAATTATTTGGGTGTAAGGCTTAATATCCATGCGTTTTACTAATGTGTATTTTTACACATACAGTAAATACACAATACAAATTGTATTGAGGTATACATTATACCTCAATAAATGTATTTTTAAATTAATTGCTTCCACTGTATGGAAAAGGGGCTGGCGGGAAGATGTTGGATGAAGGGAGGCAACAATGAAAGCAGGGAGACCAGTTTAAAATCCATGTGATTGAAAAGATGTATAGTTAGCATCACCAACTCAATGGACCTGAATTTGAGGAAACTCTGGGAGACGGCGGAAGGCTGAGGAGCCTGGTGTGCTACAGTCCATGGGGCTGCAAACAGTCCTACATGACTTAGTGAATGAACAACAACAGTTAGTCCCCAAAGAGATAATGAGGTAGATCATGAGGTAGTGATACAGGAAGAGACACATTTCAAGTAATGGTAATCAGATTGTCAATAAATCTTTAAATTTTGAGGGTTTTTTTAACATGTTAATTTTGAGATATTGTATGAAACAGCTGATATATAGGTAACTGGAGGCACAGGTACTCAAAGTGAAGAACTGAGCTAAAGATAAATTCTCAGTATAAAAACTGCATTAAAGAAAACCGTAAGAATGGGTGAAATCACACAGGGAGAGAGTGTAAATGAAGAAGAGAAGGAGACTCACGTGTGAGCCCTGAAATGCACCAACATTTGTATGGCCATAGATTTACAGTAATACCACCAATCAGGTCTGGTTTCTTTTCATGCAAAGTTCAGTAGCACAGGTGTAGAATACAGTGTATTGTTAGATTTAACCAGTTTAGATTTTTCCATAGGAAGCCTGTAAAAGGAAAGGGACATTCTATCCTTTTTTAGATGTTACAGCCTCTTAACACTGATATACCCTCAGAAAATTCTGGCACCCAAATCCAGAGAAGCTAGGTTTAGAAATTTGGGTTTGTGGTCATTTATCATGGTTCTACTCAGACAAAACTGCTCTTTTCCAAGTAAAATCTTCAGCCAGTCCATCAAGTGCTATCAAATTCTTTGGACATCTTTGGTCAAAGAAAAAGAGACTGCTGAGCTTTGATAAGTCCTCTCAGAGTGATTCAAGTCAATAAAACACATAAGGCAGTCACAAACTGCAAAGTTACAGAAATGACAACTCATTTTCTAGCTCCAAGTTAAAGAGGCAATTGCAAACAGACCTAAATCTTAGCTATTTCAAACTTTGCTGATCTTCTCTGGCAGTGTATTGCAAAATTAAAATGACCTTTAAGGGGTTCACTGATGTTTGATGAAAAAGATGGAAATCTCTTGTAGGAAGTTCATTATTTGCAAATGATCAAAAAGTAAACATTAAATTGCTTGGTTAAAAATGTTTCCTGGTAAGACAGTTTTAAAATGTGCCTATGGAAAGGTTAAACTGTGTGTGTGTGTATTATCACTGGCCTTATGATTTTCCAATAAAATTGGAAAAGTGCAATTCTTTGTGACATATATATCTCTCTTATGCTGGTATGCATTATTTTCTTTATACTCTTGAACAAGACCCATGCAAAAAAGGGAATGTGCACATTAATGAAGATTTGGGGATCTGATGATTGTTATAGTTCCAGGAAGATAAAGGGAAGGAAGTTGTAGAGGCAATCACCAGACCCGGCTATCTCAGAAGAACTATCCCAGGCTACTCTGCTTGACTAAGGTCACTGAATCTGCCATGGCTTGTTATTGATCTTTGTACTGGTAAAAATGTATGTCAATAACATCAGATATGCAGAGGACACAATGATTAAGGCAGAAAGCAAAGAGGAACTAAAGAGCCTCTTGATGAATGTGAAAGAGGAGAGGGAAAATGCTGGTTTAAAACTCAACATTCAAAAAATTAAGATCATGGCATCCCGTCTCATCACTTTCTGGCAAATAGGTGGGGAAACAATGGAAACAGTGATAGATTTTATTTTCTTGGGCTCCAAAATCACTGCAGATGGGGACTGAAAGCATGAAATTAAAAGATGCTTGCTCCTTGGAAAAGAAGCTATGACCAACCTAGACAGCATATTAACAAGCAGAGACATTACTTTGCCAACAAAGGTCCATCTAGTCAAAGCTATAGTTTTTCCAGTAGTCATGTACATATGTGGGAGCTGGACTATTAAGAAAGCTGAGTGCCATCAAATTGATGCTTTTGAACTGCGGTGTTGTAGAAGACGCTTGAGAGTCCCTTGGACTACAAGGAATCCAACCAGTCCATCCTAAAGGAAATCAGTCCTGAATATTCACTGGAAGGATGGATGCTGAAGCTGAAGCTCCACTACTTTGGCCACCTTGTGGGAAGAACTGACTCATTAGAAAAGACCCTGATGCTGGGAAAGATTGAAGGCAGGAGGAGAAGGAGATGACAGAGAATGAGATGGTTAGATGGCATCACCAACTAAATGGACATGAGTCTGAGCAAACTCCAGGAGTTGGTGATGGACAGGGAAGCCTGGTGTGCTGCAGTCCATGGGGTTGAAAATAGTCGGACACAACTGAGCGACTGAACTGAACTTGTAAAAACACTTGATTCTATATTTTTCTGTAACAGAGAGTACAATTTAAAGCAGTATAACAGAGAAACTTTCATAGTCATTTAGCATATATGAAATGTAGCTCTATAGGAGGGAGACTTTGTTTTTGTTTTTAATTCCAATGACCCGACATACGAATGAGTATCGTTGCCATCACAACACTCATTTTGCAAGTAAGTTATTCCAACAATGATCTCAGTGTTATTTTGATGAATTCCTCTTAGAGATGGCATATCAGTCATTTTAGAATATAATTAATCATCTCAAACCCATTGCAAACCAAAAAGGATCATCAGGTGAACAGACAGAGAATCACTAGATGAATTACAGATAGACTTGAAGCCATAGCTCCCTCTGGGTCTACTCCTAGAATTTGCTATGAAGAAGAGTAAGTTACTGGAATTTCAGAGTCTCTGAGATTTTCTTCCTAAAAAACAGTTCATTACTCTGGGCTCTGGATTCCTTTACAAGTTAAAGGAATTTAGAAAATAATGTTTGAAAATTCATAAAACTATATACAATTCAGAAAAAATGACTGAAAGTCATAAAACTATACACAATCCCATGCACAGTAATCAATCAGAATCTTAGAATCTTCTTACAAAGATCTGTCCCAAGTTCCCCATTAAAACAACCATTTTCTTACACATTTGATAAGAATCTCCTATCATAGGAAAACCTCTTAGATATAGGTTAAAGTGGGGAAAAAAGCAAACTAACAAATAGTACATGTGGCAAACAGGTTATTTTAAAAGAGAAATGGTCATCCTAACAATCAGACAGAATGAACTCCTTTAGAGAATGTGACTACCTTTGTAAACTACATTTTAGGGGTCCTCCATAAATATGTGTAGGATACATGCAGTGCTAGAAGAGGGCTATACTGTGAAACATACTGCTCCTGCTGCTACTGCTAAGTCGCTTCAGTCGTGTCCGACTCTGTGTGACCCCGTATTTGGCAGCCCACTAGGCTCTTCTGTTCCTGGGATTCTCCAGGCAAGGACACTGGAGTGGGTTGCCATTTCCTTCTCCAATGCATGAATGGAAGGGTCTAATTGTCTCTATTTAGGACATTTGAAGAAGGGAAACACTATGTTAACTAAACTTTTTTAAAAATCTGACTTAATTTTCCAGGTGATACATCAATTTATTTTTAAGGTAGTATGGAAAAATAAAAAAACACTTACATTGGTCTCTGCCCCGGTTCCTGGCACAAAGCTCCTAACACTCTCATAATTTCCTCAGTGATGTGAGTGTCCTGTGTTCTAATGAGCTGACTTTTGGTGGGCTCCTGGGTAGCTTCAGGATGCTACACGGTCACCAGAAACACCAAGCCATGATTATAAACTTGGATTTTTCATCCTTGGAAAGGAAAGAGGCTGGAGATTGAGTTAATGATCAATCTTGCCTAAGTGATGAAGCCTCCATAAAAATCCCAATTATATAGGGCTCAGAGAGCCTCCAGGTCGATGACCACAGTTACATGCCAGGAGGGTGGTGGATCCCAACTCCACCAAGACAGGAAGACAGAAACTCCTACACTCAGGACCCTTCTGGACTTTCCCTATATGCCTCTTCATTTGGCTCTTCATTCATGTCCTTTATAACAAGCCAGGAAACAGGTTTCACTGACTTCCGTGTCATTCTAGCAAGTTATTGAACATAAGAAAGTGTTGGGTTCTGTAACTGTATATCCCAATTTACAGTTGGTATTCAGAAGAGCAGATGACAACCTGAGACTTGCAACTGGTGTCTGAGGTAGGGACTGAGCTTTCACTTGTGAGATCTGATACCAGCTCCATGTAGTCAGTGTCAGAATGGAACTGAACTCTGGGACAGCCGCTTCCCTGGTGTCTCTGCAGTAAAGAATCCTCCTGCAATGCAGGAGATGCAGGTTCAATTCCTGGGTTGGGAAGATCCCCTGGAAGAGATAACGGCAATTCACTCCAGGGTTCTTACCTGGAAAACCCCAAGGACAGAGGAGCCTAGTGGGCTGCAGTCCCTGGGATCACAAAGAGTCAGGCTCGACTGAGCGACTGAGTATGTGAGCTCACACGCACACACACACACACACACACACACACACACACAGCTGGTGTCACAGAGAATTGCTTGATGTGTGGAAAAATACCCCACACACTTGGTGATCAGATATGAAGTGTGGTAGGGTGAGAAAAGCACAGCAGTGCATTTTTCCTTTATAGGTAGAGAACTGGATTCAACATTACCAATAAAGGAGGTAAAAATTTTTCCTCTCAATCCAAACCTCCCCCCACCAGAAAACATAAACATAATTATTAATCCATTATATATATTTCTAGATAGTTAATATATGTGTATGTGTGTGTGTGTGTGTGTGTGCATAGAGAAATACATAAGGCCTTTTCTTCTTTTATTTTATGTCTCCCTTACCGAGGGTTTCATCATACCTCTGTCTGCGAGACTGGAGGAGTGAACAAGGGCTGGAAGAACATGAGGTAAGGTTGAAGAGGAAGGCAGGAACTAAACCACATTAACTTTTAGACAATGGTAAGGAACTGTTGCTTAGACAATGTCATTTTAAAATACTTAAAACAGGAAATTGTCATAATACGACTATTTCTAAAGACCACTCGGGAAACTGAGTGGAGATTGTATCAGAATGGAGCTTGATCCACGTTTTACTTAATAACAATTTGTTTAATATCAAAACAGATAAAAACTTTCCAATTGTCTCAAGTATCATAACTTTTAAAGTCATTTTAACAATAACTTTTAAAATTATGTTTGTTTGACTCAAGATTCAAATTAAGTCCACACTGTGATTGACTTGTTGTCTCTTAACCTATTGGTTTTGCTTCCCCCACCTCCTCTTTCTCTTCTTGCATTTATTTATTTTTAATAGATAAAGATGATGCGGAGACAATCTGTTCTGTAACTATAGAGTTTCCCATAGTCTGGAGTTTTGCTGATTCTATTCCTGCAGTGTTGTTTTTTGATGGAACTCTATTTCACTATATTTTCAGTAGATTGGTATTTGGGTTTAGAGCCTTGATCAGGTTCAGGGACAATTTATTTGGTAAGATTACCTCAGGAGTAGTGATAAGATCTCCCATTAGGAAGCATATATCTAGTTGTCTTTTTGTAAAGTTACTGGCCCTGAGAAGGGGTTTTCATCCACGCTGAGGAGAGAATGAGGGTGAAATACCAGGAGACAGTAAATGTTATCGCTAGGAAGGTTGTCCTGGACAGCAGAGCAGAAAATCAGCACTTCTCCAAAGCAGGCTCCCAAATACTGCACTGACACGTCCTCCTTTTGATATTTCCCTGGGAGTCGTTTAGACCACAGTCACTTGATGTATCACAGGTTACTGTTTTTTTCAAATAGACAAATGAGCAGATTCAAAGATCATGGAACCTAGCACCATCATCTCTAGATGTACACTTCACCCTAGCCAGATTTTAAATTCAGAAGCTGTTAAAGTCTCAAGCTATTTCTCTAACACACCTGTAGTGGCTGAGGAGAAGCATTTGCTCTATCACCAGAGGAAGTCCTTCACCTCATTTCTAAATGAAGTATAAACTCTGACTCTGCCTTCAAGGCCCTGATACATCTTCTTTAGTGTGGCTCCCAGGATCACCTCCACTTATACACTCTTCCAGTCAAACAGAGCTGGTCTCCATATATGTGCCTATGAATTGCCCTTCTGTGCTTTTATATACTCTAATCTTCCCATATCAAAGGATCAATTCTTCAGTCATACATGGCCAAGAGCTAGTGTTTTTCCATATATGTGCCTATGAATTGCCCTTCTGTGCTTTTATATACTCTAATCTTCCCATATCAAAGGATCAATTCACAACATAATCTTTCCTCATCTAAAATCCAGCATGCATGCCCGCTTGGTCATTTCAGTTGTGGCTGATTCTTTGTGACCCAATGGACTGTAGCCTGCCAGGCTCCTCTATCCATGGGCTTCTCCAGGCAAGAATACTGGAGTGGGTTGCATTTCCTTCTCCAAGGGATCTTCCTGACCCAGAGATTGAACCTGTGTCTCCTGCATTGGCAGGTGGATTCTTTACCACTGAGTCACCTGGGAAGTTCTTTTATACCTAACATAGTCAGTATATATTTATTGAATAAACAGAAACTACAGTTGTGGCAGAATATTAAAATAGGATACTTCTCACTGGTTTCAGCTGCATTCTCTAGGATAGTGCTTCTCAAAGTCACTGTGAATACAGATCACCTAGGAATCATTTTAAAAGGCAGATTCTGATTCAGTAGTTAGGACTGAGATCTGAAAGTCAATATTTTCAACAACTCCCAGGTGAGGATGCTATTGGTAATGTTGTACTATCATTTGAATATCAATCTATTGAATAGCTGCCAACTATTGCCATATTCCAAAGTAGAACCGCAAAACCAGGAAAGGTTGCCTAACACTGCAAGAAACTTTTTTAATACTAGCTTAGTGACATGAAGCATAATATGCATCTCTAGCTCATGAGAAAGACTGGAGGGGCTAAGAGGAAGGCTTAGAATTTAGAATATATATATATATATATATATATATATATATATATATACACTGAATTATAGAAGCATAAGTTGGAGTAGGACTGGTAATCAAGAATTGATGCCAAATAAGGATAGGACCCTAAGGAACCTAGCATCATTGAGCATAAATGAATGGATACCAAAGGGAACTGAAATTTTAGAAGCTAGGAGAGTTCTTCCAAGATCATTTCATTTTCCCTGAGAGGAAGATACAATCAGATACTTACTTTCTAAACAAAAGAACTTTTTCCTATCTTTGTCATAGAATAGCTGGAAATTAAAAAAAAAAAAAATTTTCCAGTGAGATCTCCAATGAATTAATGTCAAAATTCATGTTAAAAAAACAAATCTGTGATGACATCATAGGTAACTATGTCCCCTAATCCCATTACACCTTGTATATACTTTCATTTACAGTATACTTCAGTTTACATATTATATATTAATTATCCAAATGGCTATCTCCCTCAATATTGAAGGTGTTGAGCACTTCTTTTCAACTTTCACATCACTTGCAACAAGCAATGTTCTAGATTATTAAGGGATTTTCCGGGTTTACAACTTGGCTCCAACACTAAATGTGCTTCCTTGAGCAAATCTGTAAACCTCTTCAAGAGACAGTTTAAAAGAGGAATTTTAACACTACCTATCTGTGTTGGCATGAGTGTAAATGGAATAACGTGTGTAAACATTTAGATTGTATCAGATATTTGTCTGTGCTAAGTAGCTTCAGTCATGTTTGACTCTGCAATCCTATGGACTGTAGCCCACCAGGCTCCTCTGTCCACAGGATTCTCCAGGCAAGAATACTGGACCAGGTTGCCATTTCCTACTCCAGGGGATCTTCCCAACAATAATGTATATAAAGATTTAGATTGTATCAGATATAGTTATTATAAAATACTGATAGTTTATTTACTATCGTTACTTTTTAAAATTATAGCAGATACTCTGTCAATATTTATTGAATGAAAGTGTTTGTGACCCTAATGATCAGCCCAATAGTAGCCCCATTGTTTTGTTTATTAATTCTTGAACTACTTTCAGCCATTAATGTCATTCCTTTCTCGTTTTTTCCTTCCAGTCTTACTGAGATATAACTGACATACAGCACTATATGAGTTTACAGCACCGCATAATGATTTGATTACCACAATCAGTTTAGTAAACACCAATAATACCATATTGAAACAAAAATAGATTTTACTTGTGATGAGAACTCTTAGGATTTACCCTCTTAATTACTTTCATATATAACACAAGCAGTATTAATTAAATAAATCATGTGTATATTACAACGCTGCTGCTGCTGCTGCTGAGTCACTTTAGTCATGTCCGACTCTGCACGACCCCATAGACGGCAGCCCACCAGGCTCCCCCATCCCTGGGATTCTCCAGGCAAGAACACTGGAGTGGGTTGCCATTTCCGTCTCCAATGCATGAAAGTGAAAAGTGAAAGGGAAGTAGCTCAGTCGTGTCCAACTCAGTGACCCCATGGACTGCAGCCTACCAGCCTCCTCCGTCCATGGGATTTTCCAGGCAAGAGTACTGGAGTGGGTATATTACATCACTGGTACTGATTTATAAATGGAAGTTTATACCTTTCAATCATCTTCATCCAATTCTCTCTGCCTGACTCCCTGCCTCTGGTAACCACAAAGCTCATCTCTTTATCTATGAGTGTTATTTGTTGGCTTGTTTTTTTGAAGTACAACTGACCTGCATCACTATGTTAGTTCCTGGCACATAAGACAATGATTCTATATTTCTATACATAACACAATTATCACCAATGATAAGTCTAGCTATCATCTGTTACCATACAAGGACATTTGTTGTTTAGTCACTAAGTCATGTCCAACTCTCTGTGATCCCATGGACTGTAGCCTGCCAGGCTCCTCTGTTCATGAGATCTTGCAGGCAAGAATGCTGAAGTGGGTTGCCATTTCCTCCTCCAAGAGATCTTCCCAACCCAGGGATCAAACCCATGCCTCCTGCATTAAAAGGATTCTTTACTGCTGAGCCACCAGGGAAGCACAATACAAAGATAATATACACATAATTATTGATTATATTCCCCATGCTGTAATTTCATCCCTGTGACCCATTTATTGTGTTACTGAACATGTGTACCTCTTAATTTCCTTCATTTATTTCACTCATCCTTTCACCCCCATGCTGCTGCTACTGCTGCTGCTAATTCGCTTCAGTCATGTCCGACTCTGTGCAACCCTATAGACAGCAGCCCACCAGGCTCCCCCGTCCCTGGGATTCTCCAGGCAAGAACACTGGAGTGGGTTGCCATTTCCTTCTCCAATGCATGAAAGTGAAAAGTGAAAGTGAAGCCACTCAGTCATGTCTGACTCTTAGCAACCCCATGGACTGCAGCCCACCAGGCTCCTCCGGCCATGGGATTTTCCAGGCAAGAGTACTGGAGTGGGGTACCATTGCCTTCTCCCATGCTGCTGCTAATTTGCTTCAGTCATGTTCGACTCTGTGCGACCCCACAGACAGCAGCCCACCAGGCTCCCCCGTCCCTGGGATCCTCCAGGCAAGAACACTGGAGTGGGTTGCCATTTCCTTCTCCAATGCATGAAAGTGAAAAGTGAAAGTGAAGCCACGCAGTCATGTCTGACTCTTAGCAACCCCATGGACTGCAGCCCACCAGGCTCCTCCGGCCATGGGATTTTCCAGGCAAGAGTACTGGAGTGGAGTGCCATTGCCTTCTCCCATGCTGCTGATAAATCGCTTCAGTCATGTTCGACTCTGTGCGACCCCACAGACAGCAGCCCACCAGGCTCCCCCATCCCTGGGATCCTCTAGGCAAGAACACTGGAGTGGGTTGCCATTTCCTTCTCCAATGCATGAAAGTGAAAAGTGAAAGTGAATTCTCTCAGTCGTGTCCAACTCTTAGCGACCCCATGGACTGCAGCCTACCAGGCTCCTCCCTCCCTAAACTGAATGTGAAAATGTATCAAAATTTCAAAATGCCAATGTTTTAACCTCTTTCAGAATGTCTTATAAAACAGAACTAGCTATCTCAAAGAGATAATAATTCTTTAGTAACATGAAAGCACTAAACCTTTGATTTTCTTCTGTTGTATGATGTATTAAGTGCTTTATGTAGACTTTCCATAGCATTTTTAAAGTAGTTCTCAAAACATAAGAAATTAGGTAGATCTACCATATACAAGCCCCTAATTTTTAAGATTATGGAGGTTCACAGTAAAAATAAGTCATGTTAAGTGCTTGACTTCTTGATAACACACTCTGTCATCCTTAAGCTGTTTGTTCAGGTAGTATCCTAAACTGCACAGCTCAGAGAAGAGGCTTTCTGAGATCTCACACCCTGGCAGTGGAGTGGGAATATCAGCCAAGGCCTCGAAGGGTGGCAATGTGGGAAGCAGAAATTAAAAAGACACAACTCTCTCCTTGGCTCCTAGGAAAGAGATTTCACACCAAAATCCACAAATCTAAGTACAGTAAATTAGATTTTAATTCAAGCCAATATTGATATTAAATGCCTGATATGTAAGGAAAGAACATGTTTGGGTGTATAATAAGTAAAGCTTTCCAGTTATGAGAACACCAAAAATTAAGGAATACATCTCAACAGGAAAATGCCAGTAGCAGAAACAAAGCCAAGTGGAAAATTTTAAGACCTGTGCAACAAAGTGATGTCTCCTGAAATGTCTACCAACTTAAAAAAAAAACACACTTTGAAATCTAATAAAGTTTTCATGGAAGAGGACAAGTTATAAAATAAATGTCTAGATACTGATAGCTTTTCTATACTACCAAAATCCAGAAAAGATACTGAAAACATTCCCAATTCAAAGGAGCAATAAAAATGCAAAACCTATAAAAATAAACATATCAATATATATAAGAACCTGCATTCAAAGCTTACAAAAACTTACAGAGACGAAAAATAAACCTCAAATAAATGTAGAAATATAGAATAGTAAATATAGAAAGATTCATCATTACAAATGTATCAAGTCTTCCCAAAATAATGCATAAATTTAAAGCAACTCCAATATAAACAGTGATTTAGAACCTATGAACAAACTATAAAATCCATCTGGAAGAATAAATGGGAAAAATAACAACAACAACAAAAAAAAACACACACACACAAAAAAAAACTGTGCTCTATAAGAACAGAACTAGGGAGGGGATGTTACCTGAGTACAAGGTAAGAAGGCTGGAGGGACACATCAAGGGAGAGTCCTGGAAGGAAAGAGGAAATTCTAAGTGCAGGAGAGACAAATGCAAATACTACACTGAAGATAAGAGGCAGGACCAAACCAGTGCCACAAAGCAAGAGTTCAGAGCTGGCCAGGCAAGTCAGAAGAGACCGGGGGAGGAGGGCCGTGGGAGGCTGCTGGAGTAACCCCGGATGGCCTTGGTAGAAAGCAGGTGATTCCTAGCCATCTGGGGATGATCCTTAGAGCTTACAGAACAGAAGCTAATGTGGCCACCAACTGCACTCTCACTCCTGTGCACTCAAGCTCCAAATTCCCCTTAGTGCTCCTAGGGCATCATCATCAGGTCCCTACTGACACACACCAGTCACATTACGCATGTGCCATCGTAGAGGGACAGCACCAATCTGGTTCTTCTCAGAGCTGAAGCACTTGCCTAAGTATCAGACAGCTTAGTCCAGTGATGGGAGCTTCCAGGCTGAAGCTTCCACCTTTTCCCCAAGGAGCAGTCAAATATTGTGTTACCCACCATCTCTACGTACTATCTACATCCAGCTGGAAGAGTGGGGAGGATAACCCCTATCCTTCAGATTTATCAAGCATTTCAAAGTTGGACAGTGTGCAGAACAAACTTCTTGATAACTGGCTAAATATAATTGATAAGAGTATGAAATTGAGCCAGAGAATGTGAGTTCAATCCTGACTCAGCCACTTTCAAAATGTGGATGGTCATGTAATTTCTCTAGGCCTATCTTGGGGAAACTGGGGTTAATATCTTGAAAGATCACTGTGAGTATTATAAGCAAATATAAAAAGCATTGTCATATGGTATTATAATCGCATTTGCTCTTACTATCTTAAGCGGACACTCAGTATCCAGTAGACAGAGCTTCTTAACCCTTCATTCTTAAGCCTTTTACAAATGCTGTTTTGTTTTTTCCTACAAAAACAGCAGGGTCTTAACTGACAAATCTTAAAACAAAAAACAGTATCTAAAGGGGTCGGGATTGGGAGTTCATGTACACTCGTGGCTGATCCATGTCGATGTGTAGCAAAACGAATACAGTATTGTAAAGCAAAACAAACTAAAAAAATAAAAATTAATTAAAAAAAAAAAAAGAAACCCTCTAAAATAGCCTGCAAGGCAACAAGAGAAGGCCCACAGAATGTACTGTCATCCTGCAGGGGTGAGGTGGTTCCATTTTTCAGTGAGCCACTTCCCTTTGGCTAGCATAAAATCATCACTTGACATTTGCAGGTGATACATATCCTCAGAGAAAGAACTTTAACCAATGTCAGAGTTCTTCTGTACAAAGGAAACACATGTACGCCTCAGGCAGTTGTGTCAGGGCCAAAGTCCTTCCCAGCAATACGGGTCAGAGCTCTGCTGCCATCCTCAGACATCCCACTCAGGATCAAAACACTGCATTTGGAAGTCTCACTGCTTGTTGTGGCCCTGATCCCACAGGGGCAGGAAGGAAGTGGGAAGGGGAGACATGTTAATAATGCCTAGGAGAATGGTAAAGAGTATGGAGGTACAGTATAGGATGGGACCACGATATTGCCAATGTCAGCATCAGGTTTCTGGAACTTTCACGATGTTTCTTTCCTAGTTATCTGGTCCCAAAGCCAGGTGGGTTGATCCCCAAATTTCTTCTGTCTCACTGGTGTGAAATTTTTCAGTGAGCCACTTCCCTTTGGCTAGCATAAAATCATCACTTGACATTTGCAGGTGATACATATCCTCAGAGAAAGAACTTTAACCAATGTCAGAGTTCTTCTGTACAAAGGAAACACATGTACGCCTCAGGCAGTTGTGTCAGGGCCAAAGTCCTTCCCAGCAATACGGGTCAGAGCTCTGCTGCCATCCTCAGACATCCCACTCAGGATCAAAACACTGCATTTGGAAGTCTCACTGCTTGTTGTGGCCCTGATCCCACAGGGGCAGGAAGGAAGTGGGAAGGGGAGACATGTTAATAATGCCTAGGAGAATGGTAAAGAGTATGGAGGTACAGTATAGGATGGGACCACGATATTGCCAATGTCAGCATCAGGTTTCTGGAACTTTCACGATGTTTCTTTCCTAGTTATCTGGTCCCAAAGCCAGGTGGGTTGATCCCCAAATTTCTTCTGTCTCACTGGTGTGAAATCAGTTTCTTTTTTTCCTTGCCACAGCAGTGGAAGAAGGAAGAGTGATTTACTCATGAAAAGAAGAAAATGTTTAAATCTTCATTATTGTTTGCAGTATGAGTGCTGAGTCACTACACATAACATTGTCCCCATTCTCTATATGCTTAGAAGTTAAGAATTAAAAGATACAGAGGGAGTTCATTCTCTTCTTGAACAACAATCCCAATTCCCATGTCAAAATTTAAACTTCAGAGAATATTTTGGGGAAAGGAAGTACCATGTAATAATAAAAGTTACAGCCCAGGGGTAGGTAAACCTCATAGTAGCTGAACTCTGATTAAGCAATAGTATTAACAACATATAACAACAAGAATAATGTCCTATGAGAAAAAAAAAATAATGTTTGTATGAATCAGCAAAACTCCCTACCCATATAAAAGCATTTATTGTTTGGAACTACACAGACAATCATATTTTGACGATGCTGTCTAGAATGCAGCCCTCTCTTCTTAGACTAGGATGTCCTCCCTCTGCCCAACTCTTCCTAAGAATGAAAAAATGACCTCAAACTGAAGGCCACTGATACAAAGATGTGTGTGCAGTCAAATGCTCTACCACCATATGTGTGAGTGTGTGTGTATGCGCGCGGTAGGCTAGGGAGTGATCCCTGGGAACTGAATCTGAAGAATTAAGGCTATGAAAGCAGACAATTTTGAAGACTGAATAAAGAAAATAAAGAAAAAGAAGGAACTCATACTTGCTTCTGGGCTTGCCAGGTGGCTCAGTCGGTAAAGAATCTGCCTGTTCAATGTGGGATGTTCAAGAGACGAGGGTTCCATCCCTAGGTTGGGAAGATCCCCTGGAGTGGGAAATGGCATCCCACTCTGCTACTCTTGCCTGGAAAATTCCACGGACAGAGGAGCCTGGCAGGTTATAGTGCATGGGGTCGCAAACAGCTGGACACTACTGCCTGCTACTTCATGTACATGTCACGTCCACACTTGCTTCTACATCTCTGCCTAGTGTGCTTTTTAAAAAGGGAAATTCACCTGATGCAAACATGATAGGATCACATTTTAAGGTCATTTAAAAATCAAAAGATACATGTAATAGTCTGGATTCCTAAACTACATGGGTATCATCTGTATACATTTTAATAGCTGGATGTTTTCTTAAATAATGGATGCAATTTTAAGTAAATGAAATCACATTCTTTCCATGTGGTTTATATTTTGACTAGAGACAACACTAGAAATTGTCTGTGTTTCCCTCCCAATATCCAAATAAATCAGAATTGATTACAGTTGGAAATTATTTGATTATTTCCTCAGTCAGGGGAGTTTCTAGCAGAGATAAAAGCTTTGGTCAGTAGAGAAAGTGAGCTTGAAGAGTATGAAACAGAAAGTTGTTTTAATTCGGCTTCTTAGGTGCCAGGGCTAATCTGTAATAATTCTCTTCTGTGCCAAAATAAGATTCTGCCTAAAGGAACTGCTCTGTAGGCATCTGTCAGTATAACTGTGGCAGTTTGGGCACAGGAAATCCACCAGTGGTAGTAACATTCTTCAGACTGATTTAAGTCTGCAACTTACACAGCTGTGGACTTTAGGGACTCTGAGAATGTCTATATGCTAGTTAAGAGATGTTCATTACTAAGAAAAATGGAGACAAAAAATAAAATAAAAATGGAAAAAATGCAAATAAAAGAATAAGACAATGGAAGTAAGAATGAGTGGAAAATTCAAGGTTGTATATCTCAACCTAATACAGAGAATAACTTTCTCATATAGAGTTTTGCAAAAATGCAGATAGTTTCATAGATAATGAGCCCTCAGACATCAATAGTATTAAAGTACATGCTAAAATCCATCATATCTGATGAACTAGAGGATTTCCCTGGGCTCTCTAAAATTTAAGATACTTTGATTCTACACACACACACACACACACACAGTTTTCTTGCTCTCTCCCAAAAGCAAAGCACATGCTAAAACTTCACCTCGGGAAGTTAGAATTAATATTATAATATTTAACATAGAGACAATCAGACTTTAAGCCTGTTCCACTGTATGGAACAGTATTTATAAAAATAGTGCTTGGCATGGGAACAATAAGAAAAACATGTGAGAGGAGGTGAATGGCACATGTCTGAATCAGATAAGTTCAATTTACGTTGCTAGGAGAAAAGGAAACAGTGCTTCCAGAAACTGACAAGCACTGAGCTAGAAAATCAGCAGCACCTATAGTGCATGTGAAGTCAATGGCAGTTTTTCAAACCTATGAAAACAAAACAATTTCCACGGCAGCACAGAGCTGCCTTTCAGTGGATTTATGATTCCTTTCTTCATCACCCCAGCTCTCCCTCCTTTAAACTCACATTTTAGGGAGGTTACAGAACAAACACAAGAGCCAAGCAGAGATTTATATTCTTACTTTGTTAGGGGAGTATCAAACCCATCTAATCTTCAGGCCCTCCACTTAGCATTTTATTTCAAGTGGACTACCAGCCATGATTTTATCATTTTGTTGGTAGAGTTTGGTTATTCCATGTGACTTGTAAGGGGATAGGAAACATCACTTCTGAGAATTTTAGAAACACATCTTCTTAAAAAAGATTGTTTTGGACGTTCCATACTACTAACAGGTCTCTCTTCATGCAGATTCTATTAAAATGTGCCATCCTATTTGGGATGTAAATAAAGAAGCAGCTAAACAACTCTCCAGAGTTCTCCACTAATAACTTCATAATTATTATTTTGTAATTCCACTTTGTTTTAAAGCATTTTTAATTGTGCAGACAGAAATCAAACTACACAAAACACAAAGATTACCATACTGTGAATGCCCACGTAACCCCCACATAGGCAAGAATATAGAATATTTCCAGTACCCTTGAAATTTATCTTGTGCTTCCTCCAAATTACTATCTCCTCCTACTTCGTCAAAAACTATAGTACTGACTTCTAAGTTAATCACTTCCTTGACCATTGTTTTTGTGCAGTGCCTGTTCATCTCTCCTGCTCATGTTTCTATTGCGTTGCCTAATTTGTAGGAATTCATCATATACTTTGGACACAAGCTCTTTGTCAAATATATGCTCTAGCAGTGTTCCAGGGCTGCCATAACAGAATACCATAGACTGGGTAGCTTAAACAACAGAAATTTATTTTCGTACAGTTATGGAGGCTGGAAGTCCAATTGTGAGGTGGTGGTTGGGTTGGTTTCTGGTGAGACATCTTTTTCTGACTTGCACACAGATACCTTCTTACTATGTCCTCACATGGTCTCCTTGTTCATACTCCTAGTAGCCCTTCTTCTTATCAGAACACCAGTCCTATTGGACTAGAGTCCATCTTTATGACCTCATTTAACTTCAGTTACCTCCTTAGAGGTCCTATTTCTAAATACAGTCACACTGGAGGTTAAAGCTTCAACATATGGATTTGGAGTGAACATCATTCAGTCCATAATGAACGCTTAGCAAGTATTTTCTGTCACTTTGTGACCTCTTGTTTTACCCCTTTAATGCTATCTTTTGTTTTCTTCACAGATTTAGTTTTATTTTAGATTTTTATTTACATTTATCAAACAGAATATCCTCACTTTAGTTACAGTCCCATTTATCAATTTTTCTCTTTATAATTAGTGTCTCTTTGTATTTTAAGAGATTTTTTCATAACCCAAAGTCAAAAAGATAATATTCTATATAATCTTTTAGAGCTTTATTATTTTGCCTAATAATTTTATTTTTGTATGTGACATGAGGATGGGATGGAATCGAGATTTATTTTTCCCACATAATCATTTACCCAGCAGCTTTTATTGAAAATATCATCCTTTTCCCACTGCTCTGTGGGAACTACTTTGTGGTTAATCAAGTATCTATTGATCAACTTATAAGTTCTTCAGTCCCAACCTTCGGTCTATATTTTTAATCCCAGGATCAATACCACTCTGACTTTATTATTATAACTTTGTTATATGCATTAATATTCAAACAGCAAATTCTCTCACTTTGTTTTTCTTTATGAAGAATGTCTTGGAAAACTTTATCTATTTACAGATACAAATTAATGTTTAAAAGTGAAATTATCTGGCACCAGGAAACTGCTTTAAAATATGTCAACTAAATGATGAGAATAGATGGAATAAAATTGACAAAGTAGGTATATAGCATTTTTTTAACAATGAATATCTTTATTTATTTATTTTTAAATTAATTTTTATTTTTTAGTTTGTTTTGCTTTACAATACTGTATTCGTTTTGCTACACATCGACATGAATCAGCCACGAGTGTACATGAACTCCCAATCCCAACCCCCACCTCCCCC
>SJXQ01010836.1:107877-191666 GCA_006408695.1 Aepyceros melampus | reverse complement strand
GGTCCAAAAGGCTGTTCTATACATCTGTGTCTCTTTTGCTGTCTTGCGTACAGGTTTATCATTACCATCTTTCTAAATTCCATATATATGTGTAAGTATACTGTATTGGTGTTTTTCTTTCTGGGTTACTTCACTCTGTATAATCGGCTCCAGCTTCATCCACCTCATTAGAACTGATTCAAATGTATTCTTTTTAATGGCTGAGTAATACTAAATAGACATTTCTCCAAAGAAAACATATGGATGGCTAACAAACACATGACAAGATGCTCAACATCACTCATTATCAGAGAAATGCAAATCAAAACCACAATGAGGTACCATTTCACACCAGTCAGAATGGCTGCGATCCAAAACTCCAATAAATGCTGGAGAGGGTGTGGAGAAAAGGGAACCCTCTTACACTGTTGGTGGGAATGCAAATTAGTACAGCCACTATGGAGAACAGTGTGGAGATTCCTTTAAAAATTGCAAATAGAACTGCCTTATGATCCAGCGATCCCACTGCTGGGCATACACACCGAGGAAACCAGAACTGAAAGAGACACATATACCCCAATGTTCATCACAGCACTATTTATAATAGCCAGGTATATAGCATTTTAAATTATTCTTTTCATACTATTCATGGGGTTCTCAAGGCAAGAGTACTGAAGTGGTTTGCTATTCCCTTTTCCAGTGGACCACATTCTGTCAGACCTCTCCATCATGACCCGTACGTCTTGGGTGGCCCCACACAGCATGGTTTCATTGAGTATAACAAGGCTGTGGTCCATGTGGTAGATGGAGAAACAGTGGAAACAGTGGCTGACTTTACTTTGTTGGGCTCCAGAATCACTGCAGATGGTGACTGCAGCCATGAAATTAAAAGATGCTTGCTCCTTGGAAGGAAAGTTATGACCAACCTAGATAGCATGTTAAAAAGCAGAGACCTTACTTTGCCAACAAAGGTCCATCTAGTCAAGGCTATGGTTTTTCCAGTGGTCATGTATGGATGTGAGAGTTGGACTATAAAGAAAGCTGAGAGCCAAAGAATTGATGCTTTTGAGCTGTGTGTTGGAGAAGACTCTTGAGAGTCCCTTGGACTGCAAGGAGATCCAACCAGTCCATCATAAAGGAGATCAGTCCTGAGTGTTCATTGGAAGGATTGATGTTGAAACTGAAACTCCAATACTTTGGTCACCTGATGCAAAGAACTGACTCATTTGAAAAGACCCTGATGCTGGGAAAGATTGAGGGCAGGAGGAGAAAGGATTGACAGAGGATTAGTTGGACTATAAAGAAAGCTGAGAGCCAAAGAATTGATGCTTTTGAGCTGTGTGTTGGAGAAGACTCTTGAGAGTCCCTTGGACTGCAAGGAGATCCAACCAGTCCATCATAAAGGAGATCAGTCCTGAGTGTTCATTGGAAGGATTGATGTTGAAACTGAAACTCCAATACTTTGGTCACCTGATGCAAAGAACTGACTCATTTGAAAAGACCCTGATGCTGGGAAAGATTGAGGGCAGGAGGAGAAAGGATTGACAGAGGATGAGATGGTTGGATGGTATCACCGACTCAGTGGACATGGGTTTGGGTGGACTCTGGGAGTTGGTGATGGACAGGGAGGCTTGGTGTGCTGTGGCTTGCAAATAGTCGGAGACAACTGAGCAACTGAACTGAACTGAACTGAAATTTACTTTCATGAATCCTTAAACAAATTTAATAAAAAATTTTAAAAAAATCTATCCTCTGTATCACCAAAAGAATATATTAATCTTTGTCCTTGCATTTAAAAACAGTTGCTAACTAAAATTCACTGAACTGTATACATTAAACAGGAGAATTGTATGGTGTGTTTTGTATTTTTTACATTATCGACTATATGCCCTGTGAATGATAACAGAATTATTTATTTTTTCTTACTTAAACATGCAGGATCTTAAAAAAAAAAAGTCCAATTGGAGAAGCGATATCAGATGTCCTTGCCTTGTTCTTGACCTACGGGAATTTTCAACATTTCACTCCTACAAATGATGGACATGTTGTATCACTATATGGGTACTCTTCAGACTGAGGAAGTTCATTTTTTACCATTTTGCTAAAGATTAGTCAAAAATAGTTATTGGTAGTTATCTAATACTGTCAAAACTTTATCTAATGAGGTGATCATATGACTTTTCCCATCATTCTGATAATGTTGAATGCTATGACTTCCTATTTGAATGCTAGAAATCTCAGTTCTTAGAAGAAATTCAGCTGGCTTATGTTATCTTTCTTATTTATTGTTAGACTTGGTTTACTAATAGCTCTTAGAATATTTGTATTTATATTCATGAATGCTATTATTCTGCATTTTTTTCTCATAATGCCCTTGTAAGGTTTTAGTGTCAAAGATGTGCTACCCTAATGAAATTAGCTGGAGTGTTTCCTTTTTTTCTCAAGTCTTGAGAGGAGTTTGTGAAAAATTTGCATTATGTTTTCTTTGAAAGTTAGGTATACTTTTCCAGTGATGCTATCTGAGCCTGGAGTTTTTCTTGTGAGAAGATTTTAAAGTATAGATTTAATTGCTTTCATTGTTACCCAGCTATTCAGACTTCCTCTATCTTAATGTGCCAGTTATAATGATTGTATTTTCCTAAGTATTTGTCTATTTCATTTACATTTTCAAGTTCTAAGATTCATAATGTCTTGCTATGATCTTTTAAATGTCTGAAAAACTCATGGCAATGCTTCTAAATCCTCACTTTGTTTCTGTTTTTTTCTGTTTTTGATCAGTTTCACCAGGTGTTCAGTTTTCTTAATCTTTCCAAAGAACTAACTTTTGGCTTTCTTAATTCTAACTTTATATTTATTCTCTTGCCATTAATTTGTACACTTTTCTTTATTTCTATTTTTTGCGGAGATTTTGTTAATATCTCAAAATGAATGTTTATATTGGTTATTTTCAGCCAATCTTCTGGTCTAACATGCTCATTAAAGATTATGAATGCCTTTCAAAACCTAGCTCCACTACATTCTGCAGTGATTATATAATATTTTAAATTACCATTCTGTTTAAAACATTTGCTAATTTTCATTGGAATTTATTCTTTGATTTATAGGTTATTTCTAAATGCATTATTTTTTAAATTTTTAATTGTGGAAAATTTATAACACATATAAAGACTGAGATAATAGTTTAATGAATCCACCAAGGGCTCTATAAATCACACTCAGTAATTATCAGCTCATGTGCATATTATTTTCATATTATTCCCAGTTTACTTCTATGTTCTCAGGACTTTTTTGAAGCAAATCATTGGTAAATAGGTCATCTGTAAATAGCTTAAAAATATAAGGATTGTGTTTCAAAACATAACTGTATTATTCCTTAAAATACCCAGTGTTGAATCAGTTTAAATTTTCCTAATTCTGATAACCTAATTTTTATCGTTAATTAACAAAATAAGCCATGATATCTTCATTTCACAATTGTTGGCTATATCACAGGTGTACTTCTTAATTTCTAACATATGTGGATTTTAAAGGGTCTTTTCAATGCTTATTTCTTGCTGAATTTCATGTGGTCTAAGAACATACTTTAATTTGTATGTGTATTCTGCATTTTGAGGTTTAAGTGCTATAAATACATCCATCAGACCTAAAGTGTTGACAGGGTTTCTGAAATCTTTAATGTCCTTACTAATTATTTTCTGCTAGTTCTACCAGTTAGAGAGAGAGATATATTCAACATCTATCATTCTAATAGTAAGTTTATATATTTTTTTTCTTCTATTCCTGTTGATTTTGTTTATATATTTTGAAACTAAATTATTAGATACATATAAATTTAAAATTATTTACCTGGTGAATGGACCTTATACCATTATGAACTCTCTCTCTTTAATATTCATTTTTGCCTGAATATCTTCTTTATCTTGATATTAATATAACCACAATAGCTTGCATCCCTGGGATAAAGCCCACTTGGTCATGGTGTATGATCTTTTTAATGTGTTGTTGGATACCATGTTCATGGATCAGAAGAATCAATATAGTGAAAATGAGTAGACTACCCAAAGCAATCTACAGATTCAATGCAATTCCTATCAAGATACCAGCAGTATTTTCACAGAGCTAGAACAAATAATTTCACAATTTGTATGGAAACACAAAAAACCTCGAATAGCCAAAGCCATCTTGAGAAAGAAGAATGGAACTGGAGGAATCAACCTGCCTGACTTCAGGCTCTACTACAAAGCCACAGTCATCAAGACAGTATGGTACTGGCACAAAGACAGAAATATAGATCAATGGAACAAAATAGAAAGCCCAGAGATAAATCCACACACCTATGGACAGCTTATCTTCGACAAAGGAGGCAAGAATATACAGTGGATTAAAGACAATNCCTGCCTGACTTCAGGCTTTACTACAAAACCACAGTCATCAAGACAGTATGGTACTGGCACAAAGACAGAAATATAGATCAATGGAACAAAATAGAAAGCCCAGAGATAAATCCACACACCTATGATATTTTTTTTTTGTTCTGTAATGTCTAATCTGCTCTTAAGCCTATCAAATTTATTTTGTCTTTCCAGTATTATATTTTTTCTTTAAAATTTCATTTGGATTATTTTCATACATCCCAAGTTCTCTCTTTTCCATGTACATTTTAAAGCATATTTGAAAGTTATTTACTGACTGTATTATGAACTAGTCCCATCATCTTTGTCACTCTGAGTCTATTGTCATTAGCTGATATTTTCTTCTGGCTGAGATCATATGTTCCTCAGTTCAGTTCAGTTCAGTCACTCAGTCGTGTCCGACTCTTTGCGACCCCATGAATCGTAGCACCCAGGCCTCCCTGTCCATCACCAACTCCCGGAGTTCACTCAGACTCACATCCGTCGAGTCAGTGATGCCATCCAGCCATCTCATCCTCTGTCGTCCCCTTCTCCTCCTGCCCCCAATCCCTCCCAGCATCAGAGTTTTTTCCAATGACTTCTTTGTATATCTAGCATATAGGTTAGAGCTGAAAACCTCCCTGGTGGTTCAGCAGTAAAGAATCCACCTGCCAATGCAGGAGATACGGTTTGATCCCTAGGAAGGTCCCCTGGAAAAGGAAATGGTAACCCACTCCAGTATTCTTGCCTGGGAAATCCCATGGACAGAGGAGCCTGGTGGGCTAGAGTCCACAGGATGCCAAAAGAGTTGAATACAATTTACTAATTAAACAACATTGTGGATTTTAGATTTGGGGATGCTGGATATTTTTGTCTTGATTTAAATAATGTAGCACTTTGTGCTGAAATGTAATTAAGTTACATGAAATCAGGTAGATCCTTCTGACATTTGTTTTCAAGCTATGCTTGGGCAGATTCAGAGTGCTGACTCTGCCCAATAACCCAGATATTATGAGATCTACAGTCCAGCTGAAGGGAACATGAACTACTTTCATCCCTTGTGTGAGTTCTGGGAACTCTTCCTCTGACACTTTAATAAATTCCTCATTTGTCAATTCAGCCAGGGCAGGTTCCAGAAAATTCTAACTGAAAGCAAATAATGGTTGCTGGGATTATGTAATTAGGAGTAAATAAGTTATAAAAGACACTAAAAGTCTAGCCAAGTAGCCAAGTTACAACTTAGTGCAAGGGTAAAGATGGAATATGAATTTGAGCAAACTCCAGGAGACAGTGAAGGACAGGAAAGCCTGGTGTGCTGCAGTCCCTGGGGTTGCAAAAGTCAGACACGAGTGGGTGACTGAACAGCAATAGGAACAAAGATGGAACTATTATTGATTTTTCAAAAGGTAACTGATAAATACAAAAGAGTAAAGTCTGGGGTGAACTAATTTATGGTGTACATTCAAGAAAAGAAGTCTTGAAATAGAGAGACCAGGGGGTCAATTAAGTAATACAGTGTTTCCCAACAGTGATGAGTGTCAAACAGCAAAGAGAAAATGGTTAATGTGAGCAACATTTGGAAGGATGAAATTATCCGAGAGAAAAGGCCTGGTAACAAACTGGATATAATGATATTAGGAATGGAAAGGGAAAAGTCAAAGCTGACTCCAAGATTTCTAGCCAGGGTGATACTAAAAAAAGTGGGCAAGGAAAAACAGCTTTCAAGAGGAGCGGATGAGCTAGTTTGGGACTTGTATTTTGTGATGAAGGTGGCATACCCAAGAAACCACATCCTGGAGGCTATTGAAAGACAACATACTATTTTACAGATCATATGTTCAGTCAGGAGACCTAAGTCTGGACAAAAAATGCCATGGTCAATATGGATGAGTTTAGTCACTTTTCAAATGTACTACTCTTCAAGATTCTATCCTAATGTCAATCTTACTTTGGTAAAAAGAAAAACTAAATAATAATATTTTCTATGTTTTAGATTTTGAATGCCTTTTGGTTTCTAGACTTGAAAAGGAATTAGAAATATCATAATAATGCAAGGAAAGCTATTCTTCTGTGTAATTACTTACACAAGTATTGGAAGCTTCGCATAAAATGTTGTGTTTGAGGGAACTCCAGCCCATATTCTTTACCAGAATTTTGGCCAACCTTCAGATAAACAAGCCTCCAAATTGTTCAATAGTCACCACCAGCAGTTGCCAGGCTAATTCTTTCATTTCCTTTCCAGGGCACATTTCCCAAAGAGTCTGAGCCTTTTGTGCTTTGAGGAAGGATTTCATACAGCATAAATAGGCTCTAGAAACACAATGGATGGGGTTTTTTGCTCATTTTGTGGTACAGACAACTTCCAGAACACAGCATACAATTTTATGTTCTGTACAATTTCCTAGGATAGAAATTCATCCACCACAGTTGGTCTAAATTAATCATTAGACAAAAACATAAATTGCAGCATTCCAGGGGACCTTAGAAATCACCAGTCCAGATGCTTTATTATATAGATGCAGAAATTGTCAGTAAGAAATGGTACACTTTCCTGTCCAGATCAATGATGAAGTTAGAACTAGACTTTAAAAAGATATCTGCTCAGTGCCACATGTTATACCGTTAGCTTTGCTCTTTGCAAATAATTTTGAAGTCTCTCTTATCATGGGAAGATGCCAATCAAGCATCCTTTCTTTGATCTATTCACCTTAAATATCAGTACCTTGTGTTGCCCTAGTTTTCTATTACATTCATAAGCAACTAGGTAACACCAGGTTATCTCCAGAGGACCTACAATGACTCAGTTGATTTCACAACACATCTAAAACTAGTGTTTTGCCTGTATCTCTTTTGTTACTACATGCTTGACTCTAATTATGAGATAAATTTCTAGTTTCCATGGCTATGAATAACAAAGTCAGTTTTCTCCCCACTTTAAAATGGTGGGGAAAGCTAACAAATGATAGAATTTGATTTATGACTAATCATATCTAGCATATTCTTATAGACCTCAATTTACCAATGATTTATTTTCCAAAAGTTTGCAGACTATTAGAAACATTTACTGCATTTTCCCAACAATGTTATGTATCAAAGTCAGATTTGTTCAGTATTAATACTTTGATAGTGGGTGTGTGTACATGTCTGTAAACTTTTAATGGCAAACTGATAACTATCTTTGATTTACAATAAGTGGTTTATGTAAAAAATCTTTTTAACAAGTTCTAATATTTATATATAATATTTAAAATAGTATGGGCTTCCCTGCTGGGTCAGTGGTAAGGAATCTGCCTACCAATGCAGGAGACATGAGTTCAATCCCTGGGCTAGGCAGATGCCCTGCAGAAAGAGATGGCAGCCCACTCCAGTATTCTTGCCTGAGAAATCCCTTGGACAGAGGAGACTGGCAGGCTGCAGACTATGGCTTGCAAAATAGTCAGACACAATGTAGCAACTAAACAGCAACAAAATTACTTTGCCAACAAAGGTCCGTCTAGTCAAAGCTATGGTTTGTGCATGGTCATGTATGGATGTGAGAGTTGGATTGTGAAGAAGACTGAGCACCGAAGAACTGATGCCTTTGAACTGTGGTGTTGGAGAAGACTACTGAGAGTCCCTTGGATTGCAAGGAGATCCATCCAGTCCATTTTGAAGGAGATCAGCCCTGGATGTTCTTTGGAGGGAATGATGTTAAAGCTGAAACCAGTACTTTGGCCACCTCATGAGAAGAGTTGACTCATTGGAAAAGACTCTGATGCTGGGAGGGATTGGGGGCAGGAGGAGAAGGGGACAACAGAGGATGAGATGGCTGGATGGCATCACTGACTCGATGGACATGAGTTTGAGTGAACTCCGGGAGTTGGTGGTGGCCAGGGAGGCCTGGCGTGCTGTGATTCATGGGGTCACAAAGAGTCGGACACGACTGACCGACTAAACTGAACTGAACTGAAATCAGGGTAAGCTCTAGGTTTAGGGAACTGGTTTCTGACCATGAAAGTTCTATTTCCAGTGTCTGTCTGTAAGGAAACTAAGAGGAAGTAAAAGATCTGTAGACTGTGATGATGTCTGAGTTGTCTAGAAGCAGCACAAGCCTCCCTGTCAATCAGGAGGGTAAAGGAAGATACACACAATAGCTTGTGTAACTATTGGTTGTAAATTGTGTGAGCAAAAGCCAGGGAAGATCTGTATTTTCACAATCTGGTACTGAACCCAAAATCTTAAGGACTTGCATTTACTTTCTTCTTACTATTTCAGTAAATACACTTTTAGTTCTCAATTATTAGTTCCTAAAGCATGCTACAAGGAGCAAATTACAAGACAGAATATTCTTACTTAGAATGGTTTCCAGATTCCACAGTTCAGGTTATAATCCAGTGTATTATATCAGTATTTAACCTCCATGTGTTTTAATAACCATGTTGAATTACCATGCAACCCTCTAATTCAAGTTATTGGACAAATGTGGTACATGAAGTTCAAGAATTTAGCCTCTGGTCACAATCATGTCTAAGACAGAAGTGCAGTCATCTGCAGTTCTCACACATTGTAATTCAAGTGGGCAGAATATTATATTATAGCTTGAGGCTGTTGTAATGTTTTCCATCTTCAACTATTAGCATGATATCCTCAGGTGAAGTTGAATTATCCATTACTTAAACTTAAGCAGCTCTCTCTTTTTCCAAGCTACATGAGAAACTATTTTCCCTCTGAGTCAAATCCGTGACTCACAAATTCAATATGTTTGGATCATTTCATTCCTAGGTGGGCATAGTTTTCTATTGTTTTGGTCCAAATTTATCTGGTTCATGTAGAATCAGGACATCAAGTTCATTGAAGGAAAAATTATTAAGTGTCTATTAATTCCAGGCCAAAGTTAGCTAAGACTATTGCAAAGATTGTCATCCAGATAAAATCAAGGGAGCTATAATTTTCTTATGTGAACCTAAGTCCCTTAGGTGTTAAATATAGGATGCCTCCCAGATCATTTGCATAGGCGGGGTTTGACATGCACCAGTCTGACTGAAACGACTTAGCAGCAGCAGCAGCAGCAGCAGTATATATGAGCCTTCTAGGATACCCCATCTAGCTCCACAATGTCGGCCACACAAACACAACTTCTCTCTTTAAAGGTTTATCTGACCTGTTTGGTTTTTTTTTTTTTTTTTAAGTTTTAGTAAAAATTTGGACTTGCAAAACCTCCTCCATGAAAAATACTGCTCTCATATGATGCACTTCCCCATCTCCAACCCCAGGATCATTCACTGAAGTTAACTACATGATACATCCCCTTTCAAACTTGAAGATCAAGACAAATAATCCTGGACAAAATTCCTTCTTGGCAAATAAGTTCATGAGTAGAATTTGTCAGTATCTGTCAGACAAATATGGAGCTGGACTACTAGCTCCTCATTCTGAATGTGACTCATGTCTCTTCTATATTAAATACACACTGGATCCCACTGAAGATGAAAGTAGTATTTCCTAACTAAACCAAATGGAGTCAACGCTAAGCCAATCAATGGTGGGTCATATAGTATATGATACAAATTGTAGGTTTGTGTCCTAACCTGCCTCCTGGACCACAGAAGAGGCCAGTGTTCATGACTTAAGTCTTCATTCGATATCCTTAGATCTTGAGAGAGTATGCCACATGGTTGACCTCTCTAATTCTAGCCCCTTCTTCTACTTTCCCTTCCTATAATGCATCTTCCTTTTAGCTCCTTTCTATGCAATGTCTCTGACCTAACCTGCACTAAAATATGTGCCCTTTTATTACAAAATACTGATGCCTCAGCCTGCAGTCACTTTTTGTTGCTTATTAATAATGTGCAGAAGTCCCTTGAAAGTCCATGACTTCTTTCTGTAACAGGAAGCAGGGAACCCTAGCTTTACTTTCTAGTGCTTTTGAGGGGTGTACATGGGGAATTGGGAAAGGAATGGTTAAGGTAAGGATAAGGACTTCTATTCTGGGCTGTGGCTGACTTTTCTTTTTTTTAAGTAACTTATATTAAACCCAATTTATTGATAAAATATTATTTTCCTATCAAGAGTTACTCAACCTAATCCTTATAAAACCCACAAATTCCTTCTGTGAACCTGACATTTTTTTTTTTTAAATTGGAGTTTAGTTGCTACAATGCTGTGTTAGTTTCTGCTGTACAGCAAAGTGAATCAGTTGTTGTTATTGTTCAGTAGTTAAGCCATGTCTGGCTCTTTGTGACCCCATGGACTGCAGCAAGACAGTTTTCACTGTCCTTCACTATTTCCCAGTTTGCTTAAATTCATGTTCATTGAGTCAGAGATGCCACCCAACCATCTCATCCTCTCTTGTCCCCTTCTCCTCCTACCTTCAGTTTTTCCCAGCATCAGCATCTTTTCTAAGGAGTTGGCTCTTCACATCAGGTGGCCAAAATATTAGCACTTCAGCTTCCAATAAATATTGGAATGACTGAATATTCCAATGAGTATTCAGGGTTGATTTCCTTTAGGATTGATTGGTTTGATCTCCTTGCAGTCCAAAGGACTCTCAAGAGTTTTCTCCAGCATTGCAATTCAAAAGCATCAAGTCTTTGGCACTCAGTCTATATTTTATACATAGTATCAGTAGTGGATTTATGTCAACCCCAATTTCCCAATTCATCCACATTCCTTCCTTGGCATCCATATGTTTGTTCTCCAAGTCTGTGCCTCTACTTCTGCTTTGCAGGTAGGTTCATCTGTACTATTTTTCTAGTTTCACATATATGCATTAATATATCATATTTTTTTTATCTTTCTGGCATAATTTGACTTTTACCCTGTTTCTCATGGATTAAATAATCATTTTCTCATTTATTAATTTGCACACATGTCTCTTTCCAGTCTAAATTTTCACGACACCGTTTCCCCCACATTAATTGACAAATCCAAGCACCAAGCCCAATTCTTATATTCTTAATCCCCAAGTTTGAGGAGAGAAGTTTAGTTTATCCTCTGACACATCATTTATTATTTTATTTTCTAAGTTTCTATCTATGAACCTGCTATACATTAGGCAGTGTTAAGTGATTTTATCTTATTTTATAATAAGGTGGTTGCTTTGCAATGTTGTATTAATTTCTGCTGTACCATGAAGCAAATCAACTCTCTCTATATATATAGTGAAAGTGAAAGTATTAGTCATTCAGTCATGTCCAGCTCTTTGCAACCCTATGGACTATAACCCGCCAGGCTCCCCTGTCCATTGAATTCTCCAAGCAAGAATACTGCAGTAGATACCATTCCCTTCTCCAGAGTATCTTCCCGACCCAGGGATGGGACCCAGGTCTCCTGCATTGCAGGCAGATCCTTCACTATCTTTTGGATTTCCAAAAGAGAAATAATATACAGTTCCTTCCCTCAAGGAACACATCATCTAATAAAAAGTTAGACATAGACAATTATAAAACAATTTGGAAATAGAGTGATAGAAATATGCCCAAGTTATATCTAATTATAGAGGAAAATATAGAATGAATTCACTGGGTGGGGGGATGGGGAAGACAAGGCTTCATAGAGTAGGTCCCCACAAAACTCATTTTTAAGGAATGCATAGGCGTTTCCATTCATGGAAGATGAGGAAATGGCATTTTGGCTGAGGGAAAGGCATGAACAAGGTTGTAAAACTGAAAAACAACATAATACAGGAAAGAGAACCTATTTGTCATTCAAGGTTGCTACAGCATAAACCTCAAACTGGGAGCAATAAGACATGAAGGGCCTTGCAAACCAAATTAAAAGCTTGGAATTTATGCTATAGGTGATGGTGAGTCATCGGGAGGCAACATGGTTAAATCTTGAGTATGAGAACACCCTGCAGGCAGTGTTGAAGATGGATTAAATAGATATAAGACAGGAGGCAAGGAGACAATAAACACACTAAAGGACTGGATTAGGGTGATGGTGGAGGGGGGCAGGGTGACAAGGAGACTAGTAGGAGAAATATTCACAGAGGGAAACTGGCAGAACTGAGTGGAAACAGGCTGTGTGGAGAGAGGAGTGCATGTGTGTGAAGTCACTTCAGTCGTGTTCAACTCTCTGTGACTCCATGAACTGTAGTCCGGCAGACTCCTCTGTCCATGGGATTCTCCAGGCAAGAATCCTGGAGTGGATTGCTATGCCCACTCCTCTGTCCATGGGATTCTCCAGGCAAGAATCCTGGAGTGGATTGCTATGCCCTCCTCCAGGGGATTTTCCAAACCCAGGGATCAAACCTGCATCTCCTGAAGCTCCTGCATTGCCCTGAACCACTGAGGGAAAGGCATGAACAAGGTTGTAAAACTGAAAAACAACATAATACAGGAAAGAGAACCTATTTGTCATTCAAGGTTGCTACAGCATAAACCTCAAACTGGGAGCAATAAGACATGAAGGGCCTTGCAAACCAAATTAAGAAGCTTGGAATTTATGCTATAGGTGATGGTGAGTCATCGGGAGGCAACATGGTTAAATCTTGAGTATGAGAACACCCTGCAGGCAGTGTTGAAGATGGATTAAATAGATATAAGACAGGAGGCAAGGAGACAATAAACACACTAAAGGACTGGATTAGGGTGATGGTGGAGGGGGGCAGGGTGACAAGGAGACTAGTAGGAGAAATATTCACAGAGGGAAACTGGCAGAACTGAGTGGAAACAGGCTGTGTGGAGAGAGGAGTGCATGTGTGTGAAGTCACTTCAGTCGTGTTCAACTCTCTGTGACTCCATGAACTGTAGTCCGGCAGACTCCTCTGTCCATGGGATTCTCCAGGCAAGAATCCTGAGTGGATTGCTATGCCCACTCCTCTGTCCATGGGATTCTCCAGGCAAGAATCCTGGAGTGGATTGCTATGCCCTCCTCCAGGGGATTTTCCAAACCCAGGGATCAAACCTGCATCTCCTGAAGCTCCTGCATTGCCCTGAACCACTGAGGGAAAGGCATGAACAAGGTTGTAAAACTGAAAAACAACATAATACAGGAAAGAGAACCTATTTGTCATTCAAGGTTGCTACAGCATAAACCTCAAACTGGGAGCAATAAGACATGAAGGGCCTTGCAAACCAAATTAAGAAGCTTGGAATTTATGCTATAGGTGATGGTGAGTCTGCTGAACCACTAAGTCTAGAGAGGGGAAAGTCAAGCACAATTCTAAATTTAAAATATGAATGTCTCAGTCAACAGAGGTACCAATTAATGTAAGAAGGAAAATCCAGGATAACAGAAGTTCAAGGGGAAGATCAAGCACTCCATATTGTATATATTGCATTTAAAGTGCCACTAGAGGGGCTTCCCTGGTGGTCCAGAGGTTAAGAATCCACCTGCCAATGCAGGGGACACTGGTTTGATCACTGGTGCAGGAACTAAGATCTCACATGCCTGGGGGCAACTAAGCCTGTTAGCCACAAACTACTGAGCCTGCCATACTAGAGCCTGTGCTCCACAACAAGAGGAGCAATTGCAATTGGAAGCCCTCACACCAGAACTAGAGAAAGCCCCCACACAGCAGCAAAAACCCAATTCAGTCAAAGGTAAATAAAGAAAAGTGAAATAAAGTGCCAGTGTATTTCTGAATCTTTGAGATGTGTAAGCAGAGAAATGCATATGGAATTTTTATATTTTTTTTTTGCTTTTTATTTTTATTTTTTAAATTAATTTTTATTTTTTAGTTTGTTTTGCTTTACAATACTGTATTTGTTTTGCTATACATTGACATGAACCAGCCATGAGTGTACATGAACTCCCAATCCCAACCCCCACCTTCCCCCTCCCACCCCACACCTTCTCTCTGGATTATCCCCATGCATCAGTCCCAAACATCCTGCATCTTGCATCGAACCTAGACTGGCAATTCGTTTCACTTATGATATCATACATGTTACACTGCCACTCTGCCAAATCATCCCACCCTCTCCCTCTCACACAGAGTCCAAAAGGCTGTTCTATACATCTGTGTCTCTTTTGCTGTCTTGCGTACAGGTTTATCATTACCATCTTTCTAAATTCCATATATATGTGTAAGTATACTGTATTGGTGTTTTTCTTTCTGGCTTTCTTCACTCTGTATAATCGGCTCCAGCGTCATCCACCTCATTAGAACTGATTCAAATGTATTCTTACTGTATTTGTTTTGCTATACATTGACATGAACCAGCCATGAGTGTACATGAACTCCTAATCCCGACCCCCACCTTCCCCCTCCCACCCCACACCTTCTCTCTGGATTATCCCCATGCATCAGTCCCAAACATCCTGCATCTTGCATCGAACCTAGACTGGCAATTCGTTTCACTTATGATATCATACATGTTACACTGCCACTCTGCCAAATCATCCCACCCTCTCCCTCTCCCACAGAGTCCAAAAGGCTGTTCTATACATCTGTGTCTCTTTTGCTGTCTTGCGTACAGGTTTATCATTACCATCTTTCTAAATTCCATATATATGTGTAAGTATACTGTATTGGTGTTTTTCTTTCTGGCTTTCTTCACTCTGTATAATCGGCTCCAGCGTCATCCACCTCATTAGAACTGATTCAAATGTATTCTTTTTAATGGCTGAGTAATACTCCATTGTGTATATGTACCACAGCTTTCTTATCCATTCATCTGCTGATGGACATCTAGGTTGCTTCCATGTCCTGGCTATTATAAACAGTGCTGCGATGAACATTGGGGTACACGTGTCTCTTTCATTTCTGGTTTCCTCGGTGTGTATGCCCAGCAGTGGGATTGCTGGGTCATAAGGCAGTTCTATTGCAATTATCAAGCTACCAGCGGTATTTTTCACAGAGCTAGAACAAATAATTTCACAATTTGTGTGGAATTTTAAAAATATAAGTGATAACTAATACATCTTGAGCAAAGATGAAATTATACAAGAAAGTCATTCTTAATATTGTTGTTGTTGTTCAGTCACTCAGTCATGTCCGACTCTCTGCAGCACAAGTGGCTTCCTTATCCTTCACTATTTCCTGGAGTTTGCTCAAACTCATGCCCATTGAGTCTGTGATGCCATCCAACCATCTTATCCTTAGTCATCCCATTCTCCTCCTGCCTTCAATCGTTCTCAGCATCAGGGTCTTTTCCAGTGAGTAGGCCCTTTGCATCTGGTGGCCAAAATGTTAGCACCTCAGCTTCAGCATCAGTCCTTTTAGTGGATATACAGCATTAATTTCTTTTAGGATTGACTGGTTTGATCTCCTTGCTGCCCAAGTGACTCTCAAAAGTATTCTCCAGCACCACAATTCAAAAACATCAATTCTTTGGTGTTCAGCCTTCTTTATAGTTCAACTCTCACATCCATACATGACTACTGGAAAAACCATAGTTTGGAGTAGATGGACTTTTGTTGGCAAAGTGATGTCTCTGTTTTTTAATACTCAGTCTAGATTTTAAAACTCAACATTCAAAAATCAAATAAATATCATGGCATTGGGTCCCATCACTTCATGGCAAATAGATGGAGAAACAATGGAAACAGTGACAGAATTTATCTTCTTGGGCTCCAGAATCACTGCAGATGGTGACTGCAGCCATGAAATTAAAAGATGCTTGCTCCTTGGAAGAAAGGCCATGACCAACCTAGACAGCATATTAAAAAGAAGAGACATTGCTTTGTCGACAAAGGTCCATCTAATCAAAGCTATGGTTTTTCCAGTAGTCATGTATGGATGTGAGAGTTGACCATATAAAGAAAGCTGAGCACTGAAGAATTGATGCTCTTGAACTGTGGTGTTGGAAAAGACTCTTGAGAGTCCCTTGGACTGCAAGGAGATCCAACCAGTCCATCCTAAAGGAAATCAGTTTTGAATAGTCATTGGAAGATCTGATGCTGAAGCTGAAACTCCAATACTCTGGCCACCTGATGCAAAGAACTGACTCACTGGAAAAGACCCTGATGTTGGGAAAGATTGAAGGCAGAAGGAGAAGGGGACGACAGAGGATGAGATGGTTAGATGGCATCACTGACACGATGGACATGAGTTTGAGCAAGCTCTGGGAGTTGGTGATGGACAGAGAAGCCTGGTGTGCTGGAGTCCATGATGTTGCAAACAGTCGGACTTGACTGAGTGAACTGACTGACTAGATTTGTCATGTCGTATCTTCTAAGGAGCAAGCGCTTTTTATTATTTTTTTAATTAATTTTTATTTTTTTAGTTTGTTTTGCTTTACAATACTGTATTCGTTCTGCTACACATCGACATGAATCAGCCACGAGTGTACATGAACTCCCAATCCCGACCCCCACCGCCCCCCTCCCGCCCCACACCCTCTCTCTGGATTATCCCCGTGCATCAGTCCCAAGCATCCTGCATCCTGCATCAAACCTGGACTGTCGATTCGTTTCACTTATGATATCACACATGTTACACTGCCACTCTGCCAACCCATCCCACCCTCTCCCTCTCCTACAGAGTCCAAAAGGCCGTTCTATACATCTGTGTCTCTTTTGCTGTCTTGCATACAGGTTTATCATTACCATCATTCTAATTTCATGGCTGCAGTCACTGTCTGCAGTAATTTTGGAGCCCAAGAAAATATGTCACTGTTTCCACTTATATATAGGTATAAATGGTTAAATCATTGGCCACTGGTGATCAACTTAATCTCTGGCACCTCCGGCTAGCATGTCTCCCCTCCCTGGAGGTCTAAGGGTGCAGCTGAAAGTTCTAATCCTCTAATGACAAGGATCCTGAATCTATCTAGGCTCCCACCAAGAGTCTTCTCATTAGCATACAATCAGAGATGGTTGAAAGGGGCTTAAGATGCATAATAGAACACCTTCCACTCACCTTTACTACTCAAGAAATTACAAGGATTTGGAAGACCAAACTGCATTTCTTATTATATTACAATATCACAGAAATCCATACTGAAATTTTTTCAGATAAAATTATATAAAGTCAGAACTTGCTAATCTGTTTGGTAAGAGTGAGTTTGTGAGAGAGGAGAGATGAAACTGAAAGATGGGGGGTGGTCCTAAGATAGCAGAGGAATAGAATGGGGAGACCGCTTTTTTCCCCACAAATTCATCAAAAGAACATTTGAATGCTGAGTAAATTCCACAAAACAACTTCTGAATGCTGGCAGAGGACATCAGGCACCCAGAAAAGCAGCCCATTGTCTTTGAAAGGAGGTCCTCTATGACTCCTTTAATTTTCATTTTTATAACCTACCATTACTTTGCAAAAAAAAAAAAAGAGAGAGAGAGAGAGAGAGAGACTTTACTTTTTAAAGCAAACTTCATGTATATGTATATTTTTTATAAGTTTTGTGACTTTTTTTTTTTTTTTTTTTCTTTAATATTGTACTTTTGAAAATCCAACCTCTACTCTAGATTTTTAATCTTTGCTTTTTGGTATTTGTACCCATTTTGGACCTTTAATAACCCAATCCTCAGTGCCCATTTTTACTTGGAAGCCAGATTACTAGCTGGATTGCTCTATCCGCCTTTGGACTCTCCTTTTTCTCCACCAGGTCAGCTCTATCTCCTCCCTCCCCCTTTCTCTTCTCTACCCAACTCTCTGAATCTCTTTGTGTGTTCCAGGCTGTGAAGAACACTTAGGAAACTGATTACTGGCTGGATCTGTCTCTCTCCTTTTGATTCCCCCCTTTATCCTCCTGGCCACCTTTGTCTCCTTCCTCCCTCTTCTCTTCTCTGTATAACTCCATGAACATCTCTGAGCGGTCCAGACCGTGGAGTGCACATAAGGAAGTGATTACTGGCTAGCTTGCTCTCTCCTCTTTTGATTCCACTTCACCCCTTCCTGGTCACTTCTATCTCCCTCCTCCCTCTTCTCTTCTCCATGTAACTCTGTGAACCACTCTGGGTGTCCCTCACTGAGGAGAAAGTTTTCATCTTTAACCTAGATGTTATATCAACGGTGCTGTATAGATGGAGAAGTCTTGAGGCTACTGTAAAAATAGACTGAAAACCAGAAGCAGGCGGCTTAAGTGAGAAGAGATCCAGCTCCACCTACCCTAACCAGCTTCCCTAACCAGGAACCTTGACAAGCCACCTGTACAACCCCACCCACAGTGAGGAAACTCTACAATAAAGTGAACTCCACAAACTGCCACAATACAGAAAAGCTATCCCAAATACAGCAATATAAACAAGATGAAGAGACAGAGGAATAACCAGCAGGTAAAGGAACAGGATAAATGCCCACCAAACCAAACAAAAGAGGAAGAGATAGGGAATCTACCTGATAAAGAATTCTGAATAATGGTAGTGAAAATGATCCAAAATCTTGAAAACAAAATGGAATCACAGATAAATAGCCTGGAGACAAGGATTGAGAAGATGCAAGAAAGGTTTAACAAAGACCTAGAAGAAATAAAAAAGAGTCAATATATAATGAATAATATAATAAATGAGATCAAAAACACTCTGGAGGGAACAAATAGTAGAATAATGGAGGTAAAAGATAGGATTAGTGAGGTAGAAGATAGAATGTTAGAAATAAATGAATCAGAGAGGAAAAAAGAAAAACGATTTAAAAGAAATGAGGACAATCTCAGAGACCTCTGGGACAATGTTAAATGCCCCAACATTTGAATCATAGGAGTCCCAGAAGAAAAAAAGAAAGTCCATGAGAAAATACTGGAGGAGATAATAGTTGAAAACTTCCCTAAAATGGGGAAGGAAATAATCACCCAAGTCCAAGAAACCCAGAGAGTCCCAAACAGGATAAACCCAAGGCAAAACATCTCAAGGGACATATTAATCAAATTAACAAAGATCAAACACAAAGAACAAATACTAAAAGCAGCAAGGGAAAAACAACAAATAACATGCAAGGGGATTCCCATAAGGATAACAGCTGCTCTTTCAATAGAAACACTTCAGGCCAGGAGGGAATGGCAGGACATACTTAAAGTGATGAAAGAAAATAACCTACAGCCCAGATTACTGTACTCAGCAAGGATCTCATTCAAATATGAAGGGGAAATCAAAAGCTATACAGACAAGCAAAAGCTGAGAGAATTCAGCACCACCAAACTAGCTCTCCAACAAATGCTAAAGGATCTTCTCTAGACAGGAAACACAAAAAGGGTGTATAAACTCAAACCCCAAACAATAAAGTAAATGGGAATGGGATCATACTTATCAATAATTACCTTAAACGTAAATGGATTGAATGCCCCAACCAAAAGACAAAGACTGGCTGAATGGATACCAAAAAAAGACCCCTATATATATTGTCTACCAGAGACCCACCTCAAAACAAGGGACACATACAGACTGAAAGTGAAGGGCTGGAAAAAGATATTCCATGCAAATAGAGACCAAAAGAAACCAGGAGTAGCAATACTCATATCAGATAAATAGACTTTAAAACAAAGGCTGTGAAAGAGACAAAGAAAGACACTACATAATGATCAAAGGATCAATCCAAGAAGAAGATATAACAATTATAAATATATATGCATCCAACATAGGAGCACCACAATATGTAAGACAAATGCTAACAAGTATGAAAGGGGAAATTAACAATAACACAATAATAGTGGGAGACTTTAATACCCTACTCACACCTATGGATAGATAAACCAAACAAAAAATTAACAAGGAAACAAACTTTAAATGATACAATAGACCAGTTAGACCTAATTGATATCTATAGGACATTTCACCCCAAAACAAAGAATTTCACCTTTTTCTCAAGCACACATGGAACCTTCTCCAAAATAGATCACATCCTGGGCCATAAATCTACCCTTGGTAAATAAAAAAAAAAAAAAGAAAGAAAGAAAGAAAGAAACCATTCCAATCATCTTTTCTGACCACAATGCAGTAAGATTAGATCTCAATTATAGGAGAAAAACTATTAAAAATTCCAACATATGGAGGCTGAACAACACGCTGCTGAATAACCAACAAATTACAGAATAAATCAAAAAAGAAATCAAAATATGCATAGAAATGAATGAAAATGAAAACACAACAGCCCAAAAACCTGTGGGACACTGTAAAAGCAGTGCTAAGGGCAAGGTTCATAGCAATACAGGCATACCTCAAGAAACAAGAAAAAAGTCAAATAAATAACCTAACTCTACACCTAAAGCAAATAGAAAAGGAAGAAATGAAGAACCCCAGAGCTAGTAGAAAGAAAGAAATCTTAAAAACTAGGGCAGAAATAAATGCAAAAGAAACAAAAGAGACCATAGCAAAAATCAACAAAGCCAAAAGCTGGTTCTTTGAAAGGATAAATAAAATTGACAAACCACTAGCAAGACTCATCAAGAAACAAAGGGAGAAAAATCAAATCAATAAAATTAGAAATGAAAATGGAGAGATCACAACAGACAACACAGAAATACAAAGAATCATAAGAGACTACTATCAGCAATTACCTGCCAATAAAATGGACAACTTGGAAGAAATGGACAACTTCTTAGAAAACTATAACTTTCCAAAACTGAACCAAGGAGAAATAGAAAATCTTAACAGACCCATCACAAGCACGGAAATTGAAACCGTAATCAGATATCTTCCAGCAAACAGAAGCCCAGGTCCAGATGGCTTCACAGCTGAATTCTACCAAAAATTTAGAGAAGAGCTAACACCTATCCTATTCAAACTCTTCCAGAAAATTGCAGAAGGTAAACTTCCAAACTCATTCTATGAGGCCACCATCACCCTAATACCAAAACCTGACAAAGATGCCACAAAAAAAGAAAACTACAGGCCAATATCACTGATGAACATAGATGCAAAAATCCTTAACAAAATTTTAGCAATCAGAATCCAACAACACATTAAAAAGATCATACACCATGACCAAGTGGGCTTTATCCCAGGGATGCAAGGATTCTTCAATATCCGCAAATCAATCAATGTAATACACCACATTAANCACAAAAAAAGAAAACTACAGCCAATAATACTGATTAACATAGATGCAAAAATCCTTAACAAAATTCTAACAATCAGAATCCAACAACACATTAAAAAGATCATACATTATGACCAAGTGGGCTTTATCCCAGGGATGCAAAGATTCTTCAATATCCACAAATCAATCAATGTAATTCACCACATCAACAAATTGAAAAATAAAAGCCATATGATTATCTCAATAGATGCAGAGAAAGCCTTTGACAAAATTCAACATCCATTTATGATAAAAACTCTCCAGAAAGCAGGAATAGAAGGAACATACCTCAACATAATAAAAGCTATATGTGACAAACTCATGGCAAACAGTCTTCTCAATGGTGAAAAATTGAAAGCATTTCCCCTAAAGTCAGGAACAAAACAAGGGTGGCCACTTTCACCGCTACTATTCAACATAGTTTTGGAAGTTTGGGCCACAGCAATCAGAGCAGAAAAAGAAATAAAAGGAATCCAAATTGGAAAAGAAGTAAAACTCTCACTGTTTGCAGATGACTTGATCCTCTACATAGAAAACCTTAAAGACTCCACCAGAAAATTACTAGAGTTAATCAATGAATACAGTAAAGTTGCAGGATATAAAGCCAACACACAGAAATCCCTTGCATTCCTATACACTAATAATGAGAAAATAGAAATAGAAATTAAGGAAACAATTCCATTCACTATTGCAACGAAAAGAATAAAATACTAAGGAATATATCGACCTAAAGAAACAAAAGACCTATATATAGAAAACTATAAAACACAGGGAAAAGAAATCAGAGAGGACATTAATAGATGGAGAAATATACTGTGTTCATGGATTGGAAGAATCAATATAGTGAAAATGAGTATACTACCCAAAGCAATCTATAGATTCAATGCAATCCCTACCAAGCTACCAACAGTATTTTTCACAGAGCTAGAACAATAATTTCACAACTTGTAGGGAAACACAAAAAAACTCGAATAGCCAAAGCAATCTTGAGAAAGGAGAATGGAATTGGAGGAATCAGCCGCCTGACTTCAGGCTCTACTACAAAGCACAGTCATCAGGACAATGTGGTACTGGCACAAAGACAGAAACATAGGTCAGTGAAAAAAATAGAAAGCCCAGAGATAAATCCATGCACCTATGGACATCTTATCTTCGACAAAGTAGGCAAGAATATACAATGGATTAAAGACAATCTCTTTAATAAGTGGTGCTGGGAAAACTGGTCAACCACTTGTAAAAGAATGAAACTAGAACACTTTCTAACACCATACACAAAAATAAACTCAAAATGGATTAAAGATCTAAATGTAAGACCAGAAACCATGAAACTCCTAGAGGAGAATATAGGCAAAACACTCTCCGACATAAATCACAGCAGTATCCTCTATGACCCACCTCCCAGAATATTGGAAATAAAAGCAAAAATAAACAAATGGGACCTAATTAAAATTAAAAGCTTCTGCACAACAAAGGAAACTATAAGCAAGGTGAAAAGACAGCCTTCAGAATGGGAGAAAATAATAGCAAATGAAGCAACTGACAGAGAATTAATCTCAAAAATATACAAGCAACTCCTGCAGCTCAATTCCAGAAAAATAAACAATCCAATCAAAAAGTGGGCCAAAGAACTAAACAGACATTTCTCCAAAGAAGACATACAGGTGGCTAACAAACACATGAAAAGATACTCAACATCACTCATTATCAGAGAAATGCAAATCAAAACCACAATGAGGTACTATTTCACACCAATCAGAATGACTGCTATCCATAAGTCTACAAGCAGTAAATGCTGGAGAGGATGTGGAGAAAATGGAACCCTCTTACACTGTTGATGGGAATGTAAACTAGTACAGCCACTATGGAGAACAGTGTGGAGATTCCTTTAAAAATTGCAAATAGAACTGCCTTATGACCCAGAAATCCCACTGCTGGGCATACACACCAAGGAAAACAGAATTGAAAGAGACATGTGTACCCAATGTTCATTGCAGCACTGTTTATAATAGCCAGGACATGGAAGCAACCTAGTTGTTCATCAGAGACAAATGGATAAGAAAGCTGTGGTACATATACACAATGGAGTATTACTCAGCCATTAAAAAGAATACATTTGAATCAGTTCTAATGAGGTGGATGAAGCTGGAGCCTATTATACAGAGTGAAGTAACCCAGAAAGAAAAACACCAATACAGTATACTAATGCATATATATGGAATTTAGAAAGCCAGTAATGATAACCCTGTATGCAAGGCAGCAAAAGAGACACAGACGTATAGAAGAGTCTTTTGGACTCTATGGGGAGAGGGAGAGGGTGGGATGATTTGGGAGAATGGCATTGAAACATATATAATATGAGAAACGAATCACCAGTTCAGGTTCAGTGCATGATACAGGATGCTCGGGGCTGGTGCACTGGGATGACCCAGAGGGATAGTATGGAGAACAAGGTGGGAGGGGGGTTCAGGATGGGGAATACGTGTACACCCATGGCATTCATGTTGATGTATGGCAAAACCAATACAATATTGTAAAGTAATTAGCCTCCAATTAAAATAAATAAATTTATATTTAAAAAAAGAAACTGAAGGACTCTTTGTAGATAATTATTGATGCTGGATAATGGGTACATGGGGATTTGTTACCTCATCACTCTATTTTTAGGTGTGTTTGAAACCTTTCACTGAATATTTTTTTTAAGGGGAAGAAGAGATTACTTGAGTCTCTCAATAAATATTCTAGGTAAAGATTTTTTAAAAATTTTACCCAATGAATTGTCCTCTGATATTTTCTACTCTTTTCTATACCATTCTGGATTTTCATTCTGGCTGTGGCCAAGCAAACTGATTCTGGAGTTCAAAAAAGAATCACAGTATTTGCGGTTTAAAACCACTATTCTCTCTCCATGCTCTGCCTCCTAGTCTGCCTTTTTCATTGCTACTGCTAGTTGAAAAGTGAAAGTCACTCAGTCGTGTCCAACTCTTCGTGACCCCATGGGCTATACAGTCTATGGAATTCTCCAGGCCAGAATACTGGAGTGGGTAGACTTTCCCTTCTCCTGGGGTCTTCTCAACTCAGGGATTGAACCTGGGCCTCCTACACTGTGCAGGCAGATTCTTTACCAGCTGAGCCACAAGACAAGCCCAAGAATACTGGAGTGGGTAGCCTATCCCTTCTCCAGCAGATCTTCCCCACTCCTGCATTACAGACAGATTCTTTACCAATTGAGCTATCAGGGAAGCTACAGACCCAGTTTAAGTAAGAATTTGGCCCTCTGACTACCTAGCCTAGGAGTTTGGACCCTGTAGGCTGATTTCAAACCATTGTTGTTATAAATAATACTTTAGAGAGTCTTTATGTATTTATGTATCTGTCTATGGTTCCTAGAGGTAGAATTGCTGGGTCAAGTGATATAAATTCTTACAAGGTTTATTTTGCACATTGCCAAATCACGTTCCAAAAATGTAATAATTTGTACTCTCACAAGTTATCAGTGTGTGTGTGCTTGTCTCATGATACCCTTGCTAGTTGGTAGTATTACGCACTTTATTATTCTCCATTTTAAAAGTCAAAAACATTTATTTTTTTTTTTGTTAGCAGTGCTCATTTTAGTTATTTGCTGGCCATTATTTTATTTTCTGTGATCTATCTATCCTTGGTCTCACCCAACATTTTTTTAAAAGGACTAGAGTATTTATTTATTAAATATTTACTTAATTAATTTAATTGTTTTATTTGGCTGCACTGGGGCTTAGCTGTGGCTCTCATGATCTTTGTTGTGGCATGTGAACTCTTATCATGTGGCATCTAGTTCCCTGACTAAAGATCAAACCTGCGGCACCCTGCATTGGGAGTGGGAGTTTACCCACTAGACAACCAGGGAAGTCCCTGGTCTCTTCCAAATTTTAAAGTTAGGATCCTTCTGTCTTTGTGCCAGTACCATACTGTCTTGATGACTGTGGCTTTGTAGTAAAGCCTGAAGTCAGGCAGGTTGATTCCTCCAGTACGCGAGACAGCAAAAGAGACACAGATGTATAGAACAGCCTTTTGGACTCTGTGGAAGAGGGAGAGGGAGGGATGATTTGGAGAATGGCAGTGCAACATGTATGATATCATAAATGAAATGAATCGCCAGTCCAGGTTTGATGCAGGATGTAGGATGCTTGGGACAGATGCACGGGGATAATCCAGAGAGAGGGTGTGGGGCGAGAGGGGGGAGGTGGGGATCGGGATTGGGAGTTCATGTACACTCATGGCTGATTCATGTCAATGTATAGCAAAATGAATACAGTATTGTAAAGCAAAACAAACTAAAAAATAATTAAAAAAAATAAAGTTAGGATCCTTGAAAATTTTTAAATTATGTTGTAAGAGAGTATTATAATTTCAGGATATTTATGGCACACATTTTTCCATATTTACTGCCTCTATTTTTTGACTTCTCTTGACATAAAAATATGTTAAATTGCTATGAAGTTAAATTGGTCTATCTTTTCCTTTAGGATTCCTTCCATTACTTTTAAGCTTAGGAAATCCCTCAGTATGTGTCAATCAAATAAACAGTAGCCCACATATCCTCCCTTTCATTTTCCTTGGAGGCTTTGTAACATTCAATGTGTATTCTTTCTCAATCTTCGTATTCTGTCTTTACTAAGCAAAATATTGCTCATTTACCTTTTTATGTTTTGTCATTATTATCAAGTTCAAATGCTTGCCAAAAGTATATCTTACCAGCTTCTCAAGTGTTAAACCACAGGTTTTTCAATGCAGTGTTTTACCCAACTATAATAATCTCTGCCATTCCATTTTCAATGCGGTGTCTGGTGCTCGTACCAACAAGAGAGTTTATGCTTTGTACAAACAAAGGAGGTGCTGAGTATGTGATGTAGTTGAAGGAGTGTCAGTAAACAGCCTCCCCTCCCACTCAAAAATGTGTTATCTTAAAAGTGACAGAGCATACACTCCCACAGTGTCAATCCATGACACCGGCAAATGAAAGAAGACACAATACTTCTGTGCTATTGTATAAGTATCTCATAATATCCTGACCCAAGGCTCTTAGCAGGGCAGAGGAAGACCAAAGGAGAATGAAGGTAACAGTAGATCCAGAGAGAAAGAGAAACTCATGCTGAAGATGAAAGTCAATTTTAAATTGACAGCAGTCTCATGGTAGCAAAGGGAAAAGTTAAACATTTGTTGGAAATAACCAAGTCTCAGGTGCTGCAAGCAGCTCTGGGAGTAGTCAAATAAAACCTGGTTTCTACCCTTATGAGCCTGCATGCATGATCAGTCATGCCTAACTCTGCTATCCCATGGACTGCAGCCCACCAGGCTCCCCGTCCATGGAATTTTCCAGGCAAGAATATCCTTATGGGGCTCACAGGCTAATTGAGAAGGAGATGGTTTGGTGGTTTCGTCACGAAGTCATACCCAACTCTTTTGCAACCCTATGGACTGTATCCAGTCAGGCTTCTCTGTCCATGGGATTTTTTCAGGCAAAAATACTCGGGTGGGTTGCCATCTCCTCTAGAGGATCTTTCTGACCCAGGGATCGAACCTGTGTCTCTTCCATTGCAGGCAAATTCTTTACTGCTGAGAGACAGAAGAGTAAATCAATTGTTACAAGACAGAACTTTAATGTTCCTAAAAGAAAAGTATCAGGATTTCCCAGGTGGTCCAGTGGCTAAGACTCCATGCTCCTGATGCAGGGGCCCCGGGTTCTATCCCTGAACAGGGAACTAAATCTTACATGCCATATCTAAAAAGATCCTGCCTGCTACATCTAAAGATCCTGCATGCTGCAACAAAGACTCAGCACAGCCAAATAAATAAATATTTATAAGTAGAGTGTCTATTCAGCTCAGGGACTGGAGGAGGGATTATGTGATAAGATATTTGGAGAAAGAGTAGCACTTGACAAGATGAGAAAAAGAAATGCAGAGAGGGCAACCCAGGCAAAGAAAACAGCATGCCTGATGGGAGAGAGGCACTGGCAGGGCATGGAATGGCATGTTGAAAGAAATGCATCGTGGAAAAAGCTTAAGAGAAATCTGGCGTTGGGAGTAGGTGGGGTGGCCAAAGAGGCAGCTTCCAGGTTTTGAGAGTTTGTGTGCTACACTAGAGTGTGGTTGAAAGCCATGGGTGTCAGAAAAGTATTTTTATCAGGGATGTCATATCTGATGTGCTATCCTGAAAGATGCCTGTGATTGCAAGGATGATAGGGGTTGCAGACAAAGCTGAGAGGCTGGTTATGAAGGAATTGTATTAATTCAGATGAGAACTGATGTATGATGCAGCATTTGGAGAGAAGAGGATGGACGTTAGAGGTTAAGGAGATACAATCTATAAGACCTGATGAGAGAGGATGTAGAGGAAGAAGTGAGAAAAGCCTGCAGGAACCCACATTTCTAGACTGGGTGACTGGGTGGGTAGTGGTAACACTGGTGACTCATATTCATCCAGTCATGACTCATAAACATGATAAGACATTGCTTCTTCTGTTCCAGTATTAAAATTAGCAAAGGAAAGAGAAGGAGAATCATTGCAGGAAAAAGATGAGTAGCAGGTAGGGTCGTGAAAAGAGTTTTGGCACAAAGTCAGTATAAGGCAATGGTTTCACTTGTGTAAATAAAACACTGAAAACCTGATTATTTGAATGAAGAAGGCCTTCAAAGGAGATATGTCAGATGAGGAAGGAGAGCTGGATGAGCAGCTCTGATTCTTTCCACTTCATGTTTTTCTCCTCAGTTCTTTCTCCCATCACCGTGATGGGCCCCAGAGAATAGCTGCTTCCATTTTCATTCTATCCCAGAGGAGCCAGCACATCTTTTCCTGGCTTAGCTCTGCACAGTTGAGCAGACAGACTTTTTTTTTTTTTTAAGATAGTTTTCCATAGCATCTACAGAAATAAAACAAAACTGCCCAATGAAAAGGCAAAGGCTATGAAGTGTTTGGCTCCCCTTTCTGCCTAAGGTTGTTTTCCTGCTATGTGGCTTCTCATTGCTTTAGTCTTTGTTGTTTCAGTGGTATTTTTGTTATTTCTCCCTGATCACATTCTAATTATAACTTATATTCTTGCTTTACCAATCGGGAGTACAAAACGAGGTCACATTCCTTTTAACATTCAAAATAAATGTTGAGCCTCAGGTCCATCCAGCCTCCCAACTGTGATAAAATGTTTATTTCCTCCTCAACATACTTCCTTAAGTTAATCCTAAGGCCCTTGCAAACGCCTGATGTTTTAGCTTTTTAATGCCAAGTAACAAATTACCACAAATTTAGCAGCTTAGAATAACACACATGTCACCATCCGTAGGTCAGCATGGGATGGCTGGATTCTCAGTTCAGGGTCTCACAAGACTGACATGAAGGTAAAACTGCATTCCTTTTTTCATGCTCTGGGGAAGAACACACTCCCAAGTCCATTTAGATTGTTGGCAGAGTTCAGTTCCATCTACTTATACAGCTGAGGTCCCCATGGCCCCTCCATCTTAAAGCCAGCAACAATGCACCAAATCCTTCTCATACTTTGAATTTCTGTGACTTCTGACTTTCTTTTCTGTTTTTAAGGACTCTTATGATAGCATTAACCAGGCTTTTCTTGTGGCTCAGCCAATGCAGGAGACATGGGTTCAAGCCCAGGGTCAGGAAGATCCCCTGGAGAAGGAAATGGCAACCCACTCTAGTATTCTTGTCTGGGAAATCCCATGGACAGAAGAACCTGGCCAGTTACAGTGCATGGGGTCCCAAAAGAGTTAGACACAGGTTAGTGACTAAAACAGCAACAACAATAGCATTGTACCCATCTGGATAATCCAGAATCTTTTCCCTATATTAAGGTCAAACAATTAGTAAAGCCCCTTTTGCCAAGCCACATATAATATTGTGGGTATACCACCAAAGCATAGAGATCACAGAAGGTATTTTGAATTCTACCTCTCAAGTCTACCTGTTCCAAAGTGGTTAAGCCTTTATTACTATCTTTTGAAGGACACAAACTCACAAAACCATTTTCATTAGCCACAGAACCCCCTTTCAACAAGTCATTTTTGTTGAAACCAAGCCACCTAGCAGTTTGGGTGTCTTTCCTTCCTAGAGGATTTTGATTCAAGCACAGAAACTCCAGCCTTCTTGAGATCACCTTATTTATACTGCCAAATGATCCCATTTCCCAGCAAATGTACCATACCACGAATTTTAACAGGCAGTTAATGCATCTGCCTAGTAAAATTCCTACCCACTAAAAAAGTACTTCAGTGACTTGGGATTTCACTTCTAATCTGGGCAGTGTCCCTCCAGGTATAGCAGCAGAGAAGGCAGTCTTTCTTCTCCAGTGTTACGTTCCTCCACCATAGCTTCATGTTGCCTAAATGTTGTTTCATAACACTCACCTAAAGTATAGTTCTAATTGCATGTCTTTTTAACAGACTCAGAGCCATTTCACCTCAAGGCACAATTATAGTGCCTGAGCCTGAAGGCTATCCAGTCTTCCTCACAGCATACCTACAATCCACTTTTCACATCTGCTTTCATTCTCTAGTCTCTAGGACCCAAGACCCACCATAATTTCCTCTCCCTCATATACTGACATTTCTTTATTAAAATGCCTTACCGTGTCACATAGTCATGACTAAAAAATTATGATTCTAGAAATATGTCCATAGATATGAAGGAAAACAATGTTGATTACAGGCCCGAATCTTTCTACTTATAGAAAGATCAGTAAACCTAAAGAACATCTCAATATGCATAGTGTAAAAATGAAGGTGATGTTGCTATTACAATAGTTCCAAATAATTTCATATTTACAAAATTTGAATTTCCAAGACGTTCCAATAGAAAGAGTATGTTAAACCAAAGAATGTTTATTATCTTTAAATAAGAGAACTTTAATCTTAAAATTTCCTTAGAAGTAACAGAGATAACTTATCTATAGAATCTCCTTATTGCTGTTCAGTCATTAAGTCATGTCCAACTCTTTGGGACCCTATAGACTTCAGCACACCAGGCTTTCCTGTCCTTCACTCTCTCCCGGAGTTTGCTCAAACTCATATCCATTGAGTCAGATAGTGTAAAAATGAAGGTGATGTTGCTATTACAATAGTTCCAAATAATTTCATATTTACAAAATTTGAATTTCCAAGACATTCCAATAGAAAGAGTATGTTAAACCAAAGAATGTTTATTATCTTTAAACAAGAGAACTTTAATCTTAAAATTTCCTTGGAAGTAACAGAGATAACTTATCTATAGAATCTCCTTATTGCTGTTCAGTCATTAAGTCATTAAGTCCCAACTCTTTGGGACCCTATAGACTTCAGCACACCAGGCTTTCCTGTCCTTCACTCTCTCCCAGAGTTTGCTCAAACTCATATCCATTGAGTCAATGATGCCATCTAACCATCCAAGCCTCTGCCATCCTCTTATCCTTTTGCCTTCAGTCTTCCCCAGCATCAGGATCTTTTCTAATGAGTAGGCGCTTCTCATCAGGTGGCCAAAGTATTGGAACTTCGGCTTCAACGTCAATCCTTCTAATGAATATTCAGGGTTGATTTCCTTGAGGATTGACTGGTTTGATCTCCTTGCTGTCCAAGGGACTCTCAAGAATCTTCTCCAGCACCACAGTTTGAAAGCATCCATTCTTTGGTGCTAAACCTTCTTTATGCTCATATCCAGACATGGTTACTAGAAAATGCAGTCTCCTTAGCCTAAGATAAACGCACACTAGCCCCTAAGAGAACAGTTGCCAGTAATAGCCATCAAATTTGGGTCATTTTCTCATTTCTTTCTTGCATTTGACAAGGGGTTGGATGTCCTTGTTATTTTTTTATACCTTCTGTTCCTTTTGGTTCTCATGCCACTGTCTTACTCCGCTTACATTTGTATGAAATTTCTCTGTCTCCTTCTCACATTCTTCTCTTATGTATACCAAATGTAAATTGTGACATCAGAAACATAAAATGTGTCCATAAATAACAAATTCTAGTGAGAATGTAGAGAAAAGAGACCACTTGTACACTGTTAGTGGGAATGTAAATTGATGTAGCCACTCTGAAAAACAGTATGGAGGTTTCTCCCCCAAAATAAAATTCTATATGATCTAATAATTCCACTGATGGGTATGGATATTAAAAAATAATGAAAACACTAATTAAAAAAGCTACTTCCACCCCAGTGTTCACACCAGCACTATTTACAGTGGCCAAGAATTGAGAGCAACTCAAGTGCCCATCAAGAGATGAATGGATAAAGAAGAGTCAATATATATATACAATGGACTATTCAGTTCAGTTGCTCAGTTGTGTCCGACTCTTTGTGACCCCATGAATTGCAGCACACCAGGCCTCCCTGTCCATCACTAACTCCTGGAGTTCACCCAGACTCACGTCCATCAAATCGGTGATGCCATCCAGCCATCTCATCCTCGGTCGTCCCCTTCTCCTGTCCCCAATCCCTCCCAGCATCAGAGTCTTTTCCAATGAGTCAACTCTTTGCATGAGGTGGACAAAATATTGGAATTTCAGCATTAGCATCATTCCTTCCAAAGAAATCCCAGGGCTGATCTCCTTCAAAATGGACTGGTTGGATCTCCTTGCAGTCCAAGGGACTCCCAAGAGGCTTCTCCAACACCACAGTTCAAAAGCATCAATTCGGTGCTCAGCCTTCTTCACAGTCCAAATCTCACATCCATACATGACCACAGGAAAAACCATAGCCTTGAATAGATGGACCTTTGTTGGAAAAGTAATGTCTCTGCTTTTGAATATGCCATCTAGGTTGGTCATAACTTTTCTTCCAAGGAGGAAGCGTCTTTTAATTTCATGGCTGCAGTCACCATCTGCAGTGATTTTGGAGCCCAAAAAAATAAAGTCTGACACTGTTTCCCCATCTATTTCCCATGAAGTGATGGGACCAGATGCCATGATCTTAGTTTTCTAAAAACTAAGCTTTAAGCCAACTTTTTCACTCTCCTCTTTCACTTTCATCAAGAGGCTTTTTAGTTCCTCTTCACTTTCTGTCATAAGGATGGTGTCATCTGCATATCTGAGGTGATTGGTATTTCTCTCAGCAATCCTGATTCTAGCTTGTGCTTCTTCCAGCCCAACATTTCCATGATGTAACTGTTTCCCCATCTATTTCCCATGAAGTGATGGGACCAGATGCCATGATCTTAGTTTTCTAAAAACTAAGCTTTAAGCCAACTTTTTCACTCTCCTCTTTCACTTTCATCAAGAGGCTTTTTAGTTCCTCTTCACTTTCTGTCATAAGGATGGTGTCATCTGCATATCTGAGGTGATTGGTATTTCTCTCAGCAATCCTGATTCTAGCTTGTGCTTCTTCCAGCCCAACATTTCTCATGATGTACTCTGCGTATAAGTTAAATAAGCAGGGTGACAATATACAGCCTTGATGGACTCCTTTTCCTATTTGGAACCAGTCTGTTGTTCCATGTCCAGTTCTAACTGTTGCTTCCTGACCTGCATATAGGTTTCTCAAGAGGCAGGTCAGGTGGTCTGGTATTCCCATCTCTCTCAGAATTTTCCACAGTTTCTTGTGATCCACACAGTCAAAGGCTTTGGCACAAAAAGTCAATAAAGCAGAAACGGATCTTTTTCAGGAACTCTTGCTTTTTTGATGATGCGGTAGATGTTGGCAATTTGATCTCTGGTTCCTCTGCCTTTTCTAAAACCAGCTTGAACACCTGACCAAAAGAATGAAATGATGCCATTTTCAGCAACATGATGGGACTAGAAGCTATTATGCTTAGAGGAGTAAGTTAGACCCAGAAATGCTAAGTCTAAAGAATAAAACAAAATACATTAAACAAATGTATTTAACAAAACAGAAATAGGGTCATAGACATAGAAAACAAACTTATATTCACCAAAGAAGAGAGGAAGAGAAGGAGGAAAAAAATAAGAATATAGGATTAATACAGATACAAATGACTATACATAAATTAAACAACAAGGATTTACAGTATGGCACAGGGAATTATATCCAATATCTTGAAATGACCTATAAATAAATGCCCTGCCTAACACATCATTATTCCTGACATTGAACAACAGTATAAAGGTTCTTGGTAAATGGCAAAGCACGACATCAATTCAAAATAACATTATTGACAGTTGTTTCAATATAATATCAGAAAGAAAATGAAGTTAAGGTAGGGATCTCTGTGACACCCAACCCATACATGCACCCTTCCCTCGGGTTTCTGCCTTAGGAAAGTACTTCCCCTTCAGCTTCTTCATGAGGAATGGCCGGATAGCCTAATTACTCTAGGACTAGACAGTGCCATTCTTTCTTAACTTTGAGATTCTCACTCTGTGATTTGGAACTGAGAGGTATTCCAGGATGTTTCTAATATTTGCTCCCTTTGAAAAATCAGAAAGGGCTTTGTATAACTCTCTTTCCTTACACTGGGGAGATATGGTAATGAGTAGATATGTTATTATCACCTGCTCCTTTCCTATTACATGTGGGTAGCAATGAAACATTCCAGACACCTTGCCAGAAGGCTGGGATCCACTGTGAGAAGGCCAGCATGGGAGTATGGAACAAATTTGGAATACTTCCTCCGAATCTCTTTCTATAAGAAGGATTCCTCTGATCAAGGGTTACATTATTCTTTACGCTGGGGGGGGGCGGTAATCACAAATATTCAAGTATCTCAAATGTTATAACATTCATCTTACCCTTAACACCTTCCATAACCAGTCCATATACTTGACATTGCACTTTGGATTTAGAGCAGATAACATGGTGAACATGCCAGACAAGTGCCCATCTGTCTTCTGACGTGGTGGCCTCCTGGCAGTGAACACTCCCTTTTATCCACATGCCTTCAAGGGAGAGGAGAGCCAACTTTGCCAGTTCTCCTTGCTTCCTTTGCTCTCCCTGAAGAGAAGGCCCACCCAAAGTTCTCTGCATTTTGGTGGGAGACCACCCCATATTTGATTCTCAATCCACAGCAATTTATTTTCTGCCTCATTATTATGAAACTACTGAGAATCTCTTGTAAGGGTTAACACTAGTTGATATATACTCATTTTTCAGGCTCCCCAGGTGGCACTAATGGTAAAGAACTCGCCTGCCGATGCAGGAGACGTGAGAGATGCAGGTTTGACTCTTGGGTTGGGAAGATCCCTGGAGAAGGAAAGGCAACCCATTCTAGTACTTTTTGCTGGCAGAATCCCATGGACAGAGGAGCCTGCAAGAGTCGAAATGAAACTACTGAGAATCTCTTGTAAGGGTTAACACTAATTGATATATACTCATTTTTCAGGCTCCCCAGGTGGCACTAATGGTAAAGAACTCGCCTGCCAATGCAGGAGACATGAGAGATGCAGGTTTGACTCTTGGGTTGGGAAGATCCCCTGGAGAAGGAAAAGGCAACCCATTCTAGTATTTTTTGCTGGCAGAATCCCATGGACAGAGGAGCCTGCAAGAGTCAAATATGACAGCATACAAATTTATCAGTTCTTGTCTAACTTTTAATGTCCTTTCTACCTAGAATGCTTGGCCCTGTTTCTTTCCATCAGGAAAATCTCATTAGAAACATATCTTACCAAGATACATATTCTTTTTTGACCGAAAAGTCCCAAAATACCTTACACAAATACCTATTGTATCATTTCTCAGGCTGTATTATAATCCTTCTTTTTTATTTTTGATGTGTTGAATTGAATTGAATGACACTTCTGACTACCTGTCACTAGGGTACTTAATGTTTTCAATTATTTTAATAGTTGCAATTGGTTAGTCAACAGTTACCTCTATTTTCCCAACTGGAATGTGCATTCGTTAAATAGCTGATTGAGTTAGAGATACATTATATAGCCATGAATAGGAGCCAAGTTAACTAACTTTTGGAAACACTAGACTTTAGATTTCATATCCTTACCAACCAAAATAACTGATCAAACCTATATTTTTACAGGGAATATGATATTTCAGGAAATTGGTTTGTTATACAATGTTTTACTGCTTTGATATTATTTGAAAAATAGAAAAAGAACAGGAGTGTTTATTATTCTAGATTAAATTTCATGTCTCTTTACCACAATTGCAATTTCATATAATTTTTCCACAGCAATAAAATAAAAAGGATCAACCATAGGAGAACATGTTTTAGCATTTTTTAAACATCTGTATCATAGTTTTGGCAAATCTATGGCAAACCTTTGGAAATAGTTTAGACAAACATTGGATAAATCAGCTCTAGAACAGCAGCGTTTAAATGGTCTTAGGTGTGGTGACCACACATCTCAGTTTTCCTGGCATTGTCTGAGCTTATTCTTATTATCTTGGCATAATTGTCAGCAGCTTCTTTTGTTCTCAGTAAGATCCTAGTTTGGATGGTAGAATTGTAGCCATCCTACTTACAGACTGTCTACACAGAGATTAAAAAGGAGACAATAATGTTTAATGTCTAAATGTCCCCATGACTCAGATAAAACCCCCTGAATTTTCATTTTTCGATAAAATCTTTTGATTTCACAAAAACTGTTTTTGTAAGTTTTTAAGTTTATTTCTGTTTTTTACAAATTTCCTTTAAATATGATTATCTCTCTTCCTAAAAATTGTCTCTTATAAATATTCTTTATTTTTCTCTCAAATGAAATGTGTTTTAACTTTATAAGCATATTCAAGTCTTAGGTACTATAAACGGCAACCCGCTCCAGGACTCTTGCCTAGAAAATCCCATGGACGGAGGAGCTTGGTGCAGGCTACGGTCCATGGGGTCACAAAAAGTCGGGCACGACTGAGCGATTTCACTTCACTTCCAACTCTTTAAAACCCAGAAAGATTCCATTATTAATGGAGATTGAAATAAAAACTCCCTCCTATTCATTATGAACTGTTAGTTATAGGGAAAATCTCTTAGGTGCTAATAGGTTCTCTTTCAGTAATGTGTTCTCTGTGATGTCAAACTTCCTGTTCATATGACAATGATCTTATTTTTTCCCCTATGCTTTAGGTAGTGGAGACTACAATTGTTAGTCATTATTTTTGTTCTGGATTCACCCTTAAGATGTTGGCTTGCCTTAAATGTATTTTTATGTGCAACATTTTCTAACCTTTGACAGCACTGTCCATTATGCTTCCATAGTTTTCCTAAATATGCCACTTAAAGGAGGATATTGAACAAAATTAGGACAAAGCATTTTGGAGACAATGGCTTTGAACTTTACTCCCCCTGGTGGTCCAAAGCCCTGTTTCCCTGTGATGTAATAAAAATATTTTTTTCTGATACTAGGAGTCATCAGTGAAATAGATGACAAACAGGTAATTGTTTACAAAAGGATGCATAAGAACCCATTGTCACTTAATGAACAAATTTTACACATATTTATCTCAACTCATTATTCTAACTTATTTATATAAGTTGTATGTAAGTATGCTCTTATGTAATAAAATGCCCAATTGCTAGGATGTTTATCATGAGGAGCAAATGGTAATTTGTTTTATTACTACAAAACCTTAATCAATTTCACACAAATCATCCCTTTATGTCCTTAAGTTTTACATACAGTACGTTTGAACTTTTCTACAAGTATTTTCTAGATCTGAACATTTATACATAAATTAAAATAATATGCAATAATTCACTAAATCAAAATAGGCTTTCATAATAATAGACTATTTCCATTGTGAAGAGCCTTTGCAATATATAGGTCAACCTCTAAATTTTAGATAGAGAAAATTTAAACAGTTGCTTGAGAGTTCAGATTTAAGTCCCAGATCAATGTTCTAGAGGAATTATCTTAATTACCTTTTAAAATAATTTTCTTGCTATTTCCTTGTTTTAGTTCTGTAGTAATTGAAAATAATATAATCAATTGAATGATGAATGATAATAAATATTGGCATTGTATCATTAATTTAGTTTATGAATATTTATTGAGTGCTACTTATTGATAGAAACAGTGTAGCAAGTGTAGAATAAACAGATTTGGAAGATGGGAAAGAAAAAATTACTTTTTGATATGTTGACATTGGGGTTTTCCTGGTGGCTCAGACTATAAACAATCTGCCTGCAATGAAGGAGCCCCAGGTTCAGTCCCTGAGTTGGGAAGATCGCCTGGAGAAGGAAATGGCTACCCAGTCCAGTATTCTTGTCTGGAAAATTCCACAACAGAGGAGCCTGATGGGCTACAGTCCATGGGGTCACAGAGAGTCAGACATGACTGAACAAGTAAGACTTCATGCTGAGATTGAGATGCTTGTGGTTTATCCCAGTAAATGCAGTTGAGCGGGTGATGTGCATCAGCAGTTCAGGTGAGAGAATGAGATGGAACATGGTTTGGGGTAAGCTGGCCTGGAGAAGATAGACTTCATTATAATGCATTAGGAGAATATGAGTTGGAGGAAGTTTTAAAATCTCTTTTCTCCTTTTTCCTTTCTCTTTTTTTATCCCTCTTCTTTCTTTTTTTTACTTCTTTCTCTCTGTCTCTTTCTTTATGTCTGTCTTTCTTTTCCTTGTTTAGCTGAAATTTATATGTGTGCATTAGTTTTGAGAAAAATTGTATAGGAAGATGAGTTTGATTACATTAGAGAAATGTTGAGTAACTATTGAAGTAACAAAGAAGACAGTAAGGAATGGAATTCAGAAAACAAATAGAGTTTTTTTTTTTTTTTTAGTCTTGGAAAAGAGAGGCATTCATTCTGAGCTGAAGGGAGGTTAGAGGACACTGTCAATATGAATAAATTTGCAAGTGAAGAAACAGGATCTTGATCATGTTCCCATTTAGTGTCCTTTTTTTTTTTTACTAATAAACTAAGAAGTAAGGTAATTTTCTGATAGTAAAGAAGGAAGTAGAGGAATAAGATGCATGAATAACATAATGAAAGATAAAGAGAACTAGAATATGTAAAAAGTTACTCTGTAGGATCTAGAATTGGAGGTTCAAATTTGAAATTTAGAATTACATCTATGGTACAGTCTGTTGTTTTCAGCAAGAATTGTCAGAAGACTATATGCAAGAACAGAGAAGGCAAACATTTGAACTGACTGAGAGCTGGTATTTATGAATGCCAAGAGGGTCTATTGGGAATTACATTAGAGAAATGTTGAGTAACTATTGAAGTAACAAAGAAGACAATAAGGAATGGAATTCAGAAAACAAATAGAGTTTTTTTTTTTTTTTTAGTCTTGGAAAAGAGAGGCATTCATTCTGAGCTGAAGGGAGGTTAGAGGACACTGTCAATATGAATAAATTTGCAAGTGAAGAAACAGGATCTTGATCATGTTCCCATTTAGTGTCCTTTTTTTTTTTTACTAATAAACTAAGAAGTAAGGTAATTTTCTGATAGTAAAGAAGGAAGTAGAGGAATAAGATGCATGAATAACATAATGAAAGATAAAGAGAACTAGAATATGTAAAAAGTTACTCTGTAGGATCTAGAATTGGAGGTTCAAATTTGAAATTTAGAATTACATCTATGGTACAGTCTGTTGTTTTCAGCAAGAATTGTCAGAAGACTATATGCAAGAACAGAGAAGGCAAACATTTGAACTGACTGAGAGCTGGTATTTATGAATGCCAAGAGGGTCTATTGGGCTAGACAGTTGTGATTATTGGCAAGTGTCTCAAGAAGGAGAGAAGTTAAGAAATTAGTTGTTACAAATGAGAATAAAAAGGGTGATCTGGGGAACCCAAAGCCTCAATAAGTGTAAAACAGTACTGTAGAACTGTCAAAGAATACTAATAGACAATAAAAATTCAAATAGAATTATGAGTTATAATAATATCTAGAATATGTAGTTGAATATAGATGGCTTAAAAAGAGTGGAATTAAGGTTTAAATATACTTTAACACATTCTGCATTGACAATTACTTGGCCACTTTAAAGAAATCAGTAAATGGCAGATTAAAAAGAATGTTTGGGTTGTTTGACATCAACAAGATAGCAGAGTAGGAAGCCCTGGACTCTTCTTTCTCCCCACAAATACACAGATTCAGTAACGATTCCTAGACAAATTCCCTTTGTAAGAATCCAGAAACAACTGAAAGGTCCATGTACCCCCCAGTCAAATGAAAACCAGCCTTAACAAAGCCAATAGAGATTTGAGACACCCTCGTACTGGATTAACTTTTGCCACCTTAGCATTATATGATGAAAAAGAAACACTCTAGCTCTCAGCTTCTCCCAGGGGAAGCAGGGATTGGTTTCTGTACCCAAACTCCCAGCTATTCTAAGTGGGGCTCCCCAGGGAACTAATTTCCACTTGCCAGTCTTGGACTTCTGTTGGGTCAGGTGCATTCTATGCAACTGGAGGGACATGGTTACAGCATCTTGGGCTGGTAGACATCATACATCCCACGTACTGCTCATCACAGAGCAAGGGACAAAATCCACAGCTGCCTTCTTCTTCCTGGGGAGGGAAAAAGTTAGAATGGGCCAATGAATCGCTATCCAAGTTGGTGGTCTTCTCCTGTAAAAAGCCAGTTCGTGAAGACTAGGAGAGGCATCTACATTGTCTAATATGCAGGCAGCAACACAATAAGTCAAGGAAAATCAATAACCAGGCAAGAATGTTCCCCCCAAAAAGGAATGAAATAAACCTCCAGATACTAACCCTAAAGAAAGGAAGAAGTGTGTTAGTGTTAGTCACTCAGTCGTGTCCCACTCTTGGTGACCCCATGGACTGTAGCCCACCAGGTTTCTCTGTCCATGGAATTCTCCAGGCAAGAATACTGGAGTGGGTTGCCATTTCCTTCTCCAAAGAAAAGCAGTAACCTGATATATATACCTGAAAGAGAATTGAAAATAACTCTCAGAAAAGTGCTCACTGAGGTCAGGAAAACAATGCATGAACAAAAGGAGAAATTGAACAAAGAGAAAATATTAAAAAGTACAAAACAAATCATGGAGCTAAAGTCAATATTCAAACTTAAACAAAACCCACCAAAGTGTTTCAACATCAAACTAGAGCAAGCAAAATAAAACACTGGTGAATTTAAAGACTGGTCACTGGAAATAATTAGGTCAGAGGAGCAAACAGAAAACAATGAAAAAAGTGAAGAAAGCTTAAGTGAGCTATGGGATACTGTCAAGAAACCAATACAAGCAGTACAGGATTCCCAGAACGAGAAGAGAGTAATAAAAGACCAGAAAAATTACTCAAAGCAATAATAACTGAAAACTTCCAAAATCTGAGAAAGGAAATGGATATCCAAATCCAAAAAGCTTGTTGTTGTTCAGTTGCTTGGTTGTGTCCTACTCTCTGTGACCCAAGGACTGCAGCGCACCAGACTTCCCTGTCCTTCACTATCACCTGGAGTTTGCTCAAACTCGTGTCCACTGAGTCAGTGATGTCATCCAACCATCTCACCCTCTGCCCCCTTCTCCTCTTGCCCTCAATCTTTCCCAGCATCAGGGTCTTTTCCAATGAGTTGGCTCATTGGAAAGCCAGTGAGCCATCAGGAAGCCAGAGTACTGGAGCTTCAGCATCAGTCCTTCTAATGAATATTCAGGATTGATTTCCTATAGGACGGACTGGTTTGATCTCTTTTCTATCCAACAGACTCTTAAAAGAGTTTTCTTTCAGCACCACAGTTAAAAACATAAATTCTTAGGCACTTAGCCTTCTTTATGGTCCAACTCTCACATCCATACATGACTACTAGAAAAACCTTTGTTGGCAAAATGATGTCTCTGATTAGACAGATCTTTGTTGGCAAAGTGATGTCTCTGCTTTCAACAGGTGGAGTTAATAATCAATTGACATCAAATTTCACTGAAACAAGACAAGTAAGCTATAAAGCCCTGCTGTACAGCATTGTACTTATATTCACCATAATGTACATTTAAAATTTGTAAAGACAGACGGTCTCATATTGAGTGTTCTTAATATAATAAATTAAGTTTTAAGAAAGAGTACTTGTTTTAGAGCCTATAGACTGGGTTTGAGACTGTATTCTAGTACTTGCTAGTAATATAAATTTTAAATATTTATCTTCTCTTAGCTCCAGTGTATGTGCTCGGTCATGTCTGACTCTTTGCAGCCCCATGGACTGTAGCCTGCCAAGCTCCTCGTCCATGGAATTTTTCAGGCAAGAATACTGAAGTGGGTTGCCATTTCCTACTCCAAGGGACCTTCCTGATCCAAGGATCAAACCCACATCTCTTTCATTTCCTGCATTGGCAAGCATCTTCTTTACACCTAGAACCACCTGGGAAGCCCCTTAGCTCCAATGCCCTCATCTATAAAATAGGAATAGAAATAAACAGTATGCAGGATTCTTACTAAAATCAAATTAATCTCCATAGAAGAGATATATCATAATGTTGTTACATATTAAATATATCATCTCATATATAATTTTTTTTATGATAAAGCCTTTAGGATCCTGCTTTCTCTACTTTTCCCTCTTCACATCATGGAAACAAATTCAAGAATAGTTCATCCTAAAAAAAAAACCTGACCTTTAATTTTTTATATCTTTTTCAGTGCTGTCCTAGTTTTCTTGTTTCCTTCATAACTAAATTAATAGAGGAATTTTTTATTCAATGATCTTTTCTTATCTTCTCTTAAATTCTCTATAACTGAATTTTGCTCTCACCATTTTCCTGCAACTGTTTTTTTGTAATATCCTTCCAAGTGAAAATTTGGATGAACTCTTTTCATACATTATCTGAATTGTAAAGCATTTGGCACTACAATCTTTCCTAAAGTACTGTTTCTTTATATATTCTCCTCTCTTCAGATTTTGCAATAAAATAACTCTCCTGGTTCTTCCTGATGCATCAGATCACTATTTTTTAATTTCCTTTACTGATTCCTCTTCTTTTCCTATAAAATTGGCATTCCCAGGTTTCACTCTTTTTTTTAATTTTTTATTTTTATTAAAATTTTTTATGCGAACCATTTTTAACATGTTTATTGAATATGTTACACTATTGCTTTGGTTTTATGTTTTGGTTTTTTGTCTGCAAGGCACATGGGATCTTAGTACCCCAATCTGGAATCAAACCCTCACCCTCTGCATTGGAAGGTGAAGTCTTCACCACTGAACCACCAGGGAAGTCCCCCCAGATTTCATTCTTATTCACATTTCTCCTTTGTCTATCTCAGTCACCTATTGGAATTTAAATACTGCTGGTACTGCTGATCCTACATCTAAGCATGCTCAGCCACTTAGTCATGCTCAGCTCTTTGCGACCCCACAGACTATAGCCTGCCAGGCTCCTCCAGCCATAGGATTGTCCCAGCAAGAATACTGGAGTGGGTTGCCATTTCCTCCTCCAGGGGATTTTTCCCAACTCAGAGATAGAGCCCACATCTCCTGCATTGCAGGCAGATTCTTTCCACTGAGCTACTGGAGAAGCCCCTTCTCCATCTAAGAAAACTCTAAATTTAGAAATTTATCCATTACTTATTTATTCTGTTAATATACATTTAGTATCTACCATGTGTCAGGCATGGGCTGTAAAAAGGAATTGGAAATATGGCAGTAAACAACACAAACCAAGACCTTTGCTTTCATTTTCTTGAATATTTCCTGAGGATTTCAAGTTGAACACGCCTAAAGCTGAAATAATCCCCTTCTATCTCCTGCTATCTGTTCCCTGCCTTGTGTTTTATTTCCTAGCAAACATGAATAATTCTATCCACTTACGTATTCAAATCAGAAATCTGAGAGTAATCTAGACTCTTATTTCATTGACATTTTTTTCATAACCATTAAATCTACTTTTCAGTATGTTATTAAATCCAGTTCCTCATTTTCATCCACAGACACACTTCACGATCACATTCCTAGCAAACATGAATAATTCTATCCACTTAGGTATTCAAATCAGAAATCTGAGAGTAATCTAGACTCTTATTTCATTGACATTTTTCTCATAACCATTAAATCCACTTTTCAGTATGTTATTAAATCCAGTTCCTCATTTTCATCCACAGACACACTTCACGATCACCTGGGCTCTGTATGTATAAAATGGGATAGCTTTATGCTACTTCATGGGGTTGACAATAAGATTAATGATATAATGGATTCCTTAGTCTCAAAACATTACCCAGTACATGGTGCTTATTAAATGTGTTAGTTATCATTACTAAATATTAATAATTATTAGCTATTAGAATTGGCATTTGAAATGAAGCTTATTGCCCTTCCCTGAATAGGAGAACAAAAAATATTGACCAAAAATCCAAGTCACTTCATCAAAAGTACCATGTGCTAGACAAATTGACTTTCTTACATAAAGAGTGTGTGTATATACATATTAATATATATTTAAAAAGTCTGCCTGAACTTCAGTGAGGCTTTTCATTTGAAGTCTGAGCAATAAGATAGGAATGTGTGATATAAACCATGCCCCTCAGAGTATAACTATGACTCAAGCATTTTAGTGAGATTGTCTCTATCTATATATCACAGAAATACATACACACATAAGGTTGAGAATCACACCCACGTCCCTTATTCCAGTTTGTCAGTCTCCTAACTGAACACCCAGGAGGATGGAGGTCAATTTATCTTCCTTATTATGAATTAAGCTGAATTGAGGAGCCCAGTTTGAGTGTGAAGTCAAATTGTCTTGTAATTCCTTTTCTACTGGATTGAATTTACCACCAGTACTATTGGCATCTCTCCTATCATCAACCTATTGGGCATTGAGCCTGCCAAAAGCTGACTAAAGTGAGGACCTAGAAAGCATGAACGTTCAGCTCCTGCCCTCAATTCGTTAATCAGTCATTCCTGCTCTCTTGGGAAGGGTTGACAAAACAGACAGAGGTGGTTAGAAAATTTCTTTTTCTAACTCTACCCTCAGACAAGGCAGATGTTATTATGTCTTGACCATAGAAGAAGTAAGAGGGGAAGAGAGAGACTACAATTGGTTTTTGAATATTAAAATATTTAAAGGTAAACATATCACATTTTCAAGTAATAGTAAAAGGTTGATGCTTCAGAAAACAATGTAATTCACGGTGACTTTAATCAATGAAATCTACTTTTTCAAAGTGAAGAAGAGCAGTAGTAGAAGGCAAAACAACCCAGAAATAGGATAAGGGGGGAATGATTAAAAATAAACATTAAAAATATTTGAGAGGCATACTGGGCTGTGAGCTATACATGCCTTATCTCTACAGCTGTCATTTTAAAAGCAAACATAATACTAGAAATGTGTTAATGGGAATGAGATATGTGAAAATAAGTATGTTGAGGATGCTTCTAACACATAACAGCATTATATTTATATTGACAAATAGATATAAAATAAGACATGGAAAAAATACAAAGTTTCCATAGAAGATCATCCAAACAAAGAGTTGAACAGGCACTGCTGAGTGGAAGAAAGAGTATGTGTATGCTTTGAAACACACAGATCTGGGCTGAAATATTAGATTTAGAATGTTAACTATACTAGTTGAACTCCTCTGATATCTTTGCCTGTCTACAAAGTAAGAGCAGTTTCATATGGGTGTTGTTGTAGAATACATCACGTCATGCCTGGCCTGTGGTCATCTCTCAAACACAAGTACTTTTCTTACTGCCTGGGAAACGTATCATTGAAAAATAGAGACTTAAAGAAATGAATTAATTGGTTTTGAATGAAAAGAGGTGACTTAGCCCCTACTTTTCCTTCCAGTAAACAGTCTCTTATTTAATTCCCTGAATACTCAATAACCTGAAGAGTCTGAGCTAGAAGAAATAGCCTTAAATTACATCAATTCTCTTCTTCCTGGGAATATAATACTGGAATAGGCCCTAGATCTTAGAGTGTCCAAACCAGGAAATCATGCAAAATAGTCATAAATATGTATCCAAATGATTGAGAACCCAGTCAATCTTTTCTGCAAGAATTTTAATCACACCCGTGGTCTGCATGGTTCTATAGACTGTGATCTTATCCATTTATCTTGAAGCTGACCTGCCCCAAATATTGTCTGGAATATATTTGTCCATTTAATTCATTATGCATATTAATTCCTAATAAATATTTATTTTTATAGTTTTTACAACTGGGACAGTCATATTGCTGTTTGGAATTCAACTCCCAACTACCAAGTGATTGCCAATAATCCAGAAGGCTTACTTTTCAAATACAAAAGAGACAGAAAAATTCTCAATGTGGACCCTAAGGTACATCTGCTTTTACATTTATGAATCTCATTATATTTTATTGTATCTCTACTATCACTCAAAAATTATTAAATAATTGACCTTAAGTTTTTTTTTAATTTATAAATGAAAAGCTATGTGGAAACAAGTGTGATGTATGGCAAAGCCAATATAATATTGTAAAGTAATTAGCCTCCAATTAAATAAATTTATATTTAAAAAAAAAGAAAGAAAGAAACTTTAAAACTTAATAAATTATCAGAAACCAACAGGGAAGAATTTGGGGGGGAAAGCTCATTTCAAGGGGACACCAAGTAGACAGCTTAAGGCTGCAAGCAAAGCATCTGTGCGCTTGATAAAATCAGTTGAAACACCATGAAAAAAGATTCCTTTGGACTCTCCCTTTTGGTAACTTTAAATCATTCGAGTAATACATACTCTAAATACTCAGCTCTCCATATCCTTAGAGGCAGAAACTGCTGAGAAGGAGTCCACATGTTTGCACTTTCATGAGGGACTTGAACAAGAGAGGATTTTGATACCCACAGGTGGTCGTGGAACCAATCCCCAGAGGATACTAAGGGATGACTGTAATGTATCAAGTTCTGTGCTAAGCTCCTGTAAGGTGTTGCTTCATTTTGTCTTCAGAACAACCCGACACAGGCACCATTACATGTCTTCATTTACAGATCAAAAAAATGAGGTTAGAGAGGGTATGGGAGGTACCTGAGGGAAGTGGCAGAACCGGATTTATATTTCAAACTCCCAGGTTCAACAAGTGCTTTGGATCACAATATTTTCACTACATTAGTAGTAGTAGACTTAAACTTTTTCTTATTGTTCACTGAATGAATGAGTGAAGTTGCTCAGTTGTGTCCGACTCTTTGCGACCCCCCAGGAGATCTTCCCGACACAGGAATTGAACCCGGGTCCCCTGCACTGTAAGCAGACGCTTTTACCATCTGAGCTACCAAGGAAGATTCTGTTGTTCACTATGGATGCTTTAAAATGTGAGAGTTACATCTTGTCTGATAAGGCAAAGTGTCTAAATTTTAATGAGGGTCACTTAAAAACATCTTTTAAGAATCATTAGTGTGATTGTACCCAGAATTAAATTTGTCTATTTGACTAATGGGAAATCTTAGGCTGTTAAAAATAAGAACTATGTTTATTTGCCTTCTAAGTTCCTCAAATTGTAGATTGTTAGGTAACAGGCACCCAAAAGTAGACTGATCAACTGAATAAAGCTGAGTAGGGTGAAGTCATATAATTTCATCCCCAATTTGTTTTTGAAACTTTTTAATATAAGAAAATGCATTCCAAAATAGTCTGTGATTCTATTACATTGTCTTCAACATTATTAAAATGCTTTAAAGTAGATAGATTTAAAAAAAAAAAGAAAAAATAAATAAATGGAACTCACATGTAAGAACACTCCTCTTTGCCTGGCAGCAGACTTAGGTCAGAGAACCAGTAGACTTCACATCCATTTTTTGCTCTGATTCTGTGGAGTCTAGTCACTGAATTTGGTGATGACTCATTTACAGAAGAGAGGCTCTCATCTCACATACATACCCAGAATTCTAATATCCCTTTTCTATATTTGACTAACACTGAAAGCCGGAGAAGGCAATGGCACCCTACTCCAGTCCTTTTGCCTGGAAAATCCCATGGACGGAGGAGCCTCGTAGGCTGCAGTCCATGGGGTCGCTAAAGAGTCAGACACGACTGAGCAACTTCACTTTCACGCATTGGAGAAAGAAATGGCACCCACTCCAGTGTTCTTGCCTAGAGAATCTCAAGAATGGGGGAACCTGGTGGGCTGCCATCTCTGGGATCGCACAGAGTCGGACACGACTGAAGCGACTTAGCAGCAGCAGCAGCAGCAACACTGAAAGCAATATTGTCTTTAATGCATTTATGAGTGTTCACTTAATAGCAGAGAAGTATATGTGCACATCTTGTCTCTGATAGTGCCTCTTTACTCATAAGTGGGTGTCAGAAAGTGAAAATGAAAGTTGCTCAGTCGTGTCTGACTCTTTGCCACCCCATAGACTATAACCTGCCAGGCTCCTCTGTCCATAGGATTCTCCAGGCAAGAATACTGGAGTGGGAATCCGTTCCCTTCTCCAGGGGATCTTCCCAGCTCAGGGATTGAACCTGGGTCTCTCACGTTGCAGGATGATTCTTTACCAGCTGAGCCACCAGGGAAGCTCCAAATGAGTGTCAGCACACTATCACTTGAGGCAAATTATAGAAAACTTAATAAATAGCATTCACAGAGTCTTTTCCCTTTTGTAGGCTAAACTACATACATAAGAAAACATATGATTAATAGCATTATTAATATGTGTGGAACAAGTTTTTGAATCAGTTTTGAATGGCATCACATAGATTATTTTAAGGCTTAATTTAACCTATGCCATCCATATACATATACCAAGAATGTATGCCATCAATTATAGTTTTTGTGTATGTCTTTGAAAAATCATTACTGAATCCAAACTGCTATTTGAATGGTTTGAATAGCTTTAATTAATAAACACTCATTTCCACAATAATCTATCATGAAATTTCAAAGACTTAATCAATAATCCATGAAACATAACATGTTCCTCTTTTTCCTGGAAGATTTTAATTATAACTCAAAAGATTCATGGTGAGTCTGAAGGAAAGGTACTTCCAAAATCTTGGAGAATACGGATTTGGATAATTAATAATAGAAGTATATTATTGTATATTACATGTGTATAAAGTATATTGGTCTTCCTGGTGTCTCAGACAGTAAAAAATCTGCCTGCAATTCAGAAGGCCTGGGTTCAGTCCCTGGGTTGAGAAGATCCCCTGGAGAAGGGAATGGCTACCCACTCCAATATTCTTGCCTGGAGAATTCCATGGACAGAGGACCCTGGCAGGCTGCAGTTCATGGAGTTGCAAAGAGTTGGCCACAACTGAGCAACTAACACTTTCATAAAATATACTATATAAAAGAATTGTTAAGTGAGGCATCCAGTGATATTTGGGTACTTGCTCAGTTGCTCAGTAGTATCCAACTCTTTGCAATTCTATGGACTATAGCCCACCAGACTCCTCTGTCCATGGAATTTTTCAGGCAAAAATACTGTAGCGGGTCACCATTTTCTCTTCCAGGGGATCTTCCTGACCCTGGGATCGAACTCCCATCTCTTTTGTCCCCTACATTGGCAGGTGGATTCTTTACCACCAAGACACTTAGGAAGCTCCTATTTGGATACTTATGTTCCTTTAAATTTTATTTTTTAAAATCTTTTTGAAGGATAAAAACTAACAAAAGAATATTGGTCTTAGTATTAATAAACAAAATTCTAGGCCTTTACTTTATTATTAACTGGCTTCATGGTTTTGAGAAATTCACTTAACTTCTCTAGGCTTTGCTGTTCACAGCTGGAAGATGAGACTTTGTTGCTGTTTTCTGATCTCTGGAGTCTCTCTAGCTCCCCAGGCCTAATTTGCAGAGATTCTAATGCAACTGGGCCTTGAAGTACATATTTTCATAAAGCTACCAGTGTGATTCTGCTGTAGATTGTCCGTGAACCACAATTTGCAAAAGTCTTCTCTATAAAAACAATAATCTCAAGATCTGGTACTCTGTGTCCCAGACACAAGTGTTCTCAAACAAAATAGAACACATATATTTTCATTTTTATGGACTAGATATAAAATTAGCATGTATGTAACCTACTTAATTTGTTAACTTATTTACCCTCTTAAAAGAGCCATAATCATTTTATATTTCATGCATCAACACAGCAGCTCTTACAGACCTACAGGCAGTCAAGAAATAAGCTAATAAGTCAAGTTTTTCAAACTACAAACAACAATTTGAGTTACATCTTTATACTCAATATCCTCCCTTACGATTCTGCTTGAAATTCTTCCTAAGATGAACATCTCATAATTCCATCTTTAAAGAGCTCTAAAATATTAAGAACCATACAACTCAACTCTCCTTTTCCTTTCCTTCAAGTACTCTCTGAGATATTTTACGCCTGAAATTAAAGAGGTTGAGATAAATGAAAGGTGGAGACAGTGGTAAACAGGATGTGTTTCCTTTGTACAACACAGATGTAGACTCATTAATTCTGAAGTATGGTTCCCTTGAAACAGAGTTGCTTGTTAATGGAAAGAGTGGAAAAAAGAAAATTGTGCAGGTCTTAGAACAAGTAACATGAGTTCATTGGTTAAGAAATTCCAAATGCAATAAGAGTTTGGTTGCATTGAAAACAGGACCACTGGCTTTAACTTCCCTGCAGCTGTATAACATCTGGAACAAATAAGGCCAGTTTCTATTTCTGTGTGAAGAATGCTTGTCTGAGTGATTCACACCCACCCAAATGTTTCCAGTGTATTATCTTTAGAAGGATTGAGTGGACAAACTTTGTACTCACTCCTCTGCATCATCTGCACAAAGGATAAAAAAAAAAAAAAAACGGAATTTTCCTTTTGCTTTTAGGAAACATTAACGGTGAAAGAGTTTGCTTTGAGTCTTAGCCTAACACAGGTGGCCTAAAAGTTTCATAATCTACTAATGAGAGATTGTTTAGCATAGTTAAAATAGGAAAAAACTTTCATACCTACACCTTCTTTTCCCCTCCCCCTCCCCTCTTCTGTTTACTAATGTGAGAACAGAACCATCACCTGGAAAAATGTCTGGTTAATAAATACTCAATAAATATTTATGGCATAAATGATTGAATGTATGATTCCCTCCAAACACAAATGCAATGCGATACATTAACAAAAAGGTGAAGAGTATATTATGCCACTGACGCTTGAGGTAGCAGTAACAGTCAAAAGGGCACAGTCACACCAATCTGTATTGATCCAAGTAAGTCAGAAAAAATAATTATAGGAACTTATTGGTGGAAACAGCTAGTAGTGTGGCCATAATTTTAGGCTTTGTTGAAGTTATGCAGGAATCTTTATTTTAGTATGTGCTTCCAAGTGTTCTTGTGCAGTCCCAGGAATATGTAATTTAAGCCATCTCAAATTCAGACTGTTAGAATATGTTTTTGATTTATGAACAAATTGACACAAACAGGTTAAATGACTTGCTCAGGGTCACAGACTTCGTTATTAGTAGAAACTAGTGATGAAACTTAAACTTAAATATGAGACACCATAGGGAGCATAAAGATGAGTGTATGAGTTCAACACTTACCCTTTAAGTGCTTGCAGGATTTTTAAGAAAACGGGCATGTAAAGAATATAAGGGAAACCTAAGGAGGAAAGTGATATGCTACAAAAAAATAGAAATGCTTTGGAATTCAGTGGAGAGATGACTTTCGATCTAAGGCAGGGAGAGCATTTGAGATGGTTAAGGAATAATGGAGGAAGTAATCTTTCAATTGAAATTGAAGAATGATTAGGAATTGAACTCAGAGAGATGGAGATGATACCAAGAATGAAACCTATTAGCAAAGATAAGGTTGATGAGTGTAAAACAAAGGAAAGGAAGACCTAAATAGTTAAAGCTAGCTGTTGAATTGCTCTGGAGAAGGAGTGGAATGGGAATTAAGCAAGAAAAGATCAAGAAAAGCCTTGAATGCAGAACTGGTGAGGACTTTGGACTAGTTCAGTTCAGTCACTCAGTCTTGTCCAACTCTTTGCAACCCCATGAATCGCAGCACACCAGGCTTCCCTGTCCATCACCAACTCCCGGAGTTTACCCAAACTCATGTCCATCGAGTCGGTAATGCCATCCAGCCATCTCATTCTCTGTCATCCCCTTCTCCTCCTGCCCCCAATCCCTCCCAGCATCAGGGTCTTTTCCAATCAGTCAACTCTTCACATGAGGTGGCCAGAATATTGGAGTTTAGCTTTAGCATCATTCCTTCCAAAGAAATCCCAGGGCTGATCTCCTTTAGGATGAACTGGTTGGATCTCCTTGCAGTCCAAGGGACTCTCAAGAGTCTTCTCCAACACCACAGTTCAAAAGCACCAATTCTTCATGGCTCAGCTTTCTTCACAGTCCATACATGACCACTGGAAAAACCACAGCCTTGACCAGACTGCTTTTGTTAGGTGCATACAATTTCTGTCCTTTACTGAGCCCATCTTTGCATGAAATGTTCCCCTGGTATCTCTAATTTTCTTGAAGAGATCTCTAGTCTTTCCCATTCTTTTGTTTTCCTCAATTTCTTTGCATTGATCACTGAGGAAGGCTTTCTTATCTCTCCTTGCTATTCTTTGGAACTTTGCATTCAGATGCTTATATCTTTCCTTTTCTCCTTTGCTTTTCACTTCTCTTCTTTTCACAGCTATTTGTAAGGCCTCTTCAGGCAGCCATTTTTCTTTTTTACGTTTCTTTTTCATGGGGATGGTCTTGATTGCTGTCTCCTATATAATGTCATGAACCTCTGTCCATAGTTCATCAGGCACTCTGTCTATCAGATCTAGTCCCTTAAATCTATTTCTCACTTCCACTGTATANTTCAGGCAGCCATTTTTCTTTTTTACGTTTCTTTTTCATGGGGATGGTCTTGATTGCTGTCTCCTATATAATGTCATGAACCTCTGTCCATAGTTCATCAGGCACTCTGTCTATCAGATCTAGTCCCTTAAATCTATTTCTCACTTCCACTGTATAATCATAAAGGATTTGATTTAGGGCATACCTGAATGGTCTAGTGGTTTTCCCTACTTTCCTCAATTTAAGTCTGAATTTGGCAATAAAGAGTTCATGATCTGAGCCACAGTCAGCTCCCAGTCTTGTTTTTGCTGACAGTATAGAGCTTCTCCATCTTTGGCTGCAAAGAATATAATCAATCTGATTTCAGTGTTGACCATCTGATGATGTCTATGTGTAGAATCTTCTCTTGTGTTGTTGGAAGAGGGTGTTTGCTATGGCCAGTGTGCTCTCTTGGCAAAACTCTATTACCCTTTGCCCTGCTGTACACTGTACTCCAAGGCCAAATTTACCTGTTACTCCAGGTGTTTCTTGACTTCCCACTTTTTCATTCCCATCCCCTATAATGAAAATGATATCTTTTTTGGGTGTTAGTTCTAAAAGGTCTTGTAGGTCTTCATAGAACCATTCAACTTCAGCTTCTTCAGCTTTACTGGTTGGGGCATAGACTTGGATTACTGTGCTATTGAATGATTTGCCTTGGAAATGAACAGAGATCATTCTGTCATTTTTGAGATTACATCCAAGTACTGCATTTCAGACTCTTTTGTTGACTATGATGGCCACTCCATTTCTTCTAAGGGATTCCTGCCCACAGTAGTAGATATAATGATCATCTGAGTTAAATTCACCCATTCCAGTCCATTTTAGTTCTCTGATTCCTAGAACGTCAACATTCACTCTTGCCATCTCCTGTTTGATCACTTCCGATTTGCCTTGATTCATGGACCTAACATTCCAGGTTCCTATGCAATATTGCTCTTTACAGCATTGGACCTTGCTTCTATCACCAGTCACATCCTCAACTGGATATTGTTGCTTTGGCTCCATCCCTTCATTCTTTCTGGAGTTATTTCTCCACTGGTCTCCAGTAGTGTATCGGGTACTTATCGACCTGGGGAATTCCTCTTTCAATATCCTATCATTTTGCCTTTTCATACTGTTCATGGGGTTCTCAAGGCAAGAATACTGAAGTGGCTTGCCATTCCCTTCTCCAGTGGACCACATTCTGTCAGACCTCTCCACCATGACCCATCCATATTGGGTGGCCCTGCACAGCATGGCTTAGTTTGATTGAGTTAGACAAGGCTGTGGTCCCTGTGATCAGATTGACTAGATTTCTGTGATTATGGTTTCAGTGTGTCTGCCCTCTGATGCCCTCTCGCAATACCTACTGTCTTACCTAGGTGTCTCTTACCTTGGACTTGGGGTATCTCTTCACAGCTGCTCCAGCAAAGTACAGCTGCTGCTCCTTACCTTGGAAGAGTCGCCCCTCTTGACCAATTGGGTGGCCCTGCACAGCATGGCTTAGTTTGATTGAGTTAGACAAGGCTGTGGTCCCTGTGATCAGATTGACTAGATTTCTGTGATTATGGTTTCAGTGTGTCTGCCCTCTGATGCCCTCTCGCAATACCTACTGTCTTACCTAGGTGTCTCTTACCTTGGACTTGGGGTATCTCTTCACAGCTGCTCCGCAAAGTACAGCTGCTGCTCCTTACCTTGGAAGAGTCGCCCCTCTTGACCTTGAACATGGAATATCTCCTCTCGGCCCTCCTGCCCCCGTGCAGCCGCCGCTCCTTGGACTTAGGATAGCTCCTCTCCGCTGCCACCTCTGACGTCGGACGTGGGGCTGCTCCTCTCGACCGCTGCCCCTGACCTCTGACTTAGGGTTGCTCCTCCTGACTGCCACCCCTGACCTCGGATGTGGGGCGGTGGCTGAGAGGAGCTATCCCACATCTAAAGTCAGGGGCGGTGGCCAAGACGAGCTACCTTAGACTACAGTTGATGGGGAATAGGGAAATATGCCCAGGCTCTTGCACAGGGAAATAACAGGATGCAAGTATGCTTTAAGGAGATTAGAGAGTGTAAATTAGGACAGACCAGGCAGAAAGACTGGAGAAGATGAGACTATAACAATCAGAGAGAACTAGATCTAGGGGCCGCACTGTAGTTAGAATGTTTCTGAGTTATGCTTTTAATACTGCAACTATCGGATCATCCAAGAAAAGACAAAACTTAAAGAATATGTCAATGTAGAAAAAGTGGTTGAGAAATGTCACTTTACTCCAACACTTAGGAAAGAGAAAGAGAGAGAGAGAGTTTTAATGCTGGATAAGAATAGAGAAAAAGATAAGCTGGGTGGATGTCATTTAAGTCATTCTGTCACCTCTTTATTCTTCCTTCCATCCTCCTCTTCCTGTGTTTACTGGCACTGTGAGGTATAAAAAGTGAATCAGAAAGTTGGCTTTCTTTCCCTAAAAAAGCTTACAGGTTAATTGGTGGGTGGGTGCAAAAATATCATGTGCACAGAAATGCAAGCTGGAAAGTGACCTGAGAGGGAAGAAAATGCTCTGAGAACACAAAGGAGGCAGAGATTACTTTCGACCTAAAGCATTCAAAGGGCTTTCCTTATGGCTCAGCTGGTAAAGAATCCGCCTGGATTGTGGGAGACCTGGGTTCGATTCCTGGGTTGGGAAGATCCTCTGGAAAAGAGAAGGCTACCCACTAATATTCTGGCCTGGAGAATTCCATGCACTGTATAGTCCATGGGGTTGCAGAGAGTCAGACACAACTGAGTGACTTCACTTCACAAGGCATTCAAAAACAAGTTAGTGAAAGAAATGGCATCTGAACCAGATTTTGAAAGATGGATGTGATGAAAACATGAGAACAAGAGCAGAAAGGGTGTTCTGGTAGGCAGGAACTTCACATGGAAAGGTGTGGAAGCACAGGGCATGAGGCTGCTTGAGAAGGGAGAGGAGCTCCTTTTGGCAAGAGTCATTCTCAGCATTGACCAGACATTAGAATCACCCATAATGTTTTATAGTGTTTGATGCCTGGCCTCATCAGCAAAAACTATAGTTTAATTGGTGTGGGTGGAAGGTCTGCCTGGACATCCATTCTTTTTAAAAGTTCCCAGGTAAGTCTTAAGTGCAAGCAGGGTTGAGACCAAGGTGCAGGAAGGAGAGAAATAGCAGAGAAGTTTTGGGAGAAACTTGAAGTCCAAGTTCAGCTCAGTTCAGTCACTCAGTCGTGTCCAACTCTTTGCGACCCCATGAATTGCAGCACGCCAGGCCTCCCTGTACATCACCAACTCCCACTGAATGGAAGCCAAATCTAGTGAGTTTTTGCCGTTCTGTACAGTTCAACAAAAATCTGTACCATTTGTGTCAAGACATAATCAAAATTTCTGAGTATGAAAATGATTAAGCCATCCTGAAAGGAGGTTATTTTTCTGCTGGCTAAATTCCAATGGTGTGCAAAAAAAAATCAATTGTATGAAAAATATGAAATTAGGGCTTCCCAGGTGGTGCTACTGGTAAAGAACACACTTGTCAATGCAGGAGAGTGAAGAGACACGCCTTCAGTCCCTGGGTCAGAAAGAGCCTCTGCAGAAGGAAATGGCAATTCACTGCAATGTTCTTGCCTGGAGAATCCCATGGACAGAGGAGCCATGCATGCTGCAAACTATGGGGTCACGAAAGGCTGGACATGACTGCAGAAACTCAGCACGGCATTCACAAGGCTCCTTTCTGCCACTTTTTATTTTATGTCTAATAGAGTGTATTTAAATATAGTTGCTTGATAAATGGTTAATAACAAAACAAGCAAATAAACAAAAAATACGTTAAAAGATCTTAAAGATGCATGGTTTTCATTAGATGTGTGTGTTTGTATGCTTAGTCGCTCAGTCGTGTCTGACTCTTTGAGACCCCATGGACTGTAACCTGCCAGGCTCCTCTGTCCATGGAATTCTGTAGGCAAGAATGCTGGAGTTGGTTGCCATTTCCTCCTCCAGGAGATCTTCCCAACACAGGGACTGAACCCATGTCTCCGGTGTTTCCTGCATTTCAGGTAAGTTCTTTTCCTGCTGAGGCACCCCAAATTAGACATAGCAAATAGAAACAGAAGACATTATTATATCATAAACTTTTCTGGTTCACCCTGAGTGTCACTGAACTTGGAAGTCAAGTGCAATGCAGACTGCACTGATTTAGCAGATGTATTTCTTATTTCTTTACATATCGATACTCTTTGCTATGCAACAGGAGCTCCCCAATCCAGTCTCCTCTCTTGGAAAATCACAATTGTTCAAACACAAAAATGAGCTATGCTGCAATGCAAACTGTTGTCGTAAGAGCTCTTCATCTACATCCAGCCCACGAGGACCTGTTTAGCAGCAATTTCCTCGACTTCCAGATAGCATTTCCCCTTCCTCTCTCCTCACACCAGCCAGTCAGGAGAGTCCTAGGCTTCATCCTCCTAGGGATTCAAACTGCATCTGTCTGTGGCAAGGCCCAGGAATCCCCATTTTTTAAAAAAATTATTTTACTGAAGCATGGTTGATTGACAATGTGGTATTAGTTTAGGGTGTATAGAAAAGTGATTCAGTCATACAAATATATATAGTTTTTCCCTTTTTCAGATTCTTTTCCTATACAGGTTATTTCAAAACACTGAATATAGTTCCCTTGGCCATACAATATGTCCTTGTTGTTTATCTATTTTATATATAATATGTACATATGTGTTACTCCCAATTCCTAATTTATCCCGCACCCAACCTTTCCTTTTTGGTAACCAAAAGTTTGTTTTATATGTCTGTGAGTCTGTTTCTGTTTTGTAGGTAAATATGTCTGTATCATTCTTTTTGTTTTATATTTCACATATAAGTGATATGATATTTGTCTTTGTCTGACTTACTTCACTTAATGTTGTAATCACTAGGTCCATTCATGTTGTTGCAAATGGCAATATATAATTATTTTTTATGGTCAAGTAATATTCTATTGTATATGTATATATATTATATATATAATACATATATACTTTGGCCACCTCATGCAAAGAACTGACTCATTGAAAAAGACCCTGATGCTGGGAAAGATTGAAGGCAGGAGGAGAAGGGAACAACAGAGAATGAGATGGTTGGATGGCATCACCAACTTGAGGGACACAAGTTTGAGCAAGCTGGAGAGTTGGTGATGGACAGGGAGGCCTGGTGTGCTGCAGTCCATGGGGTCACAAAGAGAGGGACATGACTGAACTGACTGACGTATGTACCACATCTTCTGGTTATTAAACTTGCTTCCATGTCTTAACTATTGTAAATAGTGCTGCAATGAACATTAGGGTACATATACCTTTTCCAGTTACAGTTTTTCCAGATATATGCCCAAGAGTATTTTCAAATGTCTCTTCTGGTGAGCTTAAAGATTAGCTGATTTGATAGAAGCTCTTTAGCAAAGTGATATTTTATTAGTTATTGTTCAGTGCCAGAAAATTTGGAAAACACAGCAGTGGCCACAGGACTGGAAAAGGTCAGTTTTCATTCCAATCCCAAACAAAGACAATGCCAAAGAATGCTCAAAGTACCACACAATTGCCCTCATCTCACACGCTAGCAAAGTAATGTTCAAAATTCTCCAAGTCAGGCTTCAACATTACGTGAACCATGAACTTCCAGATGTTCAGGCTGGATTTAGAAAAGGCAGAGGAGCCAGAGATCAAATTGCAAACATCTGTTGGATCATTGAAAATGTGAGAGACTTCTAGAAAAATATCTACTTCTGCTTTACTGACTATGCCAAAGCCTTTGACTGTGTGGATCACAATAAACTGTGGAAAATTCTTCAAGAGATGAATACCAGACCACCTTACCTGCCTCCTGAGAAATCTTCATACAGGTCAAGAAGCATCAGTTAGAACTGGACATGGAACAACAGACTGGTTTCACATCAGGACAGGAATATGTCAAGGCTGTATATTGTCACCCTGCTTATTTAACTTCTATGCAGATCTAGAAAAATATCTACTTCTGCTTTACTGACTATGCCAAAGCCTTTGACTGTGTGGATCACAATAAACTGTGGAAAATTCTTCAAGAGATGAATACCAGACCACCTTACCTGCCTCCTGAGAAATCTTCATACAGGTCAAGAAGCATCAGTTAGAACTGGACATGGAACAACAGACTGGTTTCACATCAGGACAGGAATATGTCAAGGCTGTATATTGTCACCCTGCTTATTTAACTTCTATGCAGAGTACATCATGAGAAATGCTGGACTTGATTTTAGAAAAGCTAGAATCAAGATTGCCAGGAAAAATATCAATAACCTCAAATATGCAGATGACACCACCCTTATGGCAGAGAGTGAAGAAAAACTAAAGGGCCTCTTGATGAAAGTGAAAGAGAAGAGTGAAAAAGTGGCTTAAAACTCAGCTTCAGAAAACTAAGGCATGTGGTCCCATCACTTCATGGCAAATAAATGGAGAAACAATGGAAACAGTGACTATTTGGGGGGTTCCAAAATCAATAAAGATGGTGAGTGCAGCCATGAAATTAAAAGACACCTGCTCCTTGGAAGAAATTTATGACCAACCTAGACAGCATATTAAACAGCAGAGACATTACTTTGCCAACAAAGGTCCATTTAGTCAAAGCCATGATTTTTAGCACATATGGATGTGAAAGTTGGACTATAAAGAAAGCTGAGTGCTGAAGAATTGATGCTTTTGAACTGTGGTGTTGGAAAAAACTCTTGAGAGTCCCTTGGACTGCAAGGAGATCCAACCATTCCATCCTAAAGGAAATCAGTCCTGAATATTCATTGGAAGGGCTGATGCTGAAGATGAAACTCCAGTACTTTGGCCACCTGATATGAAGAACTGACTCACTGGAAAAGACCCTGATGCTGGGAAAGATTGACAGTGGGAGGAGAAGGAGACAACAGAGGATGAGATGGTTGGATGGCATCACTGACTCAATGGTCATGAGTCTGAGTAAACTCCAGGAGTTGGTGGTGGACAGGGAGGCCTGGTGCTGTGGTGTAGTCCATGGGGTCACAAATAGTCAAATACTACTGAGCAACTGAACTCGACTGAACTCATTGTTTCACTGTGCAGGGAACATAAGAGACACAGGTTCAGTCCTTGTGTTGGGAAGATCTCCTGGAGGAGGCAAGTCCATGGGGTCACAAAGAGTTGGACACAACTGAAGCAACTTAGCATGCACACACCTTTTCGTATGTCCATAAGGTAATCAAACTTTATTCTTCTGAAGCAAGCTATAAGTCAATAGTCTTAATTTTATGTAGTCTAAATTACACATTTCTGAGATTGTGCAAACCAACTAGAAAGTACAGACCACACACCAAAGGCTTTTGGATTAACTCCCACCACAATACCAACGACCTCAATAGATACTTCCATTGATAAATTGCAGCTATTTTTCCTTCCTTACTTGGATCATGATAGAATGAGGATGATGATACCCATTCTTGCTATCATGGCCTCACCAAGAATCATTTTGTCAAGCAGGTCAGTCCAGAGGCTCACAAGAAACATATGTGACAAAGACGTATGAAGCATACACAGAAACGTGGGGCAGAAACATTTTTGGTCGATTTGCCATTGCATCTCCAGTGCTAGTGTATGGTAGGTGCTTAGTAAACATCTGTGGAATGAATAAATTGAATATTAAATATTTACTAAAGAATAGGAAGGCCAAAAATAATCCTGGAAACTTTTGAGGTTAACTTTAAAATATTTTAGGATCTTAGAGACTTGAAACATATGTAGTGTTAATGCTATTTTTAGTTGAAATTTGCCTGAGTAATTGACTCTGGTACTTTTCTCTCCTTGGTAGGTGAGTTAACCCTGGGTCCTTTCCTGCTTTGGAGTGCTGATTCTAGGTGTCCAGGGCAAGGGCAAGGTGTTAGGTACTTGGTATTTTATTACATTTAAAAAGTAAATGTATAGTCATTATTGTCTGATACAGATGCCAAAAAACACAAAAAACAGAAAGCCAAATTTTACTTTATTTTTCTACAAGTGAAAGAATATTTAGGTGAACAAGGTTTAAAATTTAAAATTACTTCCAATGACAACATATGTTTTTGTTCTGGGGGTGAGTGACTTGTTTGTTTGCTTAATTTAGAGGAGCATTGCCGCAATACCTCCTTACAGTTCCTGTCCCTCTGTTCCTCTCCTCCCAAGCCACTCTCCACCCAAACACTTGCTATATTAGTAGGAAAGGTGTTAATTGCCTCCTAATGCTGCCTCCCAATTCACTGACTATGTTAAAATCAGATGGAGCCTGTCATAGGCTGGAAAATTCTCCTCTCAAAATGGAGGCCCCTAATGTTCCTACATCCTTTCTGCAGATGGTTTGAATTTATTCTCTTGAAGCTCCACTCTCCCAGCGAAGGTCCTCAACTTTACAGGTTGTCTTTTTACAGGGCTCAGGTATATTTCCTATTGGACATTTTTAAGAAAAACCCATACTGAACAGAATAGGCTTAAGAGAAGCCATGATCTCTTCCTTGCAAGTCTCCAGCAGTGTTCTCTCACCTCCTCACAACCTTGAATTAATGGGGCAGGGGACACTTACTGAGTCACCAGCACCGCTTTTTTGCTCCTGGGTTTTCCTCAGAGGCCTCTTGTAAGTACTGCTTTTTAACTGCGGCACAGTCGCAGTTATTAAGTAAAGCTGAGGCCTTGCCAGTTTTCTGATTTTGCTGCCCAAATTACTGAATGTTTGGTTGATTATAGCCCTAAAACACCCACATACTCAGAAGCTTTTAAATGTTTTCTCCCCTTGGGCAATCACCTGGTATACCTAAACTGAAATTCTACCACATATAAATTAAGTATTTACTTAACAAACTGCTGCTAAAATCCATGGCCTTGAGGAATACATTAAAAATTACACAACAGAGATTAGCTTTTATGAATTAAAACTCCTAAAACTTAAATGCTATGCCCTCTTTCTGACCTGGAAAACTGATTTTAATTTTATATGCAGTATTATGAAACAACCCCTAGAGATAAGTACATTGTTGTTAAGTCCAATGTATGAATGAACTCATATACAAGGTGTGGCACAGAAAAGGTGAGCTGGAACAAAGAAAAAAATTAAATACATAATTTAAAATTATATATATATATATATATCAATGCTTAGTAATGAAAGTGTGAATGACAACCCTTCACCACCCAAGTTTTATTATCTTCAGTGAAAATAAAAGTATATATTCATACTGTAGTAAAAAGAAAGTATATAATAAAACATACATGACAAAGAAAATTTGCTGTGTTAAGCTTCTGATTAGAAGGACAGCCTAATCAAACATTATGGCAAAGTCAGTTCAGTTCAGTCGCTCAGTCATGTCCAATTCTCTGCGACCTCATGAACCTCAGCATGCCAGGCCTCCCTGTCCATCACCAACTCCCAGAGTCCACCCAAACCCATGTCCATTGAGTCAGTGATGCCATCCAACCATCTCATCCTCTGTCATCCCCTTCTCCTCCTGCCCTCAATCTTTTCCAGCATCAGGGTCTTTTCAAATGAGCCAAAAGTAATACAGACCAAAAGAGAAGTGAGAATGGAGAAATTTGAGGAAGACTGCTTTAGCCCCAATTTATGCTCACTTTTTTTTTTACAAAATGTGTTACAAATCAGTACAAAGACTATGGAAAAGAATGGAACATTTCCTTTCCTAGCTGAATGAAAAGATTAAATAGGAACAAAACAATCGTTTCCTTCATGGTTTCAAAGACCTGATAACTAATGTCAGAGAGGCAGGTGCTAGAAACACAGGAGTCAGGCATAGTCTCTGTTAGTCAAGATCACAGTCAAGGAATTATTGTTTATTCAAAGAGAGCATGATTTCTTCTCAGTCTTAACAGCTAAACAAGTAGTCCAGTCTCATGACTATTTAACAATTCACTACCCCATTAGATGCCTACAGTTTCTGAGGCACTGAAATCCCAAAGCAGGTTGAGGGATACTGAAATATGTTGGAACATGGAACACGATAGCATGAACAGTGATCAAGCCTCCTGGCAAGGGAGAAAAATCCCATGCTGATAACCTCTAAATGGTTATTGCTAGCTGACAGAGCTTCAGCGTACATCTTAGTGGCCTTGATGATGTATATTGCCTCGAAAAGCTGGAGGAAGAGTAAAAAAAATCATGATGAGACGTAGAAATATATGGCAGCCCCCAACTTGGTAACCCAGAACACTACCTTACAAGCACATGAGGCTGCTCCAGAGACTAGACTCTTAACCTTTTAGGAAATGCAACTTATTTTAAAACTCTGACACATTTTATAGATTTGCTCAGAAAAGAAAATGCACACGTGCTGGCATACACAGAGTAACATAAAAATATTTTAGGATATTCAGAAACCTGCCTAAGCCTTTTAATGAATTCCACTTGAAACCTGAGGACCTAGGACTCTCCAAAATGCCCAAGAGCAGTTCAAAGGACCTAGAAAAAGAACAGGACATGTGGGAAAGGCTGGGGAACACCTCCTAGGACTCAGGCAGAGAAAAGCTGTTTAAGAGGAGCAATAGGGAAAATGAGTTGGAGTTAAACTTTTATCAGCTTTGTGATTAGGGTAAATTCCTTAACTCCTCTGGACCACTTCTCTACCTCCTTTTTCTCATCTGTAAATCTATTAAAAACAACTATTTTACACAAGGTTGTTGTGATGATTAAATGAGAGAATGTGTTTAATGTGCTACTGAATTGGGCTGGGTAAATAGATATTGCTTTCTGGTGTTGTACCAACTGAGAAAAGTGAAGGTTGTTAAAAAGTAGTTATTGTTAAAACTAGTAAAAGTAGTAGTTGTTAAAAAGTAAAAAGCTAATTCAGTAGATAAAAAGTGGAAATAATCCCTATGTCCATGACTGACAGCAATAATTAAATAATTTATGAGCAATAATTAAATAATTTATGATACATCATAGCAGTGAAGTAATATTGTTGTTACTGTTGTTTATTCACTGTCATGTCCAGCTGTTTTGTGACCCGTGGACTGTAGCCCACCAGGCTCCTCTGTCCACGGGATTTCCCAGGCAGAAGTACTGGAGTGGGTTGCTGTTTCTTCCTCCAGGGGATCTTCCCAACGCAAGAATCAAACTTGCATCTCCTGCAATGGTGGGCAGATTCTTTACCACTGAGCCACCAAGGAAAGTGAAAGTCGCTCAGTCGTGTCCAACTCTTTGCCACCCCGTGAACTATGCAGTCCATGGAAGAATATTGGAGTGGGTAGCCTTTCCCTTCTCCATAGGATCTTCCCAACCCAGGGATCAAACCCACACCTCCTGCACTGCAGGCAGATTCTTTACCAGCTGAGCCACTAGGGAAGCCCTAGCTAAAAATGAGTTAAAACTATGCGTACTGAATTTGTTGTGTTAGTGTGGATGGATGTTTGTTTACACTATCAAATGGAAAAAATCAAGCCATGAAACAGTGTGAATAATGTTCTATCCTATAGGAGCTTCACTGGTGACTCAGAGGTAAATAATCTGCCTGCAATTCGGGAGACCCAGGTTTGATCCCTGGGTTGAGAAGATTCCCTGGAGAAGGGAAAGGCTACCCACTCCAGTATTCTTGCCTGGAAAATTCCATGGACAGAGGAGCCTGGTGGGCTACAGTCCTCAGGGTGCAAAGAGTCAGACACGACTGACAACTAACACTTCACTCCATCCTATAAAGCACTGGTCTTTCATATAAGAATTTCCCACTCATGGAAACTTAGGTTGGTTTCTGTTTTCCCACCTAGGTTTAAACAACAACTCTCTATAACCAAGTTTCTTATTTTTTTCTTTAAGATGGACTCCTAAAAAGGAAACTGCTTAGTCAAAAGATACATACATTGTAAAACTTTAGAAAGATATTGTCAAATCACTTTGCAGTTAGACCATATCAATTTACAGTTATACCTAAACTGTTTAAAACTGCCAAAAACCATGCTCTATTTTGCATACTTTTGAAACTTTGTTAATCTTATAGTTAAAATTTATTAGAGTCACTTTAATTTTCACTTTAGATTATTGTCAGGAGTAAACATTTCTTTCACATGCATATTAGTATACTATATTTCTTCTCCTGTATTAGTTATTGCCCTCTACACAATTTTCTATGGAGTTTGAGTCATTTTTTAAAATTAAATTTAAAGTATTCTATATATAAAAGGTAGAAATACTTTGGCTGTCATATTTTAAAGATGCATTACAATTTAGATATCTATCTTAACATTTATGTTTTCGGCATATAAATTTTAAATTTCTGTATAGTCCAAACTATTGTCCCATACTGATTTCTCCCCATTGTTTCTATGTTCAAAAAGATTCCCATACTAAGACTGGGCAATATTTTACTGATAGTTTCTTTTGTACAAAGTTTTTGGTTTCCTTTACACATTAAAAATTATAATTTTTCTCAGGTTTTATAGAATAAGGTAGAGTCTTTTTGTTTAGTCAATTATTCTTTTTCAGTAATTTTTAATAGGTGATCTTATCCCAATGTCTTGTTTTACTTATATTTATATTTGGCTTGGAGTCCCATCTCTCCTAGAACCTACTAGTGACTTCAGGCAGAAGTCTTTTATTAATAGCAACTCCTTACATGCTGTGAATTTGAAGTCAGTTTTCTAAGTGCTACATTTCCTGAACTGCAATATTTGTCGTTGCTGTATATGTGAGATCATTCTAGCACTCTTGTTATCTATTGTTAAGGAACAATTTTTAAAAGAAAGTAGAATCATGATTCTCAGGTAGAATGTGTATGTATTTTTTACTAAACTGAATGTGTCAAAGATTTTTAACTCATTAATTAATGACAAACTGGCAGCTGTTAATGTTGATGCCAAGGAAAACTCAGAGCAGAGGCATATAATGGGAATAAGAAATTCTGAAATGGCTTTACAACTAGATGGCCTACTAAAATCAATGCAAAAGTTAGTTGCAGTCTACCAAGTACAACTGTCTTGCATTTATATAGATGCAAGTATTTAAATCGTTATGTGACTTTGAGAACTTACAGTTGTAATATCAAAGATGAGAAAATCTAAATGAGCATTCAAGATAGCCACTATTTGGTGTGTAACTCTCAGAGTCTCTTACAATTTTCCCTGAGAGCCTCCTCTCCTCTTTTTATCATAATAATTTCAAAGAAAGATTATTCTTATAAGTTAAAGCTGCTCTCATTAGATTTGTCTGATTTTTTACATAGATGCAAAAGGTTTATTTTACCATTTTGGACACCTTAAGATGCCCATGTAAACTCTAAATCCATATAATTTTGAACAAACACTAAATTAGATTGGGTTTGGAAATTTTCACAAGAAATCTCAAATTGGATTTTTAAAATCCTCTGTTATTTATTGACCTGAGGCTCAGAAACCAAGCCCAAGGAACGCTCTCTACCATATTTCACCTGAAATACCCATAAATTTGCGTAAATTCTTCACTGCTGCTGCTGCTGCTGCTGCTAAGTTGCTTCAGTCGTGTCTGACTCTATACGACCCCATAGACGGCAGCCCACCAGGCTCCTCCGTCCCTGGGATTCTCCATACAAGAACACTGTAGTGGGTTGCCATTTCCTTCTCCAGTGCATGCATGCATGCTAAGTCGCTTCAGTTGTGTCCGACCCTGTGCAACCCCACGGACAGTAGCCCACCAGGCTCCTCTGTCCACAGCATTCTTAGGCAAGAATACTGGAGTGGGCTGCATTTCCTTCTCCACCTCTGTTCACTAGGTCTCCCAGATATTTTAAAGTTAGTTACACAGAGTGTGTTTCCCAGCTGGCGCTAGTGGTAATGGGCTTCCCTCATGGCTCAGCTGGTAAAGAATCCGCCTGCAATGCGAAAGACCCGGTTTCGATCCCTGGAGAAGGGAAGGGCCACCCACTCCAGTATTCTGGCCCAGAGAATTCCATGGACTGTACAGTCCATGGGGTGGCAAAGAGCTGGACACAACTGAGTGACTTTCACTTCACCAGTGGTAAAAATTCTGCTTGCTTCTGCAGGAGACAAAAGAGACGCGGGCTCAATCCGTGGGTCGGCAATATCTCCTGGAGGAGGAAATGGCAACCTGCTCCAGTGTTCTCTCCTGGAAAATTCCATGACAGAGGAGCCTGGTGAACTGCACACCATGGGGTCACAAGGCATTGGACACGAATGAGCGACAGAGCAAGCATATACCATACAATATTCTTGGACTTTTTAAGTCAAGGAATAGGTCAGCACTTTATAGGCATTGCTTCCATTCAAGTATGACATTCTAGGCGAGGCTTTGGTTTTTCAATTTGTACAGTTATGTTATGTACAATTATAGATGACAGAGCCTCACTGAACCTAGGCAAATAACTAAATGGCCATGGACAGAAAGGAGACAATATAATTTTCTGAATCCTAGAGGAATAAGTGGGTTTCCCTTGTGGCTCAACTGGTACAGAATCCACCTGCAATGCGGGAGACCTGGATTTGATCTCTGGGTTAGGAAGGTTCCCTGGAGAAGGAAAAGGCTACCCACTCCAGTATTCTGGCCTGGAGAATTCCATGGACTGTATAGTCCATGGGGTTGCAAAGAGTCAGACATGACTGAGGTATAAGTGGGAATCAGCTATCATTTTAAAATCATTTTTAAATGGTTGGCTTCATTTTATTAAAAACAGACTTTACTAAATTGTATGTGTTACATATTACTTAACTAAAAGGAGATAGGATGATTCTTAGATATCTGAAAATAGACACTAAATAATATCAACAATATTCCAGACAAATAGCCACAGCAAAATTTCTCTTAAGAGTTTATTCAGCCCAGTTATAACAGATTCCTGCTCCAGTGGATCTTTGGTTAGCTGTCCTATGCCATCCTCTCTTTTGGCCAAAACAGAACCTGGAAATCCTGACTCAGTCCATTGGTGGTGCAGATTGAAAGCTGTCTAATCTATGTTAGCTCAGCTTTGAAGTGTCAGTAATTGAAGTACCTCATAGTTATTTTCTACAATATTCTGAGACTTTTCTTAGTTGAAGACACACATTCTCACCTGAAACTATAAGAGACACTTATGGGAAGCATCAGAGCAAAACAGTACTATCTGTAGATAAGAGAGACTTAAAATAGGTGAGTGATTTATTACTGCTGCTGCTGCTGCTAAGTCACTTCAGTCGTGTCCGATTCTGTGCGACCCCATAGACGGCAGCCCACCAGGCTCCCCTGTCCCTGGGATTCTCCAGGCAAGAACACTGGAGTGGGTTGCCATTTCCTTCTCCAAGGCATGAAAGTAGAAAGTGAAAGTGAAGTCGCTCAGTCATGCCCGACTCTTAGCGACCCCGTGGACTGCAGCCCACCAGGCTCCTCCATCCGTGGGATTTTCCAGGCAAGAGTGCTGGAATAGGGTGCCATTGCCTTCTCCGATTTATTACTAGTAATTTTCAAATGCGAGCAGTCTTATGAGAGTTCAGAATAAGAATAATGCAGAAAATAAAAAAGGTTACTTCTCTCTGTGGCATTCAAAACAAATTCCCTGCCTCCTCTCCAATCCCAAATAAAGAAATATGATAAACCGTCTAAGGATAATGATTAAATTTATTTCAGAAGGAGTTTGTGAATGCTATAATTGATTCAGAAAAGTGAATACAAATTTTATAAAAGAAAATATATTGAGATATGACATAAATAATCCTGATACAATTGTTTGTACCAGGAACATCAAGCAAGTGGCTTAGTAAGGTCTGCAGTAAGACCTAAACAATTGTATCTTTAAAACAATAGTTGAAATGATAACACATAACATTATGCTACCATTGTCTAATATCATCAAGCTCAGCACCACCAGAACTCTGCTATATAAAGGAAAATCTGGTGGAAATATTCCTAAGCGTTGGAATCAGTGTTTTCCCTGAGGGTAAAGCCACATTATAAGACAGCAATTTCAATGACGTAACTCCAGGGACTTCCCAAAAAAATTTTGAAATATTTATGTTAATAACATTATACCTATACAAGTCTACCTCAGCAAGGCTAAACACCCTTTCTGATTTATTAATAGCAAATCTGCCCACAGAATTCTACAGAAAAATTTTAGCTTTTCCTGGCAGCTCTCTTCAAAGGTGAAAAAATAAATCTTTGTGATTTTTTTCCAGACCCTGTGGGAAATCTCAAAGATAGTTTCAGGTGTAAAATATAACTGGAAAGTTTAATTTTTTTATACTTAGGATTCAATTATAGGAAGGCAAAAGTCAATTTAAAAAATTGTCAGAGAATATTTGGACACTTGATTAAGATAGGATCAGGATGCTGCAAAAACAATACCGAGTTAACTGTTTAAACATTTAAAACAATACAACATTAACATGACTATAAAGAAACTTAGCTCTTTATAAATGAGGAATTTTTGTTCATTGCTTTTGTTTCTTATTTTTCTTTTTCTTAAACAATTCAGAATGTAATAAATTCAACATAAAGCACAGAAAATTATTCTTGTAAGACTTGGAATATTTACTGCCTAGATAGTTACTAAAATGGTTTAAAAAAAATACCTTTTATATAGTAGGTAAAGAAATTAACCAGCAAGCAAGCCCATCAAGATAGGGCAAACTTAACTGAAATTTTAGCCTGTCATTACTCTTTTCAGAATCAAGTACTATAAACCAAGGCAAGTAAAATTTCCTTCCAAATTTTGTCCTTCGTTTTCCTTTGTCATGTCACAGCAATTCTCAGGAGATCCATGAACTCAAAATAATTTATATATATATATATGTATACTAAGATGTTATTTCTGTTAACATTCAATATGTATTCATCATAGCTATGGTCAAATGAATCACTATCTTAAATTTTCTCAATTTCCACTTCCAATATAGTAAATATTGACAGTTATAACTCACATAAAAATTCTTTGTGGTTCTCAGTAAGTCTTGAGATTTTACAGGGGTTCTGAGATATAACAGAAGAGGAGAAAAGCCTGGAAAGCACTACTATTGCATATGTATTATGTAGTTATTTATATATAATTATATCAGTATATAGTGTAATTATATAATCATATATAAATTATAAATATATAGAAATTGTATAAATTATAAATATATACATAATAGCTGCTGCTAAGTCACTTCAGTCATGTCCGACTCTGTGCAGCCCCATAGACGGCAGTCCACCAGGTTCCCCCGTCCCTGGGATTCTCCAGGCAAGAACACTGGAGTTGGTTGCCATTTCCTTCTCCAATGCATGAAAGTGAAAAGTCAAAGTGAAGTCATTCAGTAGTGTCCGACTGTTCGCGATCCCAAGGACTGCAGCCTACCAGGCTCCTCCATCCATGGGATTTTCCAGGCAAGAGTACTGGAATCGGGTGCCATTGCCTTCTCCGACATGATAGCTACATAAGTCTATAAATTATATATAAAATTATATATACAATTAATACTATATATATGTGTGCTAAATTACTTTCAGTCTTGTCGAACATTTTGTGACCCTATGGACTGTAGCTCTCTAGGTTCCTCTGTCCATGGGGTTCTCCAGGCAAGAATACTATACTGGTTTGCAATTTCCTTCTCCAGGGGATCTTCCTGACCCAGGGTTTCTCATGCCTCCTACATTGGCAGGTGAGTTCTTTACCACTAGCGCCACCCAGGAAGCCCAATACTATATATATAATTACTGTGCTGTGCTGTGTGCCTAGTTGCTCAATTGTGCCTGAGTCTTTGCAAACCCATGGACTTAGCCCTCCAGGCTCCTCTGTCCATGGGGATTCTTCAGGCAAGAATATTGGAGTGGGTTGCTGTGCCCTCCTCCAGAGGATCTTCCCACCTCAGAAGCGAGCCAGGACTTCCTACATTGTAGGCGGATTCTTTACCAGCTGAGCTACCAGAGAAGGCCCTATATACTATATATATAATTACTACTATATAGTACCTTCTCCAGGGGATCTTCCCAACCCAGGGATCGAACCTGGGTCTCCTGCATTGCAGGCAGACGCTTTATCCTCTGAGCCACCAGGGAAGCCCTACTATATAGTACTATATTAATATATATACACACACACATATATAGATATATACTGCTACATATACTGTTATAAAACCTCCACTATAAATAGAAAAGAAATCTAAAAAGGAGTGGATATATATGTATCCATTTGTACACATATGACTGATTCACTTTGCTGTACAGCAAGAAACTAACACAGAATTTTAAAGCAGCTATATTCCAATAAGAATTAATTTAAAAAACAAATACTCCACTATCAGTTCAGTTTAATTCAGTCACTCAGTCGTGTCCGACTCTTTGCGACCCCATGAATCGCAGCACGCCAGGCCTCCCTGTCCATCACCATCACCCGGAGTTCACTCAGATTCACATCCATCAAGTCCGTGATGCCCTCCAGCCATCTCATCCTTTGTTGTCCCCTTCTCCTCTTGCTCCCAATCCCTCCCAGCATCAGAGTCTTTTCCAGTGAGTCAACTCTTCACATGAGGTGGCCAAAGTACTGGAGTTTCAGCTTCAGCATCATTCCTTCCAAAGAAATCCCAGGGCTGATCTCCTTCAAAATGGACTGGTTGGATCTCCTTGCAGTCCAAGGGACTCTCAAGAGTCTTCTCTAGGATAAGACTATCTTCTCTTTGAAACACAAAAGCAAAGAGACTGTGGTATTAGTCTATCCCTGTTGCTTGTGATGGGGCTTCCCAGTTGGCTCAGTGGTAAAGAATCCACCTGCCAATGCAGGAGATGCGAATTCAATCCCTGGGTAGAGAAAATCCTCTGGAAAAGGAAATGGCATCCTACTCCAGTGTTCTTGACTGAGAAATCCCATGGACAGAGAAGCCTGGTGGCTATAGTTCACAAGATTGCAAAATAGTCAGACAAGACTCAGTGACTAAACAATAACAACATTGCTTATGATGTTTTCCCAACCATTCATATTAATTATGATTTTTCAACCAAAGTACCTCTATTTCATGGAGAAAATTAGAGGTAGATAACTAAGAATTCCTTTCTTCCAAAGGCATTTTAACAGACAAGAGAAGTTTATGTTGCATCGTTGTATGCTGCTGCTGCTAAGTCGCATCAGTCGTGTCTGACTCTGTGTGACCCCATAGACGGCAGTCCACCAAGGCTCCTCCACCCATGGGATTCTCCAGGCAAGAGTACTGGAGTGGGTTGCCATTTCCTTCTCCAATGCGTGAAAGTGAAGTCACTCAGTCATGTCCAACTCTTCGTGACCCCATGGACTGTAGCCCACCAGGCTCCTCCACCCATGGGATTCTCCAAGAGTACTGGAGTGGGTGGCTTTGCCTTCTATACATCTTTGTATAGCCACACACATATCTTTTTAAAGAGAAAAAATGAACATATTCACTAACATAACCCAGAATAGGAACTTTTCATTGGCTATAAGCAAAAGTATATACACTTTAAGTTAAATTTAATAATTAGGCATCAAATTTTCAGTATTCTATCATGATTAGAAGCTATCTGGATATCACATGAATATTCTTTATGCTATTTAATCTAATAGCTATCTAAGTTTTTTTTTATGTTACCTAAAGATCTGAGTAATTATATTCAAGTTGACAGTAAAAACCAAAATTGCTGATGAAATAAAGTTGTCAGAATAATGATTTTGTTGAATATGGATTTCTCATTATATTACAGATTGTATCAGAGTAGTGTTAGCTTATTTTATTAGTATGCATCCATAAGCTTAAGAAAAGCAAACACAAGTACAGTAGAATAAAATATATGTTTATGTTATACCTAACATCGATGAATCAGAGGAAAAGCTATTTGTGTTAAACAAAAATTATTACACTACTCTGATTTGCCAAATATTTATCTCAATTGTATGACCTTAAATTTTAAATCATTTCTGTGAGAATATTCTTTAAGCATAACACATTAAAACTATCCAAACTCTGGATTTCCCTGGCAGTCCAGTGGTTAAGATTCTGCACTCCCAACATGGGGTCATAGGTTTGATCCCTGGTTGGGAAAGAGTCTCATGTTGCATGGACAAACAGAAAAAAAAAAAAAAAAAGTATCAAAGCTTTAATTTCCACATTTTCCTGGAATTTTATAAATATTTGACTTACATAAGAACTTTTTACATAAGAGCTCTACAGGACAATCAGAACAGAGTCTCTTTAATTTAAGAGACTTCTTAATCTAATTTATTAATTCTCTCCAGAGATAGAAAAATACTATGTACTCATACATAAAGATGCAAAGGTCTTTCTGAATTCTAAACATATATACACACAGACACATAGGGATCTTATAGCTTCAAGTCTAAACATAACCAGAACTCAAGAGTAAACTCAAAAATGTAATCTGCCCATATATAAAAAAAGTTGTCCTCTTTCCTAATGGGCATGAGATTCTTAATTTCTTTGAAGAAGACAAGTAGACAAATAAAGAAGAAATAATAATAACAAATCAGATTTTCTGTTGTTTCTTACTCAAAAAAAGAATAAATCTCAGTAATCTATTCATCTATTTACAGAAAGCGCAAAGGTTAAGCCATAAAATCAAGTTCCAAATCACAGTTGTCACCAAGGGGGAATAATTTATTCATTGTAAAAGTTCCAAAAGCAAAAACAAAATACAAACATAGTAAAAAGGGAAATATGTGAAGAAACAGAGGATCAACAAAGTTAAAGTTCTGTTGCTACTAGAGATTTACCAATGGAAACCAAGAAATAAAGAGTTTAAGTCACCCAAGAGAAACACACTCCAGCTACTTAAGCTATTTGACTGTCAGATGAATCCACTTGGCATCAAATTGGAATCTCCAAAATATTTACAAGATACCCCACTCCAGTACTCTTGCCTGGAAAATCCTATGGACGGAGAAGCCTGGAAGGCCGCAGTCCATGGGTCACTGAGGGTCGGACACGACTGAGTGACAAAACTTTCAATTTTCACTTTCATGCATTGGAGAAGGAAATGGCAACCTACTCCAGTGTTCTTGCTTGGAGAATCCCAGGGACGGGGGAGCCTTTTGGGCTGCCGTCTATGGGGTCACACAGAGTCGGACATGACTGAAGTGACTTAGCAGCAGTAGCAGTGTTTCTAAAAAGGATATAATTGTGACTCTCATACTGATGTAAAATGAATGTGTCAAAACTTTTGTTTATTCATAAATTATGCAGTGAATAAATAAGATGTTGCAAGCAGTTCAATGAAGAAGTCAAAAATCATAGCACATAAATGGAAAAAGATTGAAATTAATTTACAAATTAATGTAAAACAGGTCTCAAGATGAAGCAATAATCAGTGGTGTGCCACTGAGCACAATTAGTTTGCATCTTTGTAGAGAATATTTTGCATTATTATCAGTTTTATCCAACTTAATGAGTTATAAAATAGCACAAACATAGAATAAAACGTGGATGGGTAAGCCACTCAAGACACTCTTTTTGTTTTCCCCATTTCAAAATCTTTACAATTTACTCATTCTTTCAACAGAAGATGGGTCTGATAGATTCTTTTTCACTAGCACAAGAAATTGAATACCAGGGGGAAAAGGTAAAATCAAAGCTTCTCTCTAGTCCCTGATCTAAATTCTTATCATCTCTTCCTACAAGAGAAGGAGAGAGAGCAAGTAACATCATGCATTCTTTTGTACATCAAATACAGGAAAGGCCCAATGACTAATATTAGATACTACTATCTGGCTCTTTTCGGATGTGTTTTCTCTCTTACCAGTACCACATTAGTGAATACTTTCTCCCAGAGAGTCTCTCTGGGGGCCTTATAAGTATGGCAAAATATCTGTATAAAAGTAAAAGGACCAAATCGTTTTTTCACGGATTATAATGTAAAGGGGGAAAAATGTAAATCAAATAGCTATCAAACGAGTAAGAAGTTATTCATGAAACCCACCATGGACAGGTAGTAGTTCCATGAGTCTGAACCAATTCCAAATCTGAGACAGTTTTATTTAACAAACTTGAAATCAAACTTGATTCTTTTGAACTTACTACCCTGCAATCACCTGTGTGTGCAGAGCCCTTCCCTGGGAATTCTGCAGAGTTAGTGACCCGTGGGGTTCAGCGGAGTCTAGACAAATATGAACCTGCAACACTGCTTTGATCCTAGATATTTTCAGTAATGTCACCACCAGGGCCTCAGAGCTCCTGATTGGAATTATCACCACTCCTGGGAAAAGAATCTGAGGGGAAACTTGGATATGTTTCCATGGATACAACTTTCTTTGTTCTATTTGCTACAACACTGAAGCAAGAGGAAAATTCATTTAATGTGAATTATGTGCATGGACTGACCTGACTAACAATATGATTGTGTATTTTAGGCTCAACCTGGTGACAACTCTACCAGAAGCCCGATCGTAACAGAGCTCTACACACAAGTTGTCATTTTTGACCACGTTTCCAGAAGAAAGACTTAACTACAAACATGGTAGATAGTTCCCTCCCTAATGGTTTGCTACATGTAAATGACTCCTATAACCAGAAGCAAAGCAGAATAATAAGTGAGTCCAGTAGCTATAAGGCAAATCAGAATAATAAAAGTTGATAAAGAAATTAGAGAGAAAATCATGATCTTGACTGTCTTTCTGTGGTACTAATATTGTCTTAATCTGCTTTGAGGTTTTTCTAATATTTTTTTCCACCTAAACACTGAAGCTGATTGCAGTAATTTGTGGGAGAAAGTCTTATTGCTTCTTCAAAGATAAAGCAATTAGTGACTTACATTGTACCTCAGATTTTCCATGCTTCCAAATGTCCAAAAATGTTCTAGGTCCTCATATGGCCAAACAGAGTTAGGCAAAGCCTTATGCTACAGGGCAGTGCTATCTCCTAAAATCACTGAATTTTATGTTAGTCACTCAGCTATGTCCTCATGGACTGTAGCCCACCAGGCTCCTCTGTCCATAGAATTTTCCAGGCAAGAATATGGAGTGGGTAGCCATTCCCTTCTCCAGGAATCTTCCTAACCCAGGGATCAAACCCAGGTCTCCTACATTGCAGGCAGATTCTTTACCATCTGACATAAGAGGTTGGAAGACTTTCCAAAGGTTTTTAAGGCTTCCGTTAGCACTACATGAGTAAATTGGAGAAGGAAATGGCATCCCACTCCAGTATTCTTGCCTGGAGAATCTCATGGACAGAGGAGCTTGGCGGGCTACAATCCATGGGGTCACAAAGAGTCAGACACGACTGAGTGACTAACACACACACATGGGTAAATATAATCTTAAGTATCCCATGAGTTGATGTGTAAAATGATTGAAGTGTTTAATATGTTCATGTGCCTAGACAATATGAACTTCATGACAATAAAGCTGAGAAAATGAAATCTAAAGGAAACCAGAGATTTTAGAGAAATGAGGACCTCATAAGAGTGAAGAACACTTTTTCCTAATATGCTCCTGCAGGTGACTTTTGTGCAGAAAAGATATTCAGAGGACATTTGTGATTTTAGATTAATATTTGGCTCTCCTTTTGGGGCTTCCCAGGTAGCACAGTGATAAAGAATCCTCCTGCCAAGGCAGGAGACCCAGGAAATGTGGGTTCAATCCCTGGGTCAGGAAGATCCCTGGAGTAGGAGATGGCAACTCACTCCAGTGTTCCATGGCAGAGAAGCCTGGTGGGCTATATAGCCAAGGGGGTCACAAAGAGTCAGACGTGCCTAAGCACACATGCTACTTCTTCTCCTTCCCACTGCCTTCCTTCCCTTTCTAAGCAATCCAGTTCTAAGGCAATTAGGGGGAGCCAAGAAAGGCTCAGTGTCAGGGCTGGGTTGGGGTAGCCCAGAGTATGGTGTCCCAAGTTCCAATGCAGTGAGCAGGATGTATTCATGGAGGAGGTGATAGTCTGGCTCGAGGTGTCAGATCCCAGTGTGGAATGGTAGAGTGGTGTAAAATTAGAATTGGATGTATTTATTGCGTGTAGACTTTTGGATCACAGCTATTCTGACTGGCATGAAATGGTACCTCATTGTGGTTTTGATTTGCATTTCTCTGATAATGAGTGATGTTGAGCATCTTTTCATGTGTTTGTTAGCCATCTGTATGTCTTCTTTGAAACATGTCTATTTAGTTCTTTGGCCCATTTTTTGATTGGGTCGTTTATTTTTCTGGAATTGAGCTGCAGGAGTTGCTTGTATATTTTGGAGATTAGTTGTTTGTCAGTTGCTTCATTTGCTATTATTTTCTCTCATTCTGAAGGCTGTCTTTTCACCTTGCTTATAGTTTCCTGTCAGGAGCCAGAGCAAGGAATCCCACCTGTGACAGGGTCACGTGGCAAACTCAGATGGCAGGGCAATCTGAGTCATCAGATTTTTCCTGGGTTTTTCCTGAACATGTGCCCCCCAAAATAAGAATTTGTCTGTTTTCCCATTATTTTCTGACTTTCTCTGGAAAAAGTTAATTCAAAGTTTTAGCTTCCTGCATTTGAAAGGAGTGTTTCAGCCCAACCCCCCTTTGATAATGCTCTAGTCTGCCTAACAAGTTCCCCTGACTTTCTACAAGCTTGTGAATTACTCACAACCTCCCAACTGTGAGGGGCACAAAAGCCTTAAAGTATCTTAAAGTTTCAGAGCCTTTTCAAATTCATATTGGTGACGGGATTTCACGGTTAACTCANGATCCAACCAGTCCATTCTGAAGGAGATCAACCCTGGGATTTCTTTGGAAGGAATGATGCTAAAGCTGAAGCTCCAGTACTTTGGCCACCTCATGCGAAGAGTTGACTCATTGGAAAAGACTCTGATGCTGGGAGGGATTGGGGGCAGGAGGAGAAGGGGACGACCGAGGATGAGATGGCTGGATGGCATCACGGACTCGATGGACGTGAGTCTGAGTGAACTCTGGGAGTTGGTGATGGACAGGGAGGCCTGGCGTGCTGCGATTCATGGGGTCGCAAAGAGTGGGACACGACTGAGCGACTGAACTGAACTTAAAGTTAGATGTTAACAGTGGGAGAAACTGGGTGAGAAGTACATAAGGGAACTTTCTGTACTATCTTGGCAACTTCTTTGTAAATGGAAGACTCCTAAAATAAAACTAAAAGAAAAATCCCCCACCCTTTGGGTGTAGAATGAATAAAGGTGGCTTTTGACTGCCTTGCTCTGAGTTCATGCAAATCTGGGCCAATATGTTTCCAGCACCTTATCAGAGAAGCAGGCTGCAGGAGATGGCGAGGGATTGGGCGGAGGTGGATGTGGTCAAGGTCATACAGATAACTGGGACAAAGGGGCGGGATCTCCAGTTTCCTGACCACTGGCCCCAGACACAACGAAGCACTGTCCCTCATCAGTGTCATGAAGGCGTGGGGCCGTGTGATCTCTGAGGACCCTCTGAACTCTCACAGCCTGGGGGCTATTCAGTGTCTATAATCTTTAAAAACTATGAAGCCATTGCACTGATGGAAATTCAGACAGTTCCTTGAGAGTGATACTATATGCAAAGGGCTTTCCCAGCATCCCTGCAGATCACATCGTGCAGACTCTGCACGTTCTGGATGTGTGACCTCAGGCAAGTGACTTAACTTCTCTGTGCCTTCATTTTCTTATCTGGAAATGGAAATGCCAATAACACCGACCAGAAAGAAGTCACTGTGAGAATCCAATCAGTTCAGTTCAGTTCAGTTGCTCAGTCGTGTCTGACTCAGCGACCCCATGAATCGCAGCACGCCAGGCCTCCCTGTCCATCACCAACTTCCGAAGTTCACTAGACTCACGTCCAGTGATACCATCCAGCCATCTCATCCTCTGTCGTCCCTTTCTCCTCCTGCCCCCAATCCCTCCCAGAATCAGAGTCTTTTCCAATGAGTCAACTCTTTGCATGAGGTGGCCAAAGAACTGGAGTTTCAGCTTTAGCATCATTCCTTCCAAGGAACACCCAGGGCTGATCTCCTTTAGGATGGACTGGTTGGATCTCCTAGCAGTCCAAGGGACTCTCAAGAGTCTTCTCCACCACCACAGTTCAAAAGCATCAATCATTCGGCTCTTAGCTTTCTTCACAGTCCAACTCTCACATCCATACATGACCATTGGAAAAACCATAGCCTTGACTAGACTGGCCTTTGTTGGCAAAGTAATGTTTCTGCTTTTCAATATGCTATCTAGGTTGGTTATAACTTTTCTTCCAAGGAGTAAGCAATAAGATCATGCAAAGAACACTGAGTAAAAGTGGGACAAGTTTGTATCAGAGCATGAGCCTTAGGGCTTTGCTTTCTGCTTGAAAATACAGAAGCTCACAGGGAGGAGTAGGGGTGAGAGCAGAGAAGTGAACAGAAGGTGTCTCCTCCAGTTCTATGGTCCTCAGGGCTGCCCCAATCCCTGTGGCCACGGAGGGGGCAGTAGTGGGAAGGCCTCCAGCTCCCAACCTGTGGTCTTAACAGTAGCCTGTTATCAGGGGATAACAGTAGCCTGTTATCAGGGGATACTCCTGGGATCAGATTCAAGGCTCTGGACACAAGGCTCAGCATGTGCCTCCTCCAGGAAGTCTGCCTGGATCAGCCCACCGGGACATGCTCCCTCCCTCTTCTAGGTCCCTCGCTGTCCTACCTTTCACATAGCACTTAGACATCTCCTCCCCGTGCCATCTCATTCATATCCATGCATAGAACTCGCCCTCCCAGACACTCTGAGAAAACAGTGGTTAAGATCACAGTTTACCCATCTTCATATATGTTTAAGATCATAGTTTATTTACCCATCTTCATACATGTCTCATACCCACACCCACCTGGATCGGTTGACCTCAAAAAGTCATTTCTTTTTCTTTCCTGCTACTAACTTTCACCCTTGTGAGGGGTTGCTTTGGCTTAGCTAGGACTGGGGTCAAATCTCAGCCCTGTAACTCACTACCCGTGTGATCCTGGACAGGTGACTTCACTCCCAGTGGCAGATGCTGCTGGGTCCCGCCCACTCTTTTTAGCGGACCCCAGCCCAGCTTCCAACAACCAGATTGGCATCTCTTTGCCCACTGGCTATTTCTGACCAGAGTCAGAGTTTCTCGTACTGAGAGCAGAAGGGAGGTGTTGGAACATGAACCATCAAACCCCACTGCCTGGAACCAACGGCTCTCAGGATTTGGTAAGTAACACCAGCTCCCTCAGCCCTCTGGGCAGAATGACCTTGAGATATGTGTTCTGCCCTGGCTCCCAAAGTGCCCCAGGAGAAGCCAGCTCCATGTGCCCCCGGGGTAACCAGCATGAACGTGAAAGTGAAAGTCACTCAGTCGTGTCTGACTCTTTGTGATAGCATGGACTATACAGCCTATGGAATTCTCCAGGCCAGAATACTGGAGTGGGTAGCCTTTCCCTCCCCCAGGGGATCTTCCCAACCCAGGGATTGAACCTAGGTTTCCCACATTGCAGGTGGATTCTTTACCAGCTGGGCCACAAGGGAAGCCCTTTATAAGGGTTAGGGTTGATTTTATTAGCTGTCTCCACTTTCTTGCCTTATTTCCCCCAGTTGTGGTCACTAAGGTCACCTCCCAAATAAACCACTTGCAATCAAATCCTCAGCTTGGGAAGCCTTTGAGGTTTTGCCTTTCAGAAGCCCAAACAAGGGCGCTCCCCCTCCAGCCTCAGTTTCATTATCTGTAAAATGAGGATCACGGCAGAGTCCACCTCACAGGATTGCTGCGAGGATTCAATGAGATGACAATCATACCATACTGTACTTGGTACAGGGCCTGACATTAATAAGCGTGCTCCACACAGACCACTACTATTGTTTTGAGTAGGGTTTATCGCAAACTTTTTGAGATTGAACCATTTGATGAAGTGGGCCTGACTTACACCCAATGCAGTTCGCCTTGGGACGGGTCCTCACTCTCTGGTCCACCTCCATCTACACACAGGCCTGGACACATCTCTCCTGATGACCCAGAAAGGTCCAGAAAACGGCCACCCTCAGCATTGCAACCTTACACTTGGGCCTGTTTTTCAGCTGCATCCTCCCCTTAGATCCTAATAGGAGAGTAGACAACCAACCACGCCTGCAGCCTGGGAATGCTGACCTGCAGCCTGGGAATGCTGACCTGCAGCCTGGGAATGCTGACCGGAACACCTGCTGGTGTGAGTCTCCAATTTTATTTTCTATGCAGTTTCATCATCTGCTCTGAAGCCTTCAGTCCATTCAAAACGGAAAGCCTTTAGGTGGGGGAGGAATGAAACAATAGATCTAGTTTCCTGAGGACTACAGTCTCCCTGCCTGCCCCCTCTAACCCTCTCCCAGGCTGACCTGGTGCTTTGGTGGGGCTGGGCAGGTCCACAGGGCACCTACCTCATACCTATGGGTGGCCTCCCTTTGCTCCCTCGGGATTCTGCTGGGTCTTCAGGCCTCTATGGTCCCCACTCACTATGGCAGGGGCCTCTGTGGGGCTTTACTAGAGGCCCCATGTTGTTGTTGCTGTTGTTCAGTCATTAAGTCATGCCCAGCTCTTTGTGACTCATGGACTGCAGCACGCCAGGCTCCCTTGTCCTTCCCTATCTCCTGGACTTTACTCAATTTCAAGTCCATTGAGTCGGTGGTGCTATCTAACCATCTTATCCTCTGCCACTGTCTTCTCCATAAGTTCCAGTGATTCCAAAGTTCAGGTACAATTGCCAAGTTGATGGATTTTTATCCAGTCCATGGTAAATGAGTCCACTATCCACCTGAGTCTCCTGTGTTTGGGAGCTTGGACTATTCCCCAGAGCACAGCGATACACACCACACTGAGGGTGAGAACACCACAAATGGCTGCAAGATGTGATTCTATCTGTGTCAAATGAGACCTGTACAGGGAGCTCCCCAGCCACCTGGGTTCAAATGCCAGCTCTGGCTCACTGTGTCCACCTGGGGACACTCAACTGCATGGTATCTCAGTTACTTTATCTGTAAAATGGGAATAATAGTAACATCTATCTCAGAGGGCTGCTGTGAGGATAACCTGCACTGGAGAACTTAGACTGTGCCCAGAATATAGTAAGTGCTTGGTGAATGGCTTCCTTGGAGGCTCAGATGGTAAAGAATCTGCCTGCAATGCAGGAGACCTGAGTTTGATCCCTGGGTTGGGAAGATTCCCTGGAGAAGGAGCATGGCAACCTACTCCAGGATTCTTGCCTGGATAATCCCATGAACAGAGGAGCCTGGTGGGTTACAGTCCATGGGGTCACAAAGAGCTGGGACACACTGAACAACTAACCCTTTCAGCCTTTGGGGAATGCTAGCTAACACAGACGTGGGGTCTGAACGCAAGATGAACAGGACACACACGTTCAGCAAAAATGACTTCTGGATGCAGACCAGTGGCTGTCAGAGGCCAGGGGAAGAAGGAATGGGGAGTAACTGCTTAATGGATATGGGGCTTTATCTTGGGGCAGTGAAATATTTTGGAACTAGATAGAAGTGCTGCTTGCATAACCTTGTGAACACACTAAATCGCTCACTTGAAAAAAGCTAATTTTATGTTATGTGAATTTCACCTCAATTTTAAAAAGCCCTGAACAAAAAAAGACTTCTGGGTAGTAGGTAGGTGGAAAAAGAGTAGGTGGAAAAGACCTTTATCAGACACTTTACTTCATACTTTATCATTTCTGTCCAGCTTGATATTTTTTTTACAATAAATATATATATATATATCACTTTTTAAGTTAAATTAAAAAAATTTAAAGGAAGTAGCATGTACGGGGGTGGTGGAGAGTGGGTGGGATTTGATGAGCTCTGACTCATATTTTATTATGTACCTATCTATCTTCCTCTGTAATGTTTGTACCATGGGGAGGAAAATACTATTAATGGCCCCATTTCAAAGAGAAAAGTGAGTTCAGAAAATTTAAGCCATTTCCCAACTCACAGAGCCTGACTCAAAACCGAAAAAAAAAAAAAAACACTCAAACAAGAGAAACCTTTCGATTCTGTCACACAGCCCCTCATCCTCACATGTAAAATAAGGAGGATGTAAAATGATTTCTTGGGTTCCTCAGGCTCTGATATTCTCTAGTCCCTGGATGCCTGGCTGAGTTCTCAAAGTGCCAGTCCTGCTTGGGACACCCAAGTGCCCAGACACACCCCACTAGCCACACTGCCTGAGGCTCCGCAGCGGGACACCTGCTCTCCAAGGTAGAAACCAGATGGCCCAACAGTCCCTCAGTCCTGAGTTCTGGTTGGAACGCTGATAATCCTAAGAAGAGAGCAAACGGGTGGCCATCTAGAGGGCAGCTACTTCTGTGGGAGCTGGAGCAGCTCCTTACAGCTGTACCCACCCACCGGCCACGAGGTGGAGAGACCACCCCACTCACCCCGGCCGCCTCCCGGTGTAGGATCCTGGCCGCCTCCGCCCGGCCCAGACCCAGCTGCAGCCACACTGGGCACGTCTTGACGAGTTTCTCCAGGACGCTGATGTCCCGGCGAGGAAGGCAGTTCTTCGGAGTGCCTGGCAGGCCGGGCCCCACTCCATCTGCCTTCTCCTCTTCCTGTCTTGCTCCTTTGCCAACATCTGGAATAGGACTGCGAACAGAATAGAATGATCAGTGCATCCTGACACAGGTCCAGAGAGGACTTGACAACAAATGGGAATTCTTTTTGGACTGAATAAATCATGCTTGCTTATTCAGCATCTGCATAGCCAGGGCCTTTTGGGGAGTTAAAAAATGGACATGATCTTCACCTTAAGGCACTTAACATGAGTAAGACATACGCAGACACAACCAGCTGTAGCACAAGATCAGACTAAATATAGCAGAAGGACAATGCAAAGCATGGAGCCAATTCCAACCCAGGGTGGGTTCATGAAAACAATGGCATTTGAGCAGAGACCTGCAGAGAATTAAAAAAAAAAAAAAAATTCCTAACTGAAGTGTAATTTACACATAGTAAAATACACTAGTCTTTAATATACAATTAGACAAACTTTTACATATGTCTGCACCCAAGTAACCATCACCCAGAATAAGACAGAGTTGTGCTATCCAGTATGATAGCCACTAGTCATATCAACTCTTAAGGGTGAGCTGTCTGAACTGAGACACACTGTAAGTGTAAAATACACACAGGACTTCAAAGACTTGGTATAAAAAAAAAAGACCACAAAATAGTCCATTAATAATATTTTACATTGATTGTGTATTGGAATGATCATTTTTGGACATACTGAGATAGAACATCATTAAAATTAATTTCACCTCTTTCTTTTTCCTTTTTTAGTGTGACTACCAGAAAATGTAAAACTACATAAGGGGCTTGCGTTGTATTTTGGTTAGATGTGCTGATACAGACATTTCCAGGTTTCCCTGTCTCTCTCCCAGTGAGTCCCCAGGATGAGGATGTAACAGGTCAGAGTCCCTGCGAAAGGAAGAACATCACAGGCCTGAGAAATGGCAGGACAAGTAGAGGACCGGCCCAAGAGATTCCAGTCTCTCCACAACACGCTTCTTCCCCTCGACCCCCTACCCACACACGCACGTGAGTTTGATTCCAGAAAAGGAGTAATAGCATGTTGGTGCCTCAAATTCTGAGCTGGGGGTGGGGTGGGGCGGGGGCTGTGTGGTCTGTTTGCCTGCTACCTGAAGAACAAAATCTCTCAGGGTATCTGCAGGGGTGAAAACCTTTTTCATTGTGGTTGCTCTTTTTTGTTTTTTAGCTGCGTCCTGACCAGGGATCAAACCCGTGCCCCCTTCAGTAGAAGCATGGAGGCCTAACCACCAGACCACCAGGGACTTCCCATGGGTGAAAACCTTAATCAGATAGAAAAGGGTAGTTCTAAAGCCAGGAAGATGCAGCTGGTGCCTCTCCTTCGTCCTGTACACCTGAGATGCTGCCGAAGGGCACCAGAGATCAGGTTGGCATCCGCTGTTAAGGAGCTGCCTGGGGTGGGGTACGATGAGGCCAGGATGAGCCCTGCTAGAGGCACAGAAAAGTGGAACCATTTGCTGAGGTCAGAGGACATGGGGGACCCAGGAGTCCTGATGAAGGAACAGCATTCCCTAGAGGGGAGGGCAGGGGTCCTGGCGGTTCTCA
>SJXQ01010836.1:70258-102658 GCA_006408695.1 Aepyceros melampus | reverse complement strand
GGGAGTACACGAAGACACGGAGGGGCTAGGGTGGGAGGGGCGGGCCCTGGAAATGCCAGTCAGGGCAGCAAGCGTGCCTGTTCATCCCTGATAGCCCATGGCACACAGTCATCCTCATGCCTACTGCAGAGGGCAGCACTGCGTCCCCCAAAGAGACAGATCCACATTCTAGCACCCAGCCCCTGCAAAGGTGACCCCACTTGGAAAAAGGATCTTTGTAAATGTAATTAAGGATGATATCATTCTGGATTTAGTGTTAGTCGCTCAGTCGTGTCCGACTCCTTGTGAACTCATGGACTGTACCCTGCCAGGCTCCTCTGTCCATGGGATCCTCTAGGTAAGAATACTGGAGTGGGTTGCCATGCCCTTCTCCAGGGGATCTTCCCAACCCAGGAATCAAACCCAGCTTTCCTGCATTGCAGGCAGATTCTTTACTGTCTGAGCCACCAGGGAAGCTCTCTGGATTTAGGGTGGACCCTAAATTCAATGAGAGGTGTTCTCATAGAAAGACAGAGAGGAATTCTCTGGCGTCAGTGATTAGGGCTCTGAGCTGCCACTGCAGGAGGCAGGGGTTCTTGGTTTAGGGAACTAAGATCCCACATGCACAGACACAGAGATATAAGAAAATCACATGAAGGCAGGGAAGAAAGTCGAGTTAGGAGTTTTGAACACCAAAGATTGTCGGCTACCACCAGAGGCTGCAGACAGGCATGGCTCTATTCTCTCAGAGCTTCCAGACAGAACCAACCCTGCTGACCCCTTGGTCTTGAACTTCTGGCCTCCAGAACCATGAATAAATACATTTCTATTGTTAATAGGTTCATGATGACTTGCTGCAGCTCCTGGAAAGTAATATATCTACCTGAAAGTCTCATGTAAAGATGAGGACACTGAAGCGCAGAAGGTTAAACAGCTCATCCAAGGTTGTGCACCTGTGCTCAGTCATGTCTGACTCTTTGCAACACTTTGGACTGTAGCCCGCCAGGCTCCTCTGTCCATGGGGATTTTTCAGGCAAGAATATTGAGTAGGTTGCCATTTCCTCTCCTGGGGATCTTCCCCACCCAGGGATCAAACCCGAGGTTCCTGGGGCTCCTAAGGCTCCTGCATTGCAGGTAGATTCTTTGCTTGCTGAGCCATCAGGGAAGCCCAAGGTCACACAGCCTCTAAGTGGCAGAGCTGGGCTTCAAATCTGGACAATCTGAACCGAGAGTCTGGCCTACTAACCTCTACACTATTCTAGTTCTTGAAGAAACTTTGAAAATTTCCCATGTATATGTATCCTTATAGTACTTGGCAAAGAAAATACTCATTAAAGTTTGTTGACCCATTTGGAATTTATATAAACACAGAGACAGAGAAATATAAACATACACAGAAATAATGTCCTGAAGGCTTTGTATGACATCAGTAACAACTGTTATTTCTGAGAAGTGCATGCAGGGGGGTTGTTTCAAATTTTTATGCCAATGCATTCCTTCTATGATTAAAATCATCTCAAATCAATGTGTTTGATTTACACTGGTTTGTCACATAAATGCATGCAGGGTGGAGAGCTGATGGCTTTGGGATCTCCTGAGCTGGCTTCGTGGTCATTTCACACACTGCAAAGCCAGCTCCGCAGTGACTCGCTAAGAGGTCTATTTGCCTGTCTAACCACACTCACCTCCAGTCTCCTTTTCTGTGAAATGGGGAGTAAGTATAACAGGCAGAGAGGGTTTCCCTCGGGAGTAGAGAGGGTGAGATGCGCACACTGTGCCCTATTATCCCGAGAGTGATTGAGAGCAAACTTCTAAGAGCCATAACTGAATTGCCTGGTGGGGCTCCCATGCCCAAGCTGAGCTTCCAGAAGTCCAAAGCCTCCCTCCTTTTGAAGTGGCAGCTATTTCTCAAGCTGGGGCAAAACTATCCAGAGGCCCCATGGGTGTTTTCCTCGTGTCTGATCCTGGAGAACCAGCTGAGCCTTGACACTCCCAGGGGAGGAGGGGAGGGGCAGTCACTCACGGCTGTCCCCACCCTCCTTCTCATTACAATTAAAGACGTGGTGGCATTTCACATTCCACATAGCCCCAAGATGAAAACTAGGACTCAAGCAGTTTCGGGCCCAGCCCTGCCACATCTGGCCATGTGACCCAGGGTGAGAGTTTTCACCTCTGTGGACCTCAGTTTTCTCATCTGTGCAATGGAGCTGGTAATCCCTGCCACATGTGCGTGAAGCAGCACGTGGCACACAAGAACACCTCGAATATGTCACTATTCCAGCTGGCCTAACCACACATGTGGTCCTGCCCTGTTTCTCCTGCGAATGCCAACATGAGAAATGACCTGAGATAGGTGAGAACCCATCGCTCAGCCCCCTGAATCCCACCAGCACACCAAAGAGGAAAAGCACCCCCATGAGAACAAAAGCAATTGCACCTGCTCTGAAAGACTGTCAAAATCTGAAAGAGGGGTGCTGTAGCCAGGCCCCAGCAGCCCCACTCCCAGGACACACACAGGCATAAGGAGACAATTGATCATGGAAGCACTTATAATGAAAGAAAATGGGAACAACCAATGTCCATCCATGAGAAACAGACATGAGAAAATGATAAATAAGTTGTGATTCTTCCACCTTGGACTATCACACAGCTGCTACAAGTTAGGAACCAATTGCTACTGGGTGAAATCTCAACATCCTGTCAGTTGCATTGATGTTAATTTCCTGATGTTGATCCTTGTGCTGAGGTTATGTAAGAGAATGTCCATGTTTGGGAAATATTCACAGACATATATGCAGGTAAAGAAGCACAATGTCTCCATCTCCAACTTACTCTCACAAGTTCAGAAAAAGTGCAGAAGAGAAAACCAACAGATGTAATAAAATGTTCATAACTGCTAAATCTGACTGAAGACTGTAATACAGGAATTCACCATACTACTCCAGTAACTTTTCTGGGAGTCTGAAGTTATTTTAAAAGAAAAAAAAGTTAGGAAGTTTTCAAATCAAACAAACCAAAATCCCGATGTTGAATGAAATAAGCAAATTACAGAAGGAATGAAAACACTTATATAAAGTATAAAAGTATACCAACAGTTCTATGTTTTTTTGTAAATACACAGGCACACCAAATCCAGGACAATGGTGGCCTCTGAGGAGCTGGAAGAAAATGGGATCTGGAAACTGTGTGAAGGAGGCTCTGGCCAGTTTTGCAATGATTTATTTATTTTTAAAATGTCAGAAACACGCACCTTCTCCCAAGGTCCTCCAGAACCTGCCACAAGCCCAGGCATTGTAGAGTGGGAGGGTCTTAGGATGTTACCAAGTCCAAACTCACTCTGCTTGCCGCACGACAAACCAATGAATCGAGGTGCTGAGACAAGGAATATGCCTTTAATCAGAAAGCCGGCTAACCGAGAAGATGGCAGACTAATGTCTCAAAATAACCATGTGTCGGGGTCTGGATGCCAGCTTCTTTTATAGAACCAGAGAGAGAAGCGGTGAGGAGCTAAAGTCAAAAAGCAGAATAGAGCGGGAGAAGCAATGAGGAAGTGAAGTATTAATACAAAGGGCCATCAGTCTTACAAAACATCTCCAGGAATGGCCAGCCTGTGGAAGGGGTGTGTAAATCTCTTCTTTCCTGCAGCCATTCACAAGTGGGGAGGGTCAGATTATCTTCCTAATAGCTGAACAAAGGCTAACCATTAGTCCAACAATTGAGTTTGCCTGGTGACTCAGATGGTAAAGAATCCGCTTGCAATGCAAGGAGACCAGGATTCCATCCCTGGGTCCGGACGATCCCCTGGAGAAGGGAATGGCAGCCCACTCCAGTATTCTTGCCTGGAAAATTCCATGGACAGAGGAGCCTGGCAGGCTACAGTCCATGGAGTTGCAAAGAGTCAGACAAAACTGAGTGACTTACACGCACATACAGTCCAACAGTCAGGCAGAGGGGCAGGGTCCCCCGAGGCAGGCCATTATGTATTGTTATAATGGTGGCGCTAGGGGTAAAGACCTCGCCTGCCAATGCAGAAGACAGAAGAGACTCGGGTTTGATCCTTGGGTTGGGAAGATTCCCTTGAGGAGGGCGTGGCAACCCACTCCAGTATTCCGCCTGGAGAATCCCATGGACAGAGGAGCCTGGCGGGCTGCAGTCCGTGGGGCGGTAAAGAGTCGGACACGCCTGAAGTGACTGAGCATGCACATAACAACAGCAATGAAAAGCAAGTCAGAGAAACAGTTCCAACACGGAGTCAGAACCGGTTCTTCTCTGCAACAAGAACACCTAAGCCTGCCCCTTCTGCCAGGCCAGTGCCTCTGGGATGACTCCCATTGTTTGTTTTTCTTGGCATTTTTAAGACTGTTCTGGAGCCTGAGGGCCTGTGTTGAAAGGTAATCAAGATGAGTCCATCCAAAGAATCAGGCCCTGGGGGACTTTAAGGAAAATCTTCTGACAGCTGCGACAGCAGAGCAGAAGCCCGAGAAGGTCACTGGGACTGGTGTCTCCACACTGTGGCAGCCACAAGACTTGGGCCAAGGAACAGCAGCTGATGCCAGAGTGCGAGACAGCTTGGCGTTCTGACTCCAGGTGAAGATGCCAACAGGAACATGCAAGACTGGCGGCAGGTATCTGGAGCTGGGAGAACTCTTCCCGAGGCCCCGGTGCTATGAACAGACACCCACCCTGGGCTCAGTGTCCCCCAGTGTAAACAGGGAGCCTAGGCCACTGACGAAATTAAAGTTCATATTTTAGGGCAAGATGAGAAAATTTAAAATAACCCAATCTATTTTATTTTTGGCTGTGCTGGGTCATCGTTGTTGCACGGGGTTTTTGCACGGGGATTTTGCATCGTTGCTGCACGGCGAATGGGGGCTACTCTCTGTTAATAGTTGAGATGCAGGGGTTTCTCATTGCAGTGGCTTCTCTTGTTGTGGAGCACAGGCCCTAGGGCACAGGCTCTGGAGTTGTGGCACGTGGGCTCAGCAGTTATGGCAAATGGGCTTAGTTGCTCTGAGGCATGTGGGATCTTTCCAGACCAGGGATCAAAGTCATGTCCCCAGCACTGGCAGGCAGATTCTTTACCAGTGAGCCACCAGGGAAGCCTGAGATGAGAAAATTTAAACATAATGTTTTCCTTGCTGGTTTAGGCCTCCTCCCTCCCCTTTAGTGTGTGTTGTGCAACCTCATTAAGCAGACCTCGCTAGGTGACAACATTCCTTCTTTAATCTTGTAAGGGGTCATGAGGACCCATGACCCACTACACACTTTGTCATGTAGATCTGGACTGTGTAACCTGCCAATAACTTGAGTACGGCCCTTTCTCAAAAACTTACATACCTGGGCTCTGACCTCTAAAAGAGTGGAACAATTCTCAGAGCTTTCTGAAAGACATTCTCCTGGATTATAATGGTCAGGTCGCCTCAAATAAAAATTTTCATTTCTTTCTAGATCAACTATTTTTTTAAAAGACATATTTATTTCTGGCTGCACTGGGTCTTCGTCGCTGCATGAGGTCCTTCTCCGGTAGCAGCAAGTGGGGTCTACTCTTTGCTGCAGCGTTCAGGCTTCTCACTGCAGTGATTTCTCTCGTTGCGGAGCACAGGCTCTGGGCATGTGAGCTCAGAAGTTGTGGTGCATGGACTTAGTTGTCCTGCAGCACATGGACCAGGGATTGAACCCGAGTCCCCTGCACTGGCAGGAGGATTCTTTACTGCTGAGCCACCAGGGAAGCCCCTAGATCAATTATTGATTAATTCTTTCACCTATACCACTTGCCTCAGAGGTCATGGGACCGGGTAAGGAAGAACTCAGCCACAGTGGATGCTTAAGTGGTAATGCCTAGATGAGATGAAGACCTCAAGACCGTTCGTGGAAGAAGTCAAGGCTCATCAGATCCTGGGACAGGGCAGGGAAGGCGAACCCGCTGGTGAAGGAGGAGAATCTGGGAACTTTGAGGGTAGATGAGCATGAAACCAAGCCCCCTGGGAACTGAGTTGCCCCACTGAGTTTATGATTAACCTCTCTATCCAAAACTTGATTCCTTTTCTTGGCTCGCCCCTGGTCCCCTCAGGATTGAGGTTTATTGAAGAAATGGAGGAACTGAAACTAAGTAGGACACTTTGGGGCCTTCCTCGGTACAAAAGCCCCTTTTTGTGCCTGTTTCTTGTTTGTAGAAAAAGGCTTTGATCTCCTAGGCCTTCCTTGAGTTCCAAAGAGCAGACTTAAGCAGTCAGTAATTAGGGAAGCAAGGGAATGCAGAAACAAAGGGAAAGCAGTCCATAAAGAAAAGCAATGACAACTTAGCAGTTCAGTGATTAAAAAAAGTGTCCTAGTCCCTCCTTAAGGGATATGCAGAACAATCTGATGCACATCTTTGAGTTGTTCTGCAGAAACTAAGATCAGCCACCCAGGTAAAGGATGGTCACTACATGGCTGACATAAGCACAGACTCCAGACTGGCTGGAACGAGGTTGATGATGAAGATTCCCAAAACATCATCCTGTTGCCTCACCATCAACCAATCAGAAGAAAGTCCCTGAGCTGCTGTTCTCACCCCAAATATTGCCTTAGAAACCTCTCCCTGAAAGCCACTGGGAACTTCGGGTCTTCCTTTTGAGCACTCACTGCTCATGCTGTTTGCTTGCCACCTGCAGCAAATGCTGTACTTTCCTTCACACAACCTGGTGTCAGTAGACTGCCTTTGCTGCACACGGGTGAGTGGACCCACATTCTGCTGAGTAACAAGCACTCCAAAAGACCTGTTGGAGCAGTTGGCTTGGAACAGTGATGTGCTATTAAGCACCTGTCCACAACAACAACAACAAAGGTCCTGATGTATAATGAATGAGGATTGCCATGGGTGTAAGTATTCCCACCATTGCTAATAAGAAGTTATCAACGATTTAACAGCTAGCTTAAAATTTCTGAATATTGAATAAGACTTTGTAGGCCTATCAGCTGTTCTCTACCTCAGAGGTTCCCCTAACACTGGGAACTCTCTGTACCATCCCAATATGTAGCTGTATCTGTGTGAAGACCTCTGATGACAGGGAGCCCACTACCTCACTGGGCAAGTCACTCTGAGAAGCAGTCCTCAATTTCTACTGAGATGAAATCTGTTCCTCTGAATCCTTCCTCTTGTTTCTTTTTCTACCCCTTATAAGGCCACTGGGACAACTGCCCCATCCCCACGCAGCCCTTCAACTATGCTGATAAGGCCAACACAATTCCTCCCCCGATCCTCTAGGGTCAGCTCTTCTCCAGGTTGATCAGCCGCCCCTCTCCTTATGGCACCCACAGGTAACATTTAACTTTTCCCCTGTGTCTGACACTGAGCCACACATTGGTTTACACATACCATCTCCATGAATTTGCATACAGAGTGCTTTGCTTTCTAGTAATATTTTAAGGTGTACACTGAGATAGTTTTTAGCACAATCACAGAATCATACAGCTATTACTGCAATTCATTTTAGGACATTTTCACCATCCCAACAAGGAATGCTGTCCTCATTAACTGTCATTCCCCATTTCAATCCCCACGCAGCCCTTCAACTATGCTGATAAGGCCAGCACAATTCCTCCCCCGATCCTCTAGGGTCAGCTCTTCTCCAGGTTGATCAGCACCCCCTCTCCTTATGGCACCCACAGGTAACATTTAACTTTTCCCCTGTGTCTGACACTGAGCCACACATTGGTTTACACATACTGTCTCCATGAATTTGCATACAGAGTGCTTTGCTTTCTAGTAATATTTTAAGGTGTACACTGAGATAGTTTTTAGCACAATCACAGAATCATACAACTATTACTGCAATTCATTTTAGGACATTTTCACCATCCCAACAAGGAATGCTGTCCTCATTAACTGTCATTCCCCATTTCCTCCTAATGCCCCAGCCAGTGTCAACCACTAATCCATCTTCTGTCTTGACAGGTTTGCCTTCTGATATTTCCCATACGGATCATACAGTGTGTGGTCTTTTATGTTAGGTTTCTTTCACTTGGCATAATGTTTTTAAGGTTCACCTGGGCTTCCTTGGTGGCTCAGACAGTAAAGAATCTTCCTGCAATGCAGGAAACCCAGGTTCAATCCCTGATCAGGAAGATCCCCTGGAGAAGGGTATGGCACCCCACTCCAGTAATCTTGCCTGGAGAAGTCCATGGACAGAAGAGCCTGGTGGGCTACAGTCCACGGGGTGGCAAAGAGTCGGACACGACTGAGACACTAACACTTTCATGCTGTCACGACTTACATAATGCATCAGTCCTTCCTTCCTTTCTTTTTTTAAAATTTTGTTTATTTACTTATTTTTGGCTATGCTGGGTCTTTGCTGCTGTGTGGACTTTTCTCCTGTTGCAGGTAGTGGGGGCTCCTCTCTAGTTGTGGTGTGAGGGCTTCTTTTGTTGTGGAGCATGGGTTCTAGGGCATGTGGACTCAGTAGTTGCAGCTCCTGGACTCTAGAGCACAGGCTCAGAACTGTGGCACAAAGGCTTAGTTGCTCCATAGCATGTGGGATCTTCTTGGCCCAAGGATCAAACCCCCGTCTCTTGGATTGGCAAGTGGATTCTTTACGAATCCACCATCTTTATGGGCACCAGGGAGGCTCCAGCGCTTCATTTCTTTTTAGTGCCAAATAGTATTCCACTGTATGGACATACTGTGTTGTACTTGTCCCATTAGTCGATGGATATTTAGGTGGATCCACTCTTGGGCCTTTATGAATAACGCCACTGATACTCATGTATGACTTTCTGTATAGACATTGTTTTCAATACTCTTGGGTATATACTTAAGACTAGAATTGCTGGGTCATAAGAGCTTCCCTGGTGGCTCAGAGGTTAAAGCGTCTGCCTCCAATGCGGGAGACCCAGGTTCGATCCCTGGGTCGGGAAGATCCCCTGGAGAAGGAAATGGCAATCCACTCCAGTATTCTTGCCTGGAGAATCCCATGGACAGAGAAGCCTAGTACATTACAGTCCACGGGGTCGCAAAGAGTCGGACACGACTGAGCGACTTCACCTTCACCTTCATGGTAACTGTCTGCGGCCATACCACACCACCCTGAATGCGCCCAATCTCATTTGATCTTGGAAGCTAAGCAGGGTCGGGCCTGGTTAGTACTTGGATGGGAGAACTCCTGGGAATACTAGGTGCTGTTGGCTTGGTCCTCCCTGGTGGCTCAGTCGGTAAAGAACCCACCTGCAATGTGGGAGACCTGGGTTCGATCCCTGGGTTGGGAAGATCCTTGAAGAAGGGAACGGCTACCCACTCCAGTATTCTGGCCTGGAGAATTCCACGGACTGTATAGTCCATGGGGCCGCAGAGTCGCTCGACTTTCATGGTAACTCTATATTGAGCATGTGAAGAACTGCCAGACTGTTTTTCCAAAATGGCTAAAGAATTTACATCACACTGACACTGCAGTGCAGGGGGTCCCAATTTCTCCACATTCTTATCAGCACTTGTAATTATCATTTTGAAATATTTATCATTTATTATTTGGCTGGGTTGAATCTTAGCTGTGGCATGTGGGATCTTTGCTCTTCGCTGAGGCATGTAGGATCTTTAGTGGCAGTGTGAGAACTCTTAGCTGTGGCATACGGAATCTAGTTTCCTGACCAGTGATTGAACCCAGGCCCCCTGCATTAGGAGAGCAGAGTCTTAGCCACTGGACCACCAGGGAAGTCCCGTTATTAGCTATCTTTATTGTTATAGCCATCTTAGTGGGTATAAAGTTGTATTTCATTGTGTTTTTTTTCTTCCAGTTTTACTGCAATGTAACTGACATACATCATTGTATATGTGTAAGGTGTACAGAATAATGGTCTGGCTAACTCACATCATGAGACGATCATCACAAAAGTTCAGTGAATGTCTCATTGTGATTTTGACTTACATTTCTCTGATGTAAAACTACACTGAGAATCTTAATGATTGACGATTTGTAGATATTCTCTAGAAAAATGTTTCTTTTCAGATTCTTTGCCTGTTTTAGAATTATATTATCATTTTATTATTGAGTTGTAAGTTCTTTATATATCCTATGTTTAAGTGCGTTATAAGGTGTTTGATTTGCAAATATTTTTCCCCTTCTGTGGGTTGTCTTTTAATTTTCCTGATGAAAAGATGAAGGAGTCCTTTGAAACACAAAAGTTTTTAATTTTGGTGAGATCCAATTTACCTATTTTCTCTTTGGTTGCTTGTACTTTCCGTGTCATAGCTAAGAAACCAACATCTAATTCAAGATCATGAAGATTTACCCCTGTTTTCTTCTGAGACCTTTTACACTTAGGTCTTTGTTCCATTTTGAATTAATTTTTGCATATGATGTGAGATAGGGTCCAACCTCCTCCTTTTGCATTTGAAGATGCTTTTGAACTGTGGTGTTGGAGAAGACTCTTGAGAGTCCCTTGGACTGCAAGGAGATCCAACCAGTCCATTCTAAAGGAGATCAGCCCTGGGTGTTCTTTGGAAGGAATGATGCTAAAGCTGAAACTCCAGTATTTTGGCCACCTCATCGAAGAGTTGACTCATTGGAAAAGACTGATGCTGGGAGGGATTGGGGGCAGGAGGAAGAGGGGATGACAGAGGATAAGATGGCTGGATGGCATCACTGACTCGATGGACATGAGTCTGAGTGAACTCTGGGAGTTGGCGATGGACAGGGAAGCCTGGCGTGCTGTGATTCATGGGGTTGCAAAGAGTCGGGCGGATACGACTGAGTGACTGAACTGAACTGATCCTGTTGTCCCAGCAGCGTCTGTTGTAAAGATTATTTTTTCCCCGTTGAACCTTCTTTGCACCCTTGTTGAAAATCAGTTGACTGTAAATTATGGAGTGGTTTTGAACCCCTTCATCATACTGTCTTTATCCTCCTGAGTGTGCTGAGTATCCTTCTGTCTTTCTACCTCTGAAATGCAGAGTCTCAAGCTAGGAAATAATTTCCCAGGTGTGTCCTGAGCAGCTCATAAAGGAGCATGACCATCACCTCTCTCAATCTAGATAGTCTACTCCTGTTAACATGACCTAAGACAGCTCAGCTTTTCTGCAGCTACGTATACAACATTCTTGGGGAACTATGGGCAACTTTTTTGAATTCTGAGGTTGGGATCACAATGTGGAGATGAAAGGAGATAAAAAGAGCTTAGGAGATGAGTAATTACATGCAGATACTGTTTTCATCAGGATAACAGGGACAACACAAAGGAAATGACACAGCTCAGACTCAAGAGACCATGGTCCGGTTGTGTTGTTCTCGCTGAGACCTTTGGCCACTCACTCACTTCCAGTCTCCAGGCTCAGCGGCTTCTTCAGTAAAATGAGAAGACTGTTGTAGATTTGGAATGGCAAGTAGGTTGAATTTCCCTGTGAACTCCAGCTGATGGGCAGCAGCTGCCCAGACTGTTACACTAAAGGCTCGGCAGAGAAAGTCTGCTGGGATTGCCTAGTGTTGTCAGCAAGGGCTGGGTACTGGGCTATGCATTGTCTAAGCATGGACGAGACCTTAGACTGGGGTTCCTTCCAGCACTAAGCATTCCGTCTTCTGCAACTCACCAGACCCCTAGCTCATACTATCTGAAGTCTCTCTGCTAAGCCAGGCTGGCTCTGGCCCAGCAGACAGTCTGAGAGAAGGTAGGCAGCCAGGCCAGCTTCTCTGTGGCTTCCGCTCCACCAAATGCTTTTTCCTGGACCTGTGAAAGCTGAGCTACAGCTGCCGCCCGGTTCCACCTCTGGCCCAGCCTTTGGAATCATGTGAAGACGGAAGAGAGGCAGCCAGTCGCAGAAGCAGCATCACTCACATGTATATAATCTGCAAATGCTCAACTAATGCTTCCAGCCTGGTTCCACGGGCCAGATAACTGCTTGAGGCCCTGGTGGGCTCCCATAGTCATTGGGGCTCCAAGAACGGTGCCTGGGATCCTGTTGTGAGAGAGCTCCCTAGGTGTCTCCTCACTGGGAGACCAAAAGGCCTTCTGAGATGAGGCAGGGCATGGGGTGCAGCTTAAGCCCCCAACCCTCGGTGGGCGCCCCCCGGGAAGCTGGGACCGGACTTGGAGGGCCCCTGCCCACAGCCTCGCTGAGGGGAAGTCAGCTCAAGCAAGTCTTCCGGGCCCCGGAAGTGCTGAGAACAGGTCTGGCTGTCTCAGCTCACACGTCACAGCCCACATCAAGGGATCAAGCGGGTCCACGGCCTTCAAACTTTCCACACCTGTGTGCTGCAGGCCTCTGCTGCCCAGCGTGTTTCAGGCCCACCTGGCTCCCAGCCCTGCCTCTCAGGCTGCCTGCCTGATGCCCACAGCCTTCCCAGAACTGGGGGACAGCTCCTCCATTCTCCCTCTGTAACCTTTGGCTCATGGGTCCCAGTCCCTTTCCATACCCCAGCCAGGCCCTTGAACCCAACCTGATGGGCAGGTCAGCCTGCTCACCCTGCTGACCTCCCTCCCCCAATCCCAGCCTAGGCTAGGACTGTCCACTGCCATCAGAACCTGGTTCATAGGTGATGATACCCATTCTGGCCCCAGTGCTATGTGCGATTAGGCCTTGAGGGGTATGTTGACAGTTAAGCATGTAGCAGTTAAGACGGGTAGCAGTTTAAGCATGGGCTTGGGAACCAGAGAGCCTGTGTTGGAATCCCAGCATGGTGGTCTTGGCACATGACCAAACAATTCTGTCTCAATTTCCTCACATTTAAAATGGGAAACATAAGCATTACTGCCTTATGGAATTGTTGAGGATAATGCCTGGCATACAGCAAACATTCACTGAGGTTATTATCATACATTCATTCATCCAGTAAGTTACTGAGCATCTACTATGGACCAACTTCATTCTAGACTTATCACAATAATACTTACAATAATAGCAATAATAGCCACACACAGTGAAAAAGCACTGACATTCCCTCCCTTCCCCCGCCCCTTTAAAAACTCTTGGGAAATTTCATGGAACATGGAAGTGGTTACTAGAGAAGACAGAATTTGGGGTACCAACTTCCTGGCTGAGGTTGAAGCTGAAAGCAGTGGGGACAAGAACCCAAGTCACCAAGGGCGACCCGTGCATCTCTGCGATACGTCCACGTTAAGGTGCTCTGATGGCAGACTTTCCTTGTGGTTCAGTGGTAAAGAGTCCAGCTGCCAATGCAAGAGACGGGTCCCACCCCTGGTCCAGGAAGATCTCACATGCCTCGGAGCAACGAAGCCTGTGCACTACAACTACTGAGCCGGCACTCTAGAGCCTGGGAGCCACAAATACTGAAGACAGAATGCCTAGAACCTGTGCTCTGAAACAAGAGAAGCCACCCCAGTGAGAAGCCTGCACGCTGCAACTAGAGCGTAACGATACGTCCACGTTAAGGTGCTCTGATGGCAGACTTTCCTTGTGGTTCAGTGGTAAAGAGTCCAGCTGCCAATGCAAGAGACGGGTCCCACCCCTGGTCCAGGAAGATCTCACATGCCTCGGAGCAACGAAGCCTGTGCACTACAACTACTGAGCCGGCACTCTAGAGCCTGGGAGCCACAAATACTGAAGACAGAATGCCTAGAACCTGTGCTCTGAAACAAGAGAAGCCACCCCAGTGAGAAGCCTGCACGCTGCAACTAGAGCGTAGCCCCCACTTGCCACAACTGGAGAAACGCCGTGCATCAGCAAAGACCCAGCACGATCAACAATAAAGACCATACACCCTTTTGCACCTTTTGGATTTCAACCATGGGACTATATCACCCATCTGAAAAATGATCAAAGCAGTTTGGAACTTTGAAAAAAAAAAAGTTATCGTTAACAGGGTTTCAGATGTGAAATTGAGCCGAGTTCTGTACACGCAGATCTAGAGAACTGTGCCTTCTTGGGGTGGCTCAGTGGGAAAGAATCTGCCTATCAATGCAGGGGGTGCAGGTTCAGTCCCTGGGTCAGGAAGATCCCCTGGAGAAGGAAATGGCAGCCCACTCCATTGTTCTTGCCTGGAAAATCCGATGGACAGAGGAGCCGGTGGACTACAGTCCACGGGGTTGCAAAAGAGTCAGACGCACGACCTAGTGACTAAACAACAGCAGCAAATCAACAAACGTAAGGCCTCTGTAAATACCATGCAACTTAAAAACAGAAAAAGAACAAGGAAGCTCTCTGCATACTGACATGGAAAGGTTTTCAGGATATGTGGCTAAGTGACAAAAGCAAAGTACAGGAGAGTGTCTAGACTGTGCTCTCTTGTTGGAAAAAAAGGTTTAAAAAGGCTTATTTGTATTTGCAAAGAGTCACTCTGAAGGAACACACAAGAAACTAGTAACTCGTGGGGCAGGGTGGGAACAGGCACATGGGGGACAAAGGTGGGAATATGATTTCATTCCATTTGTTTTTCATTCAAGAAACTTGAAAATATTGAAATAGTGCCGAAAAAGCCTTGATGCAGTCTGTGGCATTAACCTCTATAAAGATGTCCTTTCAATCCTAAACCAGTTAAACCCTAAACCATTTTTAAAAATCATAACTTTTAAAAAATATATTTTTATGTTGAATCCTGCAAATGTTTTACCTACTCGACATAAATGATGTTTCCAGAGATTTCTGTGCCAGGCATCACTCTAATTGCTTCACATATATTAACTAAGTTGACTTTTTCAAACAACCCTATGAGATAACTCTGGTTATTGCTCCCATTTTACAGAGGGGGAAACTGAGACACAGAGAAATTAAGCAACTCACTGAAGCTATAGAAAGTGGCAGTGCTAAGACTGGAACCTTGGCTATCTCAGAGTCTGTGTTCTTAATCACTCTGCGAAATCCCTCTAGACTCTTATTCACAATGTATGATATTAAACATTATAAATATACAATATAAGAAAGAGATGGAGGGCAGATCTCGTCCACAGAGCGGAAGACTTAACACTCTCAAGGCATGAATCCTATGCAAACTGATTGAACACATCGGTGCAATTCCAATTAGAACCCCAAAAGTGTTCTGTGAAAAGTGCCAAGAACATCCAACACACTTGAAGAAGGGGGTAGGATTTGGGCTGCTGGAAATCAAGACTTATGATAGAGCTACCGATGAAGAAGGTATGGTATTGGGGCAGGGACAGGCACATATGTCAGTGGACTAGACAAGTCCAGAAATAGATCCCCCAACATAGTCATTTGAGGTACATATGGTCACAGTAGAACATTGAGGAAAGGACAAACTTCGCAACATAATGTGCTGAGACAACTAGCTATTTGCATGGGAAAAAAATAAACGTGATCCATTCTTCACAGCTTATACAAAAATCACTTCCAGGAAGACTCTGCTCTGATAAAATGTAAAAAGCAAAACAAACCAAAAAAAACCTTCTAGAAGAAAATAAAAAATACTTTCATAATCTGATGGAAGAGCAACTTCTTAAACAGTGCACACAAACACACACTCACACACACACTTCAACCTTAAATAAAATTTTAAATTTGACTGCATTAAAATGAAGACTTTCTGTTTATCAAGACACCATCAAGACAGTGAAATTTATGCCCTGTGTGGGAGAAGATACTTGTAACACAAAGTGCTCAGAACTAGATAATACATAGAACTTCTACACATTGATAAGGAAAAAACAAGACAGATAAGAACAAATAGAAAAATGGGCAAGAGGCTTGAGCTGGCACTTAACACAGAAACCATCCAAATGGCCAGTGAGCATCTGAAAAGCTTCTCAAGAGCAGAGAAATCAGAGAATCTGGAATTAAAACTTGAGGAGCCTGTGAGAACGGTTGTCATGAGGCAGACCTACATGACCAAGGACCGGGGCCATGGAGGAACCGGAACGTTCCTGCTCAGCCTGTGAGAGTATAAACTGGTCCATGAGCGGTTCTTAATCCTGGGATTGAGGGATTTCTGTCTCCTTTTTGACACTGTTTTTCCACATTTCAAATTTTTACACTGAGTGTGTATTACTATGAAAATCCGAAAATAATGGACAAACATTTCAGAGGAAACAATTAAAATGGCCAGGGGAAAGACTTCCCAGAAGATCGATGTGCCCATCAGGGTCTCTCCTTCACAAACAATTGAGTGAAATATGCAGGGAGCTGAAAACTCTGCCTGTGGGAGTATAAACTGGTCCATGAGCGGTTCTTAATCCTGGGATTGAGGGATTTCTGTCTCCTTTTTGACACTGTTTTTCCACATTTCAAATTTTTACACTGTGTATTACTATGAAAATCCGAAAATAATAGACAAACATTTCAGAGGAAACAATTAAAATGGCCAGGGGAAAGACTTCCCAGAAGATCGATGTGCCCATCAGGGTCTCTCCTTCACAAACAATTGAGTGAAATATGCAGGGAGCTGAAAAGATCATCAGAGCCCCAGCCTGGATGCCCCTCAGCTACCCCAGACACACCGAAGGAAGAAAAGGACCTCTGTGCCTAGAAAACAAACGTGCTCCAACCTGTCCCTTAGCTCTCTGAGTCTCAGTTTCCTCTTTTGGGAAAAAATGCAAAATACCATTCTCATGAGGCCTAACAGGTAGCTCAGATGGTAAACAATCTGCCTGCAATGCAGGAGACCTGGGTTTGATCCCTGGGTGAGGAAGATCTCTTGGAGCAGGAAACAGCAACCCACTCCACTATTCTTGCCTGGACAATTCCGTGGATATAGGAGCCTGGCAGGCTACAGTCATATTTATAAGGCCAAGGAGCTGGGCAGACCAGAAAGAATTGCGTCTGGGAAAGGTGGATACTCAGACATAGTTAAATACATAAAACAGGTCCAAAGGAAGCAAATTGATTCCAGAATTTATTTTTCAGCTGCCAGGCTTTCCCTGTTCGTGGTCCAGCCAGTGCTGCCTGCAAGAACTGAATGCAGTGATGGAAACGTCCCATGTCTGCACCGTCCAGGGCAGTCACCATCAGCTGCCCGTGGTTTTGGAGCATTTGCACTATGGCCAGTTCAACTGTTACTTCACTTTAATGAATTTAATTTGTAAAACAGATACATGAGGCTAGTGGCTAACGTACTGGACAATGCAGGTCTAGACTTTTCTACCGTTTAAATCTTTTCAGTGTGTGAGAATTCATATATTGTGTGTGGGATTTGTTTTTAGTTAGACAGAAAGAAAAAAGATGAAACAAACAAAGACAACTCAACACACGTCACTGCTATGACCATTAGCCACTGCCCAATTTGGAAAGTTCTTCAGGAAGACCATGTCTTTGGTTGTCTGTTCCAGGGTTTAAGGTCCCCTTCTCTCAGGAGTTGCCCACGCCCCTATGGCTGGCTGTCGGTCAAGGTCCCTTTTGCACATGGATCCCAGCCCAGGCCTCCCCAGGCTTGTCCCTACAGAGCTCCCGAGGTCCTCGCCCACCTTCCTTCTGCTGTCTTCTCCTTCCCACGTGGACCAGGTTTGGAAAACAGGAGGCCCGTCAGCTCTGGGGAGGCCTGTCCTTGGCCCCTGCTGGCCTCCCTCCCTCCGGAATCGCCCCCGCCACGTGGCAGCCCGCAAGTCCCACCGTGACCTTGGCCTCTGGCCCCGCTGCTGCTTATTCAGCGGTTCCCCCATCATCTAGGGGAAATGGAAAGGAGATCACAACCCTCCCCTCCCAGGCCTGACCCAGGAGGGTTTAGGAGCCGGAGGCAGGAGGAGGGAGCAGGGGCCCCGTGGCGGACAGGTCTCAGCCCAGAAGGGGAGACGCGGGCTCTCCACGCCCTCACCCAGGCATTCCCGCTGGACCTCCGCTTTAAGTTTCTCTTTCCCTCGCCCTTTGTGTCTGGAGCCTGACTGAATTTCCCTCTGAGACCAGCCTTTCAAGGTCTGTAAAATGAGACTGAGAACAGACTCCGAAAGGCCGCGGTGAGGACAAAATGCTGACTGCATCTGGAGCTTCACAGCAGCTCTGCCTGTGGTCACTGCGGACAAGTCTGATGCTGGACAGCTCTGAGCGGCGCAGGAAATGCTCTGCCCCAGAGAGGCGGCCGGGCTCTGTTCCAGCCTCAGCTACCGGCTGGCTGTGTGTCCTTGGGCAAGCCTCCCTCCCTCTCTGGGCCTCAGTTCTCTCACTAGTGAGATAGCGAAAGGATACTCACCCTCCCTCTTTCAGAGGCTTGCCAGAAGGGTGAAACATGAGCGGAGTCAGAGGGGTGTGCTTTGACAAAATGAACACCTCTGAGACCAGCCTTTCAAGGTCTGTAAAGTGAGACTGAGAACAGACTCCGAAAGGCCGCGGTGAGGACAAAATGCTGACTGCATCTGGAGCTTCACAGCAGCTCTGCCTGTGGTCACTGCGGACAAGTCTGATGCTGGACAGCTCTGAGCGGCGCAGGAAATGCTCTGCCCCAGAGAGGCGGCCAGGCTCTGTTCCAGCCTCAGCTACCGGCTGGCTGTGTGTCCTTGGGCAAGCCTCCCTCCCTCTCTGGGCCTCAGTTCTCTCACTAGTGAGATAGTGAAAGGATACTCACCCTCCCTCTTTCAGAGGCTTGCCAGAAGGGTGAAACATGAGCAGAGTCAGAGGGGTGTGCTTTGACAAAATGAACCCCCATTTCTAAACCAGAAGTGGGGTCACGCCCAGCACCTGTCCAGGGTTCAGGGGTGAACACTGACCCAACCCCTGACGCTGCCTGGCTGGGGCACTGCCTGCACCCTGAAGAGGCGGGCTCTGGACATCTGCACCTCGCAGGAAGCTGCTGCGGCATCACATTCCTCCAGCCCCTGGCGACACTGAGTCACCCTGCGACCCACCTCACAGCTGTTGTGACCGCATTTCCTCTGCGGGGTCCTGTGCACACCCCAGCTCGCAGTCCTGACGCTGTCTGGCAGCACGTCTCCTGGGCCCAGGCCCACCTCCCAAAACAAGATGGACATCCCACCCCTGCCCCCAAAATCCCACCTCCAGGGCCGTGTCCTTTTTAGGGCTTGGGTCCCCTCCCCCATCAGACTTTACAGGATGCACGGTCCCTGATGCCTAAGCATAAGGGAAGTTAGCCGCAGTGAGTTTTCAAGAGCGGAGGAGGCTGAGGCCACTGGCCCATTACCTTTGGGGGCCTTTGTGAGGCACTTGGGTGGGGAGAGAGGAAACATACTCCACTCCTCCCAAGTTAAAGTGTCCCCCAGCGACTCCAGGAGAAGGGGGCGGCAGAGGATGAGATGGTTGGATGGCATCACTGATCAATGGACATGAGTCTGAGCAAACTTCAGGAAGATGGTGAAGGACAGGGAAGCCTGGTGTGCTGCAGTCCACAGGGTTGCAAAGAGCTGGACACAACTGAGCGACGGAACAACAATAACAGCAACTCCAAGGGCGGGGGTTACAGAATGTGACTTTGTCAGCAGATAACAAGGGAGAGACTGGAAGGTGGGGCCAGGCCCCCATTTCTATACCTTTGAGTTTCTTCACCTGGTCCATCATATACGGCCAACTTGGGGAGGGGGCTAGGAGGTCACCCCCTCCGTGGGGTTCAGCAGGCCTGAGGAGGGTCCAGCAGCATCCCTCCCTCCAGGACCAGGCACACCTGAAACTAGGACAGGCAGCAGGTCTTGGAATCTTGGGATGTAACACAGGGATACAGGGAATTCAGGGGCAAAGGCCGAGGCTCTGGACTCGGATAAACCTGGATTCAGGTTCTGAGTCTGCCACGGAGCGCTAAGGGCTTCCACTGAGTCACTTGCTATGCCTCAGTTTCCCTGCCTGTAAATTGGGCACTGCAACCCCAGCCTCACGGGGCTGTGACGGTTAATTGAGAAACAGCACTTAGCAAAGGGCCTGGGGAATTTCCTGGAAGTCCAATGGTTAGGGCTCCACGCTTCCACTGCAGGAGGTGCAGGTTTGATCCCTGATCAGGGAACTAAGATCCCACATGCCCTGTAGTGTAGCCAAAAAAATAAAAACAGACAAGCAAAGGGGCTTCACATAACTGCTGTAACTATTAGTGTCATCTATGAATACCACAGGTCCCCGATTTTTATGCCTCGATCAAAACTCTGCTCCTTAGAAGGACGCTTCTACGAGAATCACAGAATGTGACATATTAGCACTGACTGCTCCCCTCTTTGAAAACTGTTCTTTCCAAGCCTTGAATTTCACTGGAGGGAGAGAGGACCAAGGCCTGGGGGCAGAGGGATGGTGCCTACCCCCAGTGACTCATGCATTTTAAAGACAGACCATGCATGAGTTGGGCACTTCTTAATCCGAGGAATGAACTGCTGATAGAGACGTTCAGACAGTGCAGTGGAGAGACTGGGACTGACTTATCTACCCGATGTACACACAGTCTACTCTCAGCATTTGTGGTCAGTACATTCCACAAAGTTCACCACAGACACTGAGTTAGTGGAAACAGAACCACTGCTTTTGGGGAAAACACAGGGGTAGGTTCCCATGAACCGCTGGTCACAACATTTCCATCCACTGATCAGGACACATCTTGTTTTATGTGTGTTTCTATTTAAACATACCTTATTTAATACATATTATTGATTCATTAACCTTGAACTCACGGCCAACAGTGTAACTCATGCCTGAGCGAAGGTCTTCTAATACCCATATTTTCTCCACGGGGCCCATCTCAGCCTTCTCACCCTCAGGAACCCTAGACAGCAGAGAAGCATTGTACTTGGGGGACACGTTAAACAGTGAAACCATCAACCCAAAGCAGGAAAGCTCAAAAAACATAACAGACACAACGAGTACAGAATCAAGAAGACACCTTGTTCTCAGATGAGAATGTGCGTGTCAGAATATTCAGATTTTTCATCGCTCTGCGCAGGGCTGTAAACAACTTTCAAAGCACTATGATTTGGGGGTTATGAATAAGCCTCAGCAAGCAGGCCGATTTGCAAATGCAGAATCTCTGAGTAATGAGGATCGGGTGCAAACATCCCTTCGTTAGGCTGGCCCCCACTGTGGCCCACCTGGACATGAGCCCTGCTCACAACACAGCATCTGTCAAAGCCTGGGAGGGAGCTGCTGTGTCATCTGAACTGGGACCCAGCATACCTCTTGCCCTGGAGCCCAGGCCAGGCCCCCACCTGGCACCCATCCTGTAGCTGCTGAGGCTTCCCCAGCTGCCACCATGGGCAGTTCCTGTCAGGGGCAGAGAACAGATTTGGAGGGGAAAAGGGGAAGACGATGTTTGTAGCAGCTGCAGGGGAGCCTCTGGCAATCCCCAAACTTGTGTCCTGAGAGCCTCTCACCAAGCCTCCCCCGACAGTATGTGAGCAGGACCCACAGCCAAGTCTTCATGAAGTACCTACTGTGGGAGGCTGCTGGGCCATGTGCTGCTTCGCACAGAGCCTGGCACACAGTGGGGGCTCTGTGCCTCCACATTGCATGAATCCAGGAAGCAATGGTCAAAGAGGGCAAGGAGCCAGCTCAAGGTCTCACAGCAAGACAGGACAGACCTGGGGACAAGTGGAATGCACAAGAGGGCAGGCACCGAGGCCTTTCCAAAGACCATGGGACACGGTTCACATTTCTTGAACACCTACTATGTGTCAAACTCTGTCCAAGCTCCTTACACACATTAACTCAGGTAATACAACCGCAGCTCTAAGAGTACGGAACTATTAGTACCCCATTTTACAGATGAGGAAACTAACGTGGAGAATAGAATGGGAACCTTGATGGTTTGCTCCATGGCCTAACCACTAAGCTGTACTCTTCCCCTCTCAACGTTATATCCAGACAGCCACGCTGGGCCACAACAGGCACCTTCTCCTGGGCAGCTGGAGGGCAGGCTGGCAGGAGGTAGTAAAGGTGGCCTCCTTGCCTCCATGATGCATACCCAACCCACCACCAGGTCCCATCCTAGATACACTCTGGGGGCGCCCTGTCTCCCCATCTCCACTGCCGAAACCCTGGTCCAGGCCTCCATCTCTGCTCACCCCAACCCCTACAGGAGCTTCTGCCCCATGTGCTACTCCCCCAAACCCCATGCCCTTCTTCACAAAGCAACCCGATGCAAGCAGTCCATGTGATTCCTGTGCAAAACCTGTACCTTATACACACATGTTTGCAGCAGCTTTATTCGCAATTGCCCCAGACTGGAAACAACCCAAATGTGGCACAGCGGGTGAATGGATAAACAAACTGTGATACATGCATACAATCAAATACACTCAGCAATACAAAGAAATTAATACTGAGACACACAACACAGATGGGTCTCCAATGCCTTCAGCCAGGTGAAATAAGCCAGACTCAAAGGCAGCATTCGTGTGAACTTCTCGAAACACCAAACTCAGGATGGAGATGAGTGATGATGCCAGGGTTTGGGCGGGGGATGGGGCTGACTACAAAGGGCACAGGGGAACTTGGAAGGTGATGGAACTGCTCTATCTTGATTACCCGACAGTCGACGTTTACCAGAATGTATTGAAGAGTTCACAGGAGAGGCTTATTCCATATAAATGTTTCCTTGTTATGGGTCAAACTGTATCCCTAGAAAGACATGTTGAAGTCCTAACCCCCAGCACCTCAGGACCTCAGAATGTGACCTTATTTGGAAATAGGGTCACTGCCAACGTAGTAAGTTAAGATGTGCATGCTAAGTCACTTCAGTCATGTCTGACTCTTTTTTGACCCCATGGACTGTGTCTCGCCAAGCTCCTCTGTCCATTGGGTTCTCCAGGCAAGAATACTGGAGTGGGTTGCCATGCCCTCCTCCAAGGGATCTTCCTGACCCAGGGATCAAACCTGTGTCTCTTATGGTCTCCTGCACTGGCACATGAGTTCTTTACCACTAGTGCCACCTGGGAAGCTCCAGTGTAAGTTAAGATGAGGTCATTTTAGGATGGGGGCAGGAGGGACCCTAAAGTTGATATGACCAGCATCCTTATAAGAAGAGGAGCAACACAGAGGGAGGACACGGCTCAGTGACCAGGCAGAGACTGGAGTGATGCAGCCGCAAGCGAAGGGACCCCAAGGACCACCGGGGCTGCCAGAAGCTAAGAAGAGGCAGGAAGATTCCACCCAGAGTCTCAGAGGGAGCACGGTCTTGCCGTCACCTTGATCCGAACACCAGCCTCCAGAATGGAGAGAACAAACCCTGATTGTTGTAAGCCACCCAGTTTGCGCTGCTTTATCACAGCCACCCTAGGAAACCAATACACAGCCCAACTTCAGAAATGGAGGGACGAGACTGCCTCAGTCTCCAGGGTCTCCAGGTTCCAGCCTAAGAGCCTCAGGTGTCTTGTCCCCTCCTCCTGCACAGGTCACCTCTGGTCCATGCACAGCGCAAACACCAGGCACACTGGGCCTGGTACCCACAACCGGGCCATGCTGGTTCCCCCCTCCCCCGCGGCTACCTGGGAAACTCCCAGATGTCACTCAGCTCGGCTCAGCTCTCGCCTCCCTGGTAAAGCTCCCCCAGAAGTGCTCTAGTCTGAGTGGGTCACCGCTGAGCCAGCCAGGGACCCCAGCACTCCAGGGGGCCATCCTGCATTGTTCGGGCACTGCGTTGCCTGCCACTCTTGCAGCCCCACAAGACTGGGGATCCTGGGACAAGGGTGAGTTGTCAGGTAACTGGCGGACCAGCGCCATGCAGGCTAAAGAGGAGCTCTGGGACTTGGCTGGGTGGGGGTCTAAGCGCTGGGGAGGAGCTGGGGCTTTGGCAGATACCCACATTGAGCCTGCTAGGGCCTGCCTTGCAGATCAGAGCCAGGGCCAGGCCAGGCGTAGCTCAGGTTTCTCCTGCCACAGCCTCTACCCTCAGGGCCTCCCACCCAGAGCTGAGCTCGAAGGCCTGCCTAGTCACACACCTCACTCTGCTGCTCAGGCTTGCATAGCCCGCAGCCTCCTCTGCAAGCTCCTGGCAGGCCCCTTCCCATCTCCCAGAGGCCCTCTATCCTGGTCAATCCTTCCCCATCTCTCTCCTGGGCATTGACCTGCCATATATTCATTCAACAAAGCCTTGTGTGGGACACTCCTCTCCAGCCCTTACTCTTGCTTAGCTTGAGCGTTCTCTGAGTCAAGCACTCTATGCCCAGGACAGTGTGGATCTGGCAACCACACCTGTCAAGAGGAGTCACTCTCTCTGCCCTGAGAGCTTACAGTCTAGCAGGGCCACAGAGAGAGAATACACCGTGACAGCATGAGAAGCGAGACTCGGACAGGGCTGATGGTTCTTTGCTGACTGGCATCCTGGTACCTCTGTGTAAATTAGGAAAAGATGCTTCTTGCTTCCCATGGATGCAGACAAGCCCTCCTCCACCCTGCACACACACCTGACATCACACAGGGCTTGGCAAGAGAGTGAAGATTCAGGGGCCCCTTGCTCCTCCTCAGCAGGTGCCTTTGTGCAGTGAGCAACCTGCACAACTGTACGCAGCAGCCCTAGAGGCCAGAGAGCTGGGAAGGCATTTGCAGGAGGCTGGAGGTGGGGTGTGTATGCTTAGTCCCTGAGGCAGGAAAGAGCTCAGCACTACCCAGAGGCTGGAGGGAGAGGCAGCCAGTGACGGCCAATGTGACTGTCCCCCCACCTCTAAGGCCGCACTGAAGGAGCAGCCTAGCACCTGTACAGAGCCGTGGAAATAGCCTGGGTCCAGCTGTGAGAATCTGGGGCAACCACATCCCCTCTCTGAGCCTTATCTGTGAGCAGGGGCTGGATTATGGGGTCACCAGACCCACACTGAGCTCTGATGCCTGACAATGTTAGGGCCAAGAATGGGGGCCACTTTGGCTCGTGGAAAGAAGCCCCCTGCCTGCCTTTCAAACTACTTCAAAGGCATTTGCCTGGCCTTTCAAGACGGCCCACGCTGCTCAATCCCAGGAGCCCTGTGGCCTCTTAGACCAAGGCCCTCAAGGCCTCCCCATACCTGAGGGTGGACGGACAGCATGATCCTAAGCTGTGGGAGGGCAGCTCAGAGCAGGGTCTTACAGGCTCCAAATGGGTCTTTGCTACCCCTAGAAAGGGAAGGCCAGCTCTGGCCGTCTCAGGGCAAATCTTTCCCAAGGCTGAGCAGAGAAGTGAGGTGACCGACCACTCAAGACCTCTAGTAGCCAGGGGTCAGCACAAACCCAGCCTGGCACCTGTAAGTGCTCAACAAAGAAGCAAGGAAAGAATGAATGAACGGTGGCAGCCATCAAGGATACAAGCAAGCACTGTTCGGAGCAGGCCCCCAGCCTCTCTTGTGCTGGTTGTTGGAGAACCAGTCTCAGAACGTCAGCACAGGCAGGAAGTTTCTCCATCCAAAGCGCAGATGAAGGGGGCTCCCCTGTCCAGTGGCTGAGACCCTGGGCTTCCAACGCAGGGGCCCCAGAGGTCGGTCCCTGGTCAGGGAACTAAATCCCACACGCCTCAACAGCAATCCTGCAGCCGCAACAAAGACCAAAGGTCTGCGAGCCGCAACTAAGACCCAGCACAGCCGATAAATCCATGTTTTTTAAAAGCCAACATATTTGGGAATAAAGTACAGATGAGGAAACTGAGACTGAGGGAAGAGACACAGCTGCCTTGCTCAGCAGTATTTAGCCTTGTCAAAGCACGAAGTTTGAGAGTCAGAACTTAAACCAGAATAACTAGTCTGAAGCTTCTGGTGAAATCTAAAACTCACAAACACCCAATGGGAAAAACAAGTTTGCAATTTAGTCCTTGAAATAAGAATCTTAGTCTATGCAAAACGTCTCTCCCTTCTCCCCCTTCTCCTCCTTCTCACCTCCACTAGGAAATAAAGGCTTGCATGTAGCCCTGAAAAGCAGCCTTAGTGTTTCTGGCATATACTCTGGTGTCATGTGACAAGGGATACATTTTTTTGTGTGTCAGGATTAAGTTTGTCTGTGATAGAAAATTTTAAACAATAGTGATTTAAGTAAGGTAGATATGTATTCCTCTCTCATATACAAATCTGAGTAAGTAACACAGGGCTGGGATGATACACCAACATGTCTGAGAGCCTTACCATATTTATATATTATATTGTTGCTCTACTCTGTATAACTTCCATTCTCAAATTCACCCCAGAGTCCAAAATGGGTGCTTCAAGTCCAGCCATTATGTCCATATTCCAGCCAAGAGGAAAGAGGAAAATAGAAAGGCATAAGCCTTCCCTTTAAGGACATCACCAAGCAAATCTTATTCCCCATGTATTTTTCTGTCCAAACCTAATCTCATAGCCACATCTAGCTGAAAGGAAATTGGGACATGTTTAGCTAAAAATTTATACCCAACTAAAATTCAGGGGGCCCATAAACAGACTCTGCATCACCCCTGAACTCAAATACTCCCAAGATGATGGCAGATGACAATGAAATGGTCCCCAAACCCTAGACCCATAAAAGTTTTCAGGAGCTTTATTTAAAACAGAGGGAACTTCAAAAAAAAAAATGACATATGTCTATGCCTACTCCAACCATTAATATGATCATAATATGATGAGATCATCCGAGATGATAGGTAGGCAACATAACCTCCAGAGTACGGCATGCAGAAACACATATAGGAAATAACACTCGGTGAAAAAAGAGGAACACAAACCGACAAACACACATAGCTCAAAACCATGTACCAGAGATGGACATTAACCAAACAGGCAGCTGGACTGGGTGTAGCCTCAAAAAGATGATGTGCTTGGTGCTTTAGATTTTAGCATTTTTTATGTCTATGTGTGAACTTTTTCAGATATAAAATATTGTTCTGAAAATCAACAGCATGCGTGTGCACACGGGCTCACACACACACAGGCTTACACACACACACACACCATGTACAGACAGGCAGCAGCCCTTACCTGGTCTCACAGCCCAAATAACTAAGAACATCCTCTCATGTAACAACCCTGCGAGGCAGGGATCATCGCTCTGCTTGGCAGAGGAGGAAGAGGAAGGTGTCCTGGCAGGTACAGGTCAGTGACCTGCCCGGGGTTGCCCAGCTCTAAGAGGTAGAGCAGACCTGTGGTCAAATTCAGCTTCTCCACCTGTAGCCAAATGGCTCCGACTCCCTTTCCAGGCCCATTGCACAAAGAACCCTTCTTCCCTGTCCCCAAGCCAGGCTCTTCAGAGCTCCCGCACACAGCCTGTCCTTTCTACTTTCCCTTTTGGTGCTTTTCTCCTAAGATACCCTTCCCGATTTCAGTTAAAATCCCACTCATCCAGGGCTTCCCTGGTGGCTTGGTGGTAAAAAAATTTGCCTGCCAGTGCAGGAGACACGGGTTCGATCCCTGATCCAGGAGGGTCCTCCATGCGGTGGAGCAGCTGAGCCTGTGCACACAACTGCCGAGCCTGTGCTCTAGAGCCCTGGAGCTGCGGTCACAGGGTTCACGTACCCTAGAGCTCGTGCTCCGCAACGAAGAGCAGCCCCAGCTCATCAGAGCGGGAGAAAGCCTGCACAAAGCAACCAAGACCCAGCACCCTGAGAAGAAATACACAAACAAATAAATAATTTTTCATAAATTCCTATTTACCCTTCATGACCTAATCCAGACGCCACCTCTGCAGGGCATCCTTCCTGCTTACCACAGCCAAGTGTAACAGAGCCTCAGCACCTTTGTACACAGAGCCCTACAATTAGGTGCTTCCCTGGTGGCTCAGCGGTTAAAGCGTCTGCCTCCAGTGCGGGAGACCCGGGTTTGATCCCTGGGTCGGGAAGATCCCCTGGAGAAGGAAATGGCAATCCACTCCAGTATTCTTGCCTGGAGAATCCCATGGACGGAGAAGCCTAGTAGGTTACAGTCCATGGGGTCGCAAAGAGTCGGACACGACTGAGCGACTTCACCTTCACCTTCACAATTAGGTGCATGTTTCGCTTATTTTCCCTAGCAGATGAGCTGAAAACTCCTAGATGTCCAACCAATATGTGCTGAATGGATGGGTGTAGTGGGGGAACAGATGGAAGGATAAAGAGATGGAGAGCTGGAGTGCTGGGTGCATGGATGGATAGGTGAGAATGGCTGAGATTTCACTAGTTTCCCCAATGGTTTCATTGGGGAAAAAAAAAAAAACAAACCCTGAATATATTTTAGACAGTTGCTCTGTGAAAATGACATGAACAGAAAGAAGCAAGCATCACAAATGCTATCATCAGGTGCCACTGGTAGGGAGGTAAGTCTTTGCTCTGAACTGCAATGCGTGCGTGCTAAGTTGCATCAGTTGTCTGACTCTTTGTGACTCTATGCACTGTAGCCCACCAGGACGCCAGGCTCCTCTGTCCCTGGGGATTCTCCAGGCAAGAATACCGGAGCGGGTTGCCAGGCCCTCCTCCAGGGGCTCTTCCTGACCCAGGGATCAAACCGGCATCTCTTACATCTCCTGCACTGGTGGGTTCTTTACCGCGAGCACCACCTGGGAAGCCCTTGAACCGCAGCATCCCCAGGGAAATGTACAGTATCCATCTCAGTCACTGATTGAGACTAAGGGGGCTGGGGCTACGGTGGGGGGGAAAGAGATCCCCAGAGTATTCCTTCTTGAGAGCTTTCTCCTTTAGCCAGAGATTGTGAATTTAGTCAGACTGTGAATTTCAGATGCAAAGTCCTTTCCTTCTTTGGTCCCTGGAGGCGGGTGAAGATGCACATTTATTAACCCAGGGAACAACCCAGCCCTGGGAAAATCCGTGCAGGAGGGGAATGTATCTCTGCTACCCCTGGGGTCTCTTCCTCTTCTACTGGGCTGTCGCTCTCCATCCCCTTACTTCTCTTTCTGCCTTGAGGAAACAGGCCCTTTCATCAGCCCCGACACCTCATATTGAATGTTGTTAGTCAAGGAGTTGGGATGGTGTCTGGCATTTGAAGTCCCATCTCTTAACTAGGGAATAAAAACTTCTTGGCTTTGATAAAGATCCCAGAGTCAGTGATTAAATGGGGGCCATGTTCATGGAGGTAAGTGTCCCCTAGGAGAGCCCCTCTAGGGCAGCCTCTCACCTCGCCCGGCTCCCTCTCCTGGAATCCTGAGCCTCCCAGGGCTCCAGGCTGGCAGGTGGAGCCAGGTTCTAGGGGAATCGAATGCTGCCTGGCCCCACGTAGGGGAGGCAGGGGGCCTTGGTGTCCCCATAGGATGTGGCCTGAGCAAGCGCTGGTGCCGTGCACAGACGGCAACAACAGGCCTTGACCACAACCGCTCCAGAGGCTGTTTCTTCTAAAAGGGAACCGACATTTCACAGCAGGCTGGGTGGCTCTTCAAACACTTACAGACTGAGCTAGGGGCACCCCCAGGAGCTACAGGCAAGACGGGGCAAGGGGCCCTGCCGCCACTCTCGGAGCTCCTGACCACCAGGGCTGTTCCGGGCTCGGGACCAGCGTGCGGCTGCGTGGGGTCCTCACTGGCAGGTGGGGAGAGACAGAGGCAGCAGTCATGCCGGCGGCTTCCAGATCCTTCTATCCAAGGCCCAAGACTGACGGCCACACGGGTATGGGATCAGTAAGGCCCTCCCACTGTCCTGTAGACATCCCAGCTAAGGGAAGCCTCCTCTGTACCCACCTACCTCCTTTCTTCTAAGGGCACCCTGGCAGGAGGCAAAGGGCTGGTTTCACTGTGTGTGTGTATGAGTGTGTGTGTGTCCTCAGGCCTCCCTCCCTCCTGCACACAGACAGCCTGGCTCTGTTGCGGCAACAGTGGGGTTGCCTAGCAGGGAGCCCCTTCCCTCAGCTGAAGGGCCTGTCCAGTCCCCCATCCTGAGCCCTTCCTCAGACCGTGCCGCTCTCAAACCCTGTCAGGAGCAGCCTTCCCAGCCAGGAACCCCGTGACACCAGGCCACCAGCCACCTCGTCCGCACCCCCACGGCTCCCACACCAGTGGGCCAGAGCAGGGCCCACTTGTGCACATCCACTCACACTCAGAGAAGCCCCTCCAAGGAGCCTTCCTAACTCGCCGACCAGGCGGCCAGTGCTACCAGGAAGCCAGGGGCCTCTCCCCAAAGCGGGCTCCCCAAACCAGTACACTTCTTTTTTTTCAAAATGAGTTTTTCAAAAATCACCCATACCAGTGAAAAGACACTTTCTTCCAGGCACTTGATCAGGGTGACGACCCAGAAGTCTCCTTTCTGGGTCTTTGTTTCTTATGAAAGTACGTTCTATTAGAAACATCAGAGGAAGGAAGAGCTGTCCCATCTCCAACTGGCACTCCCATATCACTCCAGGATACCAGCTTCTGCTGCCTCAGGGAATCACTGACTCAGACAGAGCAGGGTCTTAGAGATTACTGAGTTCATTTTTCAGGTACAGAAACTGAGGCCCAGGGAGACTAAGGGACTTGCTCCCTAGAAAAAACCTCAAACCCCAGAACAGCGTGGGACCCTAGGATATCCTCCAGCCCTGCTGATGTTCTTAGCATGCAGGTCCTGAAGCATCTTCAAAATCAGCAAAGAACCATATCACCAGGCCGACTCTCTGGAGAAGGGGTGAAGGGGGAACAAAATGGATAAATTCCACCGAGGCAGCTCAAGCAGTGTTTCTCAGACTTTCCTCCAGCAACTTCTTCTTTTGCCAAAAGACATTAAAAACTAACAACCACCATCAATGTGCCCAATCATTTTATAAAAGAAAGGAGACTTAATACAGCAAGAAGACCTAATCTCAGAAAAAGGAACAGTGCTGCCCTGGAAAAGATAGTTTGGCAACCTTGACTGATAGACATACACACGTGCACACACACACACACACACACACACATACCACCGCATCATTTTCCCAGCGTCTCTGTGGACCACAAACCTTCATGACCAGCCAGGGTCCCCCCAGATCCTGTACACCCAGCTGACCCCATTCTTTCGGCGAAGATGCATGTCTATTTGTGATCCAGAGCCAGCCTGGGTCTTTTCCGGGTCGCCTCCCCCATAACTGGGCTCTTTCTAGGCACAAAGGTGCCCCGAACCCCTAGAGTAAACTGGGCAAAGAATGAGGCCTGGTGAGCAGTCTTCCTCATACTCCTGCCCATCTCTCCCTGGCCGAAACTGGCCTTCCCTGCTCCCTTCAACCCCACTGCCTGATAACTTAGGGGGCAGATTCCTTCCCTCCCAGGCCCACTCTACACTTCCCACCTCAAAGCCTTGGCTCGGGCACTTCTCTCCCCCGAACCTGTCCCCCACCCCCTCCCCGGCTGCCCACCCACTTCTGCTTATGTGTCACTGCCTGGATGACACAACCGAGGGGACAACTCTCAGGAGAGAATCTCGCCGTGACAGATGGAATCTGTGAGCAGGTCTGAAGGACGGTGTTTGTGGTTGTCTGGGACCTATTCTTCCCTTCCCTCTGCTCTGGCCCATGGCTGGGAGGCCAACTGAGTTTGCTGCAGACCAGCCCAGACACCTGTCTGTAAAAGGGAGCTCCTGGGAGACCCGAGGGGGGCCGGGGGTGGGTGCTCTCTTCAAATATCAAGCCCATTCCTGGTTGGTTTCTGACTTGATTTCCTGATCTCTTGGATTAAAATGATCTCGTTGTATTTTAACACTTACTGCCTCAGTAGAGATAACAAAATAGGGACCGGGCCCAGGATAAGGCCTGTCAAGGGTAGGGCTGATGGGAAGGGGGCCAGGGGTAAACATGCTGAGACTCTCCCATCCTGAGTGGCCCCTGCACCCCTACTCCCTGCCCTCTTATGTGCTTCCCAAGGGTGTCTTTCTACTTCCCAGGGGTGCACTGGGGTTTCTCAGGGCCCGAAGTGAAGGAAGGTACCTTTTGCTTAAGCTAGTGAGGTATCATTTGCTTCCTGTGGGTCAGAGTCTCTTTTAGGGTCTGGAAGGGGGTGGGCATCCCAGCTGAGGGCCAGCTAGGACCATCTGGGAGCATTAGCCCCTGACAGCAAAGAAACCGGGGTCAGCGAGCTGAGCGGTAGCTGGGACCCTGAACTCATCACTGGATTCTGTTCTGGGTGGGCCTCCCCCAGGAAGAGCCCCCACCTTAGCGCTGGAAGTGGTTGAGTGGCTCCTTGAGGTGTTTGGCAGGACCCCTACAATGGATCAGGCACGAGGGAGACAGCCGGGGCTCTCTTAAGCCTGGGGCCTTGCCCTGACAACCCCTTGCAGGCCCAAGGCTCAGGAGTGCCGCGTTCTGGGCCCCTGATACTGGGCAAGTCACTTCCTCTTTCTGGGTCTCCATTTCCTTGTCATACGAGGGGACTGGATGAGGTCTGTGATGGCCATGTTTTTTCCAAGAGTGGGCTCTTTTTTCAAATAAAATCTTAAACAGATCCTTAATTTATCAAACACGAGACAGCGTGTGGGCTCTGAGCACACACATCCCCAACGATCCCGCCACTGTCCGGCGTCTGGTCGCCTGACAGTCACAGCTTCACCTCACCTCCAACCCACCAGCGAAGCCTGCGGCTCCAGCTTCTCATGTCTCCACTGCCCACTGCCCACTGCCCCGGCTCCAGCCCTCTCTCCCAGCCACCACAGGGGCCCCCCTGCTTCAGCCCCTATTCCCCCGACAGTCTGTCCTCAATACAATCCAAATACAAGTCACCCCTCTGCGAACCAAACCCACGGCCCCTCTCACCTAGAGCACCCTCCAAAGCCTGTACCCCACCAGCTA